>VWPW01006268.1:0-90908 GCA_013389825.1 Crypturellus undulatus | reverse complement strand
GCACTGAGCAGGGCTCTACCCACGGCAGGACAGGCCGGGGCAGCGGCTCGGCCTCAGGAGAGGAGGAACAGGAGGAGCCCGGGCGCTGCGCGGCCTCCCCGGCGCACGGGTGTCCCCAAAGCGCCGATGGTGGCCCAGGCTGCTGCCTGCCCCGGCCCTCCCCTGTGCCATGGCAGGACAGACATTTTGTGTTCTTTTTTATCCAGTTGGTTCTTTTTTCCTGCTCTCTTTCCCCTGCACTTTGCTGCCTCATTCTGCAACTCACAGTGCAGCTTCTTCAGCTGCAAAACTGAAATTGCTCCATTCCTCCATTTCCTGGGGCTATCCAGTCCAGTTCATCCATGCGTGTAGGTGAGGGGGGTCAATCCTAATGATTTTTCCTATGTTTTCCACTGTCCATGTCCAGAACAGATAGTATCAATTAAAAATTGCCTCTAGGTGAGTGTGTGTTTACTTTTGTGTACATGGAGTGATGTTCTGTATGTGCAGTTCGCTTGGGCTAGCTGGCATCATCTGGCTGTGTTCAGGGGCTTTTTTCCATGTTTTCTTCCTCAGAAGTGCTGAATCCCGATGCCAGGGGTCGGAGCAGCGCTGGCGTTGGGGAGCCCGGGCCCTGCTGCTCGGAGGGCAGCTCTGGCTCCCGGTCTGGTCCCTGAGCGCTCCCCTGCCCTTCTCTGATGATGGAGCATGAGGATGCTGCACTGCCCTGCCTGCCCGTGGGGAGCAAGGCGGGAATCCCGAACCTACCAAAATCAGGCTGTTCACCTGATTCGGAAGCTGGGACGTGTTAGATATCCTAAGACTCATGAATCACTTGTTCATTTGGATCACACACGCGATACAAGGCCAGCAAATCCTGCAGCAGGAATAATATTCTTCCTGCTTACCTAAGAGGACACAATAGTCTGCAATCATCTGTGGTTTAACTGGAACATCTTTCCCTCAGACTAAAGAAAAAATAACTCTCTCCTGGTTTTGAAGACACTAAGTGCTGATCAAATGATACTTGCCCACTTCAGAGGATTTGTTTGATCCTTTTCTAAGTAGCTTAGTCTCTCTTAAACTGAATGCACAAAATCTTTTCTTATGTCCGTTTATGGTTTCTTCTAGGTTCAGCAGCACTTCGCTCCCCCTTCAAAGGATGCAGGGTCCCCAGTGCAGGAGAGTGGCTGGTGGAGCAAGGAGCACTCGAATGTGTGGTGAGGATATGCAGCAAGGATGTGCCGTGAGGATGCGCGGCGTGGATACTTAGTGAGCATACGCAGCAGGGACACGTGGCGAGGATGCGCGGTGAGGATGCACAGTGAGGATGCGCGGCGAGGATGAGCAGCAAGGACACGTGGCGAGGATGTGCAGCGAGGATGCGCGGCGAGGATGTGCAGTGAGGATGTGCAGCGAGGATGTGCAGCGAGGATGTGTGGTGAGGATGATCGTTGAGGACATACAGTGAGGATGTGGGTGCCTCGCTTGTCTGGCCAAGTGTGCACAAGCAGAGCACGTGGCTGCGTTGCACATTTCCACAGGAACCGTCTGTGGATCCGCTCCTGATGTGGGAAGAGCTGCACGTGCCGCTGGAGCAGGCCGGAGCCTCCTCTTCCTCGGTGCGCTCGTCTCCGGTTGCGCAGCCGGGCAGTCAGTCTGAGCGGCAGCGCTGGAGGCGTTCGGCTCGCACAGGGGCCGCTGAAGATTAACTCTAGCGCGTGGAGTCTGCAACTTGGCGCTGATGCTTCCCCACCCACGGGAAGAAACTTGGCTCCACTGTCAGTGCCTTGGAGAGGTTTGCTGAGCTGGCAGCTAGAAATACAAACATCTTCTAACAGCTCTTTTAATCTAGCAGAAATAGAGTCTAACAAGAATCAACTAGAGAAAGCTAAAATCTCTAGCACTTGAAGTCTCTGCAGCAAATTTGGGTGTCTTTCTAAACCTGAGTGATAAGCCCACAGGATCTGAGCTGTATGTGTAGATCTTGATGGAAATGTGTTCTCTGATTTGCATTATTCCTCAGGTCAGGTTATCTGACCTTCCAGTATTAAAGTATGGATTAAAGGGCTCTGGGGTTTCTGAGGTGACATAAGCACAGGTCCCGGGATTCCTGCGCTTTCCGGATCCGTGAGTGCCCCTGGGTTGTGCCGGCCGTGTCCCGGCAGCTGGGCAGGCAGCGACGCTGGATGCAGGATGCAGCCTGGGCACCAGTGCGGCTCCGCTCCGCTCCCCTCGGCGCTATTCCTGCGGGATCCCGACCAGCGGTGCGGATCCATGTCCACATGGCGATGGCCGCCCTCCTGAGGGCTCCTTGCACGTCAGGAGACCCCAGTATTGACCCCTCGCTGCTCTGCCCGTCAGTTCAGCCACTGAGCGCCTTCCTACTGCCAGTCTCTTTGGGAGGTGCCCGGCGTGGGCAGCGTGGACAAGGGCTAGTTTGTGTGTGCCCAGTTTGGTGAGCTGCGTGCTGGGCCTGGGGGGCTGGGGATTGCGGACGGTTGGGGAGCCCCTCTCATCCCGATGCTGGGGGGCTCCAGTGCTGCTGGACGGGCTCCGAGCGCTCTGCGTGCGAGCAGGGTCTCCATCCTTCCACCACCGCAGCACAGAGCACAAGCATTAACAAGGACCTATAAGTGCAGGACCTCTAAGATGTTTGAACAGTGGAACTGCAGGAGCAGCAGCCCCGTCACCAGCCTCACATCTGAGACTTACTCCTTCCCTGGTGACTAAACCAGACAGCAACTGCTGTCTGTGCTGAGGGTCTCTTGGTTTGGCCATTTGGGTTGTGTTAGGGCTCTGTCGTGACCAGAGCTCCCGGGCTAAGGGCTGCCGAGCTGCAGAGATGAGACGTTGATCGCAGGTGTGTGACTTGTGGGGCATCCCAATACCATTGCTTTCCTTTATTTTTTTTCCTGGAGGAATTCTGTGAAGAAATAGTAATTTCTTTTTGCTTTTGGGAGTCAAATCTGAACATTTTTTGGACAGTTTATTCTGTCCCTCTGGGAAGCCCCCATCTAACATACCCAATCATGTTGCTTCAGAAAGACCAGGGTTCAGAGGGGTTCAGTCCCCAGAAACAAAGATCCCCTAGTGGTCTCCTAAACTGGATAAAACCTATTCTACCCAGCTCATGTCAAGATATTTTGCCTTTTAAATATTTTTAAGGGAGTAGTGCGGCCTACATCCTCCTCTTGCAGCGCCTTTGATGAAAATTGCTTGGAGCACAAAACCCACGATGCTGTTTGGAGACTCACAGCTTGCCCAGCAATGAAGTGTGCGTTTGATGCTGGCAGTGCTGCCTACAGCCCAAGCCAGGGCCTGTTTGCGGCGCGATGGGCAGCACCCAGGGTGCCCGCGCGCCCTCCGTGCGCTCCAACCCGGCTGGTGCCGTCCTGCCCTCGCTCTGCTCCTGCTGCAGCTTTGCCAGAAACCAAGTTCTCTCGTCTTCATGCAGAGGCTTCTCGAGGAATTTGCCATCTGGCACCGCTTACCACATTAGTCATAGTCCAAGGAACAGACTCATCCTGACTCCAGGTTTCTGGAGCAAGTGGAGTTCTCCATTTCAGATGCTGTTATTTTTAAGTCTAAATTTTCTCCAGATGGCTCGTATTCATGTCACAATAAAACAACAACAAAAGCCACCAAAAAACAACCTCTAACCCAAGTCTTGTGCTCTTCTAATCGCATGCTGAGGCTCGGCTACACATGGTGCCTACGTTTTTGGCAGTATTACAGTTTAAACTTTCATGACCCAAACTGAAAAACATACCTCTGGCAATATTTTAATATTGATAGAAAAAATTGTGATTCATGAACATCAAACTGTATAATTCATTACCCAACAAATTCTATGCAATGGGGGAATTAATTTAAAAGAGAATGAGATGAGACCAAGTATTAATTATGCAGTCATTGCACAAATTAATAATTTGATGTCATACAGAGCTTCTTATGCATTAACACTTTAGACCCTACTGCCTGGCTTATTTTTAAGTTCATTCGAGGTGCCAGGATACGTTGTAGTTTTAAGTCCACTGTTTTCCCAAAGGCAGGCGGCTGCAGTAATTACGAAGACACGGACGCAACAAATCCACGTTCTACTTGCAGGTGGAGCTTTCCCGGTTTTTAGGTGCTCCCACGTGTGTGTGGTTCTCCTGCCCGCTCAGTGTGGATCGTCACCGCGAGTCCCGCACACTGCAGTGGTCCTGCCGCTCTTCTGTTGCCGTTTGCTGTGCCCAGTGCCCGTACGTGTGTCCCGGTCCTCGATGCTTCCCGGGAGGTGACATCCAGCTGTGCGAGGTGCGTCCTGCAGACCCTGCGCTGCCCATTGCCGTTCCCATGGGACGGATGCCGGGAGCCCAATCCCGCTGGGCGCTGGGGAGCAGCAGAGCTGCCGCCCCGGCACTGAGCCCAGAGCTCCCAGCGGGAGCCGAGGGCTGCAGAGCCTCTCCCAGTACTGGGAAAACGCTGCCTCCGAGACAGGCAGAGACAGGGACTACCCTCTGCTCTCTGCTGTGCTGCTGATGTTTAATAGCTCTGCAGTGTGGCAGCCTGTAGAGTAGAGCAGAAATCTCTCAGTCCATCCTGGAGATGTGAACGCTGCGAATGCTCCTGGAGCCAGACCTGGAGCTGCCAAGAGCCATCCGAGGTCTGGGCCGCGACGGCGGCTGCCGGAGGGGCTGGCTCCGTCCGCAGGGAGCAGGGACCGAGGGCGCCTGCCCAGCCAGGAGCCCGGCCAGGAGCCCTTCGCTCCCTGTGGCCTGGGAAAACGCGGCCCAAACTGAACCAACCTCATCTCCGTAGCTTAAAAGACGCCCTCCCTGCCCGAAATCCTAAATTCCGTCTTGCTTCGCCTGCACCATATCGGTTTAGGTGAGATTACAATTGGAGCCAAATGTTACACACATGCTGAAGCGATTTCTTCAAGAATGTTTTCCCAAATTAGGGATGTTAGTGAGAGTGCTCCAGCTCCTTGGCTGGTGCAGCATCCTGGCTGAGATTTCATCTGTTTCAGAAACAACCATGTTTCTGAAAACTCACAATCTGCTTTTACAGCTACTTCACATCGTATGTGAAAACACTTTTTCAACAACTTTGCGTTCATGCGCTTTGCTATTTCCACGGCATAATTGATTTTGCAAGCTAAATTACCACGTTTCTGTTCCTTGACAGGGAGGTGTAATCTTATTAATTTTTTTTTTTGTCAGATACTCTTTCCAGTGACTTTTCCATTTTGCAATCAATAGTGCAAGGATTAGAATAGTTTTTATTCCCTCAGGATGTCTGTGGTTACTGTCAGTCTTTAGATCCATTTACTCAGACTCCATTTGCTGTTTTGCATTCTTCTGCACATTTTTACAGAATATTCTTTCATAGGTTCATTAATCAAATGGTTCCGGTAAGGCGGTGGAAACATTTACGATGCCAGCAAGAGCCGTCGATTAGTTCTGAGTCCGTGCGGAGTGTTCAGCATCGTGGAGCGTGTCCCGGGCAGCGCGGGGGCTGCTGCGCGGCTGGGGCTGCAGCGGGGCCGGGGATGCAGCGCTCGGTGCGGGTGCGATGCCGGCACCTAGCCCTGCGCTGCTGAGCGCTGCGCGGTCCTTGCTGAGGAGCCCGACCCCTTCCCTGGACGCAGAAGTCAAATCCTCCTGCCCTGGGCCCTCTAGATGCTCTCACATCGAGGGTGCTGAGCAGCAGCATCTTGATAATGTTCTAAGTTACCCTGAGAACAGCGCGCGACCGTGGAGCAGGGAAGGAGCGGGACAGTCACAGGGCTTCCTGCTGGGAACAGGGAGCATCTAGTCATCTCATCCCCATCACGTGCCTTGACCCGAGCGGGGCTGCCTGCCTGGCCCCCTGCCCGTTCGGGGGCTGAGCCAGAGCTCTGGCTGCTGGCACGAGATTTCCAAAGCCTCTTATTTTGGTCTACCTGCTCCCGCATCACAGGGGCGTTTCTCTGAGACAGTTCGGTGCTGCCAAAGAAAAGGGATCCTAGGAGTCATTTGTGTGTAAATAGATCAAAAATGACAAAAGAGGGATTTGCAAAGATTTACAAAGAATTACTCCAGGGCAGCCAGTGAACTCGCGCCAGCCTTATGCTGAGAAGACAAATGAAGAAAAATTGGGCTTTCCAGTTTGAATAAATAACTAATTGTAGCTAATATCTAGATTTAATTATCAGCAGTAAACTCTTAAATATCCACTGCAGACAAGTGAACCTCTTGCCTTTCTTGTGTTTGATGTGCTGAACATAAATATTCAGCTCAGTCTCTCAAGAAAACATGAGGTTTTACACAAGAACAACTATCCCAGATGAGCAGGATTTATAGCTCCAAAATGGTCTGGTTTCATAATTTGCAAAAGCTTTAACCTTTCAAGCATTTCCAAACCTATTTTCGCATGCAGGGAGTAGTGATGCACAGACATTAACATTAAAACTTTGTGTGTCTCCAGTGAATATTTCTACAAAAGGAGCAAAATGTATCCTTTTCCTTATTCCATTTGCTAATGCTGTTTACTTCCATGAAAGAAAAAAATATGAATATATTCTTATAAAATTAACACATATTGCAAAGCTTTGGATACCAATTAAGATGAATAATTTAACACGGAGACATCGGTGCATGACAATATTATGCTTCATCTGCCTGCTCACCAGCTCGTGCTAGAAACCCCAGGCAGAGTTGACAAGGCAACTCATGAAGGTTGTTCAAATGAATTTTCCGATTATTGATATTTCTTCCCCATCTTCAGGTGATCCTGTCACCACAAGGCAAAGCAGAAGGTTTGAAAGCAAAGGCCGTGGTTGGTACCAGGGCATCGACGTCCAAGGCTGGAGAAGTGACAGAGCCGACGTTGCCGCAACTCTGGCCAAAGAGGGGGATGGAGCAGGATGAGGGGCCTGGCACCCCCCAAACCCTTCACCTTGCCCAGTTGGCCACCCCATTGCTCTCACTGCAGAGAGCTGAGACGAGCTCTTTGTGCAGGGGATGGGGAACCCGGGCCAGGGCTCTGGTTCCTTCCCTAATCGGAGTGGTCTGTGGACAGAATTTCTTTGTAACAAGAACCTTAGAAAACTAGACTGGAAAAAAATGCTCTTCTGAATGTGTAAAATAGCGTAATGTCATTATTTAATGAAAAGTGAACTCCAAAACACCTCCCTGTCAGCCTGATGCTCTGCAGCCTTGCGGGCATTTTGCTACCTGCTGCCAGCTTGTCTGCAGCTCTGGAGGCCAAGCACAAACGCTAGAGCACGCAGGCCAGCTTGAAACAGGCTCTGCAGCTCCCAACTGCATGTTGTTTTGAAAAAGAAAAAATTACAGCTAAATTTGAGAGAGGGAAAGTGATATCAAAACTGTTAGATCACGTGGATTTGGGGCAGGCAAGAAATGATCTGTGTGTGTCATCACTGCTCTGACGGACCCAGTGGCACATTGAGAACATCTGGCATCGTGCGAGCACCTCGATGCCGTCAGCGGGTGCGTGGCTGCCGGCGGAGCGGGGCTGCCCTGTCCCCTCCCGACCACCCGAGTTCCCCCCAAGGAAAAGCACCAGCAACTGGAGGCCCTGCTGCTGCTCCGTGCAGGGCCGTGCTGGGGGTGACGGCCGTGGGCTTTGCCTCGGGACGGCAGACGCGTCTGGGTTCTCCTGCCCTGCCTTGCTTCTTCTTGCATTACTCTGCTTGGCCTGTGCTGCACTGAGAGATCACAGGTTACCAAAGGAACCCAGGAGTCTAACTTTGACTGCACTATCATCGAGGGTGTTTTTTTCAGCTGCACACTTACAGCTAAATCAGACATTGCAGGGTTGCTGGCCCACAACCAGGTGTTTAGCAAAGCAGAGATTAGAGCATCGCAACTCACCATTCGCAGTCTTGATCATTCTGATCAGAGGTTTGGATCAAATATCAGCATGAAGAGAACAGCGGTACTGCACCAACCTAGCTTGGGCAGGGAGTATGTGAAACCAGCACTGTGTTTTGAAATGCAACACTAAAATCTGCAATAAAAATTCACTGCCAGGGCTGCAGGACCTCTGTGGCCACTGTGATTGACGAGGAAGCCTGCAGAGGAGGCTGGAGCCTGGGAGCTTTCTGAAGGATCACAGGGACAATCCCTGTTTTCCTGGGGTCGTTGATGGGTCCCTGCAGGCCACCAACACTGTTCTTCTGTCAGAGGTGATGCCTTGGGCATGTTGCAGCCAACAACCCTCAGCCACTTCCCTCTGCTCTGTCCTCATTTTCTTGGAGTATAAACCAGCAGGATGAGAGTCCAAACACCAGGGTCCTGGAGCAGTGTCAAAAATGCAGCCATGAAATAAATCTCCTACTGCCTCAGTTACAAGGGTTCAGTCAAACACCAGATACAACATATGTGAAAAATGGGATGATAAGTGATTTTTATGGACAGCTAAAACAAGCTGAATTGGTAAAAATACGACAAGGGATGAATTACAACATGCAAAACCAGTGGGAAAGCATCTCCAGACACCAGAGAACGCACTGCAGCTGCCCAGGACCACGAGCAAGGTTTGATGGATGCCGCCCCGCTGAGGATGCTCGGAGGAAATGGGGCATGGTGAATGCAGGGAGCAGCACCTGGGAACATGTAACCACTAACTGCTGCGTAAATGGAACTAATTCCTCAGTTTCACTCAGCTAAAATATTAATCTTCATGCACTGAATTGAAAGAAATTTCTGCCACATTGTAATCCTTGCAGTAAACTGCATTCTACAGTGACATATTCTACAACTGTATTATCCTTGAAATTAGATGCCAGACCTATAGAATTCTTTTTGAAGACCCTCTCTGTAATGGATTCATAATTTGGGTATTTTGGTATTTGGGTCATTTGGTATTTGCCTGTTTCAGGCTGTTTCCTTTTTCCCCATCTTTGTTTGGATAAACAAAATCCTGAATGCTTGAATATGAGAGCAGCCTCCTGTTCATCTCTTTTCCCAGAAAAACAGGACTGGGCCGTTACCCTGTGTCCTGCCTGCTGGGTCCCAGGAGAACTGCAGCAGGTACCAGTCTGCTCAGGGTCCTTGAAGGAAATTCCTTTCTTCTTTCCTGAATTCCCTATTCCCTTCTATGAAGGACCCCACTACAAGCCCGCTGGCTGGTGAGATGGGCAGTGCTGCACCCAGCAGCCAAGCAGTGACGTGACGTGATGTGATGACACCACGATTCTGCAATACTGTGACCTGGATGGAAGAAGATGAACATTTTAGAGAAGCATAAACCAGAACAGGTGTGCTCTTTGGCTGTGGTAATGGTTGGACTCGATTATCTTGAAGGTCTTTTCCAACCATAATAATTCGATAATTCTGTGATCCTAGGATGTGGAGTCAACGCTGAGCAAATGCCGTTGGTTGAGGCCAGGAACTCTGCTCCTCATTCATTCTATTAAGCTACTGGGGCAGTTGCTAAGAAGTAATTACTTAAATCTCTCATGGGCTAAGTAAGAATTAAGGGACTTAGAAAATTGGGAGGGGTCTGGAAAAAAATCTGCATCTCAAGAAGAGACCAAATCCTGATCCTCAAGGCAAGGCGGTGCCGTTGCCGGCACGCGGGGCAGCCCTGGCGCAGCCCCCACCGGCTGCAGGACGTTGAATTCCCCTCACAAGTCATCGAGGAAGCTGGTCCGGACCAGGGTGTCCTGTGACACGAGCAGCGGGAGCCCCGCGACGGGGGCGCTCGGCCGCAGAGCGCGGAGCACAGGCAGCGCGAGGGCGGGCGCCAGGGCCTCCGAGCCGGCCTGGAGGAGCAGCCGCTGCAGCGAGCGCAATAAACAGCGAAAATAAAACCCAGGTGACATCAGGACCCGTACAGAAAGTCTGCACCTCTCGCTGAGAAGTCAAACCACCCAGTTCTTGGAAATGCATCTCTGCAGTGTGTTTTTACGTGAGTCTAAGTGGCAGTGCTTTTGCTATTTAATAAATCTCTCTAGAAAATGTCACTCACTGTAAAAATTATATATTTTGAATAAAAGCCAAAGTCTCAGCATGCATAATATATTATCTTTGTGTCTGAGCCCGTGGCCTTTTATCCCAAGTAGGAAATAACACAATTGTTGAATAGAAAAGCTTTGAGTGTTCTGAAATGCTCAGCTACCACCACCCACCACATCACAGGCTGCAGGATTTCAGCTCTTTTCATTAACTATGTGTAAAAATGTACATATATAAATATAAAAAGCTAGGGACATGTACACTGCGCATCACAGTAGAACTGATTTGTGATATAGTTGATCATACAGTGAATCCTCCTGGCATCCAGGATCGTGCTCCTTGGCTTGACCTTGGAAGGAGAGCCCAGGGAGAGCTTGAGAGAAGAATCCAATTTTTCCTGAAGAACACGTGCCCTCTGCTCAACGCATCCCCGACAATAAAACACACACTTATAAAATCCCGTTCTTTCCTATCCTTTTGTCCTCTTCATCCTCAGATGGAGACGTCTGCCTTCCACTGGATCCCTCTGAGCGTCCCAACCTCTGGGGAAGCAATCGGGCCTTGCAATGCGACTCGTGTGGACCAGGGGGGCTTTTGCACAGGCTGATGAGCGGCACCTTCTGGCCTGCAGCCGCGGTCTGTGAACATCCCTCATCCTCTCTCAGCACGGGGTTGTCCCAGCCTGTCCTCCCGCATGTGGTTGCACGAGTGTCAGCAGCACCCGCTGAGCTTCCGCAGCGTCTGGTCTCCGGTGTATCCTTGTACATCCATGGGCAATACTGCTCGATATGTTCCTGTGCGCTATGGTCAGATTTCCTTGCTACGTCCTTGCACATCCATGGTCAAACACGTTCTTTATGTCTGTGTGTGTCCATGGTCAAACTGATGATTCTCTTGTGGTTTCTCCACAAGATCCTGTGAGCTGCAGTGGCCTCAAGAGCATCACCATATCAGCTCCATAACGTGTCGGGCCAGAGGAAAAGGAAACAACACAGACAGCCCTTCTCACCCTGGCTTTCTCCACACACTGCCAAGAATCTGTCTGAAAATCTTTAACTAATTGCTCCTTTTCAGCAACGCCCGACCTTTCCCAAAAGTGACAGCTCCTCTATTCATCACTGTTGTAATTGGGCTTGCTTATAATTTTAATTTTTAGAATATAAAATAATATCTTGCTTATTTCAGCTTTCCAGAGCACAAAATGTTGACACTTTCTGAGTTACTTTGTCTTTAGAAAGCATCATATTTAATTTTCTATTGTAACCTGTTTAATTGATGAAAAAAACAAAACAGGTGGTTTTCAAAGTTTTTAGATGCAAGACACATATGTCTCTCTGTCATAACAGTTTGTCACATTGCCTGGGGAGAAAATTCAAGAAAATTGATGCACTGCTACCAAGGAAGCAGCAATGGGACCAAATGATGCAATGCTGTTTGCTCTCTGCAGTGCTGGAATGTGAGGAATCAGGCTCCCTGCATCTCTGAAAGCGCTGCTGAGGCCGGCAGAACAATAGTAATTGTTCTGGTGCAAAAGCAGCGATGTATCCATGGCTCTTGTGTCTTTTTATTGCTCCATAGCCTTAAGCATCTGTTTACTAATCTTTGTGCTTTTTGAGGTTGAAAATATAATGTTCCTATTCTCTTTGCTTACTTTAGTATCTTTTCTGCTTGGTTTCTCTATATATCTATCTATCTATCTATCTATCTTCTTTTTTTTTTTTTTTACTTTCCTTTTACCCTGAGGGTCTTCTATACTTAAAATCACATATGTCATCTGGATTATCGTATATATCACCCGGATTTCTTTGCAAAATTCAGCATGACTTGAAACGGCAGTAGATGAGTTGCCTTTCGCAGTATTCAGGCTCTCTGGACCGAAGGCAGCTCCACCGGGCGCAGCCGGCGCCCACCGCAGCCCCGCGGTCACAGGCCTGTCCCCACTGTGCCGCTCACCAACACGTCGAAAGGACGCAGCGTCAGCGCAGGACGCGCGGCGCCGGCGCTGGCAGCGCTGGACACGCTGCAGCTTGGGAATGTCCCACTCTGCAGCCGGGAGAAGCCACACGTTGCCCAGAGCGTGTGGGAGGCAGCACGAGGTGCACCTGGACCATGGGCACGTTGCTTGGTTAAAGGAAGCACTGGATGCAAATGCTTTTACCTTCTTCACCATATGAACATCCTGAAGTGGTGCCTATAAGAAAAAGAAACAGAAAGTGTCTTTATGTTTGGAAATGTTAGCTGTGAATGCCATGTGCTCCCATTTAGTGCCCGCTTCAGCGTGCCCACAGCGTGTGTTTGCAGGGCCACTTGCGCTGCTGCTTTCGTCTCTCTGCGTGCCAGTCTGCCGCGTCACCGTTGCGGATCACAGGCGGTTCCCTGCGGAGATCCCGGTCAAGGGAGGAAAGTGCAGCCTCTGTGACGAAGCAGAGGAGGCGGAAGCAGCTCCTCAGGCTGCAGTGCTGCTTTGAGGCGCTGCTGCTGGTCCTGCTCCTGCCGGAGAGCAGAGCGAACACGGCTGGACACTTGGCGAGTGATGATAACCGAGCTGCGCACCCACGCGGCAGGGGAAACCCTGCCCACGCGCACCGTGCAAGGAGGAATTGGGCTGTAATTTGCCAACGTAAAGAAAAAAAAGAAGAAAACACGGAAAGCAGATTTCAACAACTGAAACAAATGAAGCGAAACCAAACGAGGCAATTCCCAGCTTTTAATACCCAGACCAGCCCGTTGCTGACATGGAAAGCAGGGTCCTGACTGCGCTGCAGGAACACCCCCCCCCCCGGCTGTGTCGCTCTTGATCCCAGGAACAGGGTTTCCTCCTCGAGTGCTGTTTTTTGTTAGCCTGTGGGGGTACAGGAGAGCTTTGCTTTCGCTTCTCGTGGGGCAAAATTCAGACCCCACAGTTTTGCCCTGAGGAAGGGGGAGCCTTGCAGACTGTGTTGGCTGCAGCGCGAGCCCTGTGTGGGCTCTGTGCTGTGAAGCGGCAGACCCAAACTGGGGAGTCTGGGGGCAGCTGTGGACCAGGGGAAACCAGAAAAAGAGAATGCTGAAGAAAAGACCCGTGGTTTACTTGGGAGCTCACGGTGGAGAGCAGGGAGATGAGTCTGGGAAAGGCTCTGTTGGAGCTGGAGCTTTCCCTCTGCTCCCTGCCTGTGTGCCGACTCTTCCAGCCTCATCCTGCCTCGGAGCACTAGGACTGCCCTCAGCAATCCACGTCCTTGCTCTCCTCATCTCCCACCAGCGCAGCCGGGTTCCTCTCAAAGATGCTGGTGGCTTTTGTTGTGGATCAAGTAGCTGCCCAGGATCAGTTCGTTTGGGAAATGCAGAGGTCTCCTGCCTTGCAGATCTCTGCCACTCTTAGCAAAGTGGAGTCTAATGCTCCTAACAACTGTGGTTTTCTCCATTCTCAATTAAAGCACAATAATCCAGTCCCTAATTACCCCATTAACTGCTCAGATTCATCACCTGGTCTTTATCCATAGATAAATGGATTTATGGATTATGAAGCCAGAAGGGACCATGGTTACGTTCAGAATAGTAGATTCCTCAAACTTCCTTCAATTAATTCCTATTTGAACAAGAGAACTGTTGAAAAGGAAAGAAAAATATTAAAATTGTCAACTCCATGGCAATTGTCAGGTGCTTAATTAAATGTGATGTTAAAAAAAAGTACATGAGTGAGCTTACAGGATGGACAGTCTCTGGCCAATGATCCATCACTGCCAGCCCCTGCTTCACATACTAATAGCAAACAGCCACGGTGTCATCGTGCTGTGGACAGCAAACATAGTGACACACAGTATATTTCATTTAAAAAGTCAACATGTTGCATTCTGAATGGATTAAAAAGTGGCTGATCAAAGGTTGTAAAAAAACCATTGACAGCATCAAGCAAGTCTTGGAGCTCATTTGGAGGGAGGATTTCTGCAGGAGCCAGGGTGGCCCAGAGGATGCTCTGGAGGGAGCAGGGAGCTCGCGCACGGTCCTTGTGCGATCTCGTTGAGTCTTATTAAACAGGAATCTTGTCCAAAAAGGAGATAATTAGTTTTGCAAACCAGCACTCACTGTATTTTACTCTCTAGCTTTCTCTTGATTAACTTCCATAACAGCTGTTCTGTTATTTTCTCCCCAGCATTGATGTTGGACTGACAAGTCTATAATTATCTGGGCCATCTTGCTTACTCCTCTCTGTAATGCCGATATATTTCCTCGTTTCTGGCTTCTTGCCAAAAATTTGCAGTTAGCTTTTGAGCCAACTCTCTAGAAACTTTAAATGTTACATTCCCTCTCCCATGTTAGGTATGAACTTTCTTAGTTTTAGAAAGTTTCCATAAAAAGCTAGTATGAAGACTGAATCCCACTGAATTTAAACGTGGCAATTTGAGGCTTTCAGTATATAAGTGCCTTGCCAAAGTTCTTTTTTGTTGTATGTCTTCTATCTGCATTATCTCTAATGAAATTTTGGTGATTTTCACCAGAAAACAGCTAATAAACCTTTCAGCATTTTCAGCATGCATGGTTAGGGCACTAACGTTTCAAGGCATATCCTACATTTTCCTGTTTCCTTGCTTATAAAGTCTCCGCATAACCAGTGCCTTTGTGCACAGAAATGCATGCTGTTGGGATGTGCCTCCCAGGGCTGTATCATCAAACACAGAAGTTTTGCTCAGGAATGTGCAGGTTCATTTTCCTTGATTACTACCCAAGCTCAGGCTGCTGATGCATAAGCCATTGAAGTGTATTTTGTGCGCACCGTTTGATGTTTTCCATTGATGTTGTTGTTTCACACTTTGTGCTAACTGCCTTCTCTTCCATCTGTCTTTTGTAACCCTTTTGTTTTTAAACTTAATGCCTTATTTGCTGCTCTGCTCTGCTGTGTATCGCAGAGGGAAGGCTGCTTGGTTGCTTCTGGGAGCGGTTGGAGATCTTGGAGGAGATCACAAGGAACCTCTCCCCTGCGAGCACCTCTGACTCCTCTGAGGCTGGTTTTAATTTGTGGGTGATTTAGTGGCTCAGTACTTACGCTGCCAACACGTGCCAGCTCCGGTGCCACCACCCCACGCTTATTGCAGTCCTGTGTCTTGGCCTTGGTGGGGAGCAGAGCCTTTGAAGGCCATTTGCACAGTGCTCTTCCTTTTCTTGCCAGGACACTGCCATTCCCAAAGAGCCATGGTGCTACTTGGATGAATGGAGATTTTTTTTGTGTGTGTGTTGGAAAGGCCTGAAGTGTCACATGGCAAGTGGACATCAGGAGAGGGCCCTGCTGAAGCAAGTGCAGGTGCCTCCAGCACGTGTGACACCATCAGACACCGTGATAGCTGTCGAGTGCCTTAAACACGGTCTCACCATATGTGTGTCACGAACGGAGAAGTTGAGACAGTTAAAACATTTAAAACATATGGTAATTCCCAGGGAGAGGGAACAGACATAGGTTGTTTGTGCTGCCTAGATATTTGATGGTTTTGAGTTCAGAGTACTTAACTTTGCATCCTTAACATTTGTTTAACATTGCTTTTGTCGATAGAAAGAATTTGAACTTTTAAGGAGTTAATTGCTTTTCACACTTACGCTAGTAGCTATCTCCTTGATCTAATAGGAAACCGAACTTAATTAGGCTTGTTCCAGGGAGATTAAAAAGGTCCCTTCCACCTGTAATATCTCTGATTTAATGCAGTGAATGTGCATCTTCCCAGGTGTGTTCACGCAGCAGAGATCCAGGCGGTGCCCGGCTCCTCGGAGCCGCTTTGCACAGCTGCTGTGCGCTAGCGTGGCCAACACCTCCAGCTGCCAAACAGAGAACACGTATTCGTAGGGACTCATTTAATATTTTGAGATTTGAAGTTTAACCATCCAGCTGCATATATTGGTCTGGTTCTGTTTTTGCAGAAGCGCTGGCTGCTGACGTGCTCGCGGTCCTGCCTGTGGTCATGCCCATGGTCATGGTCATGCTCGTGGTCATGCTGTTGGCCATGCTTGTGGTCATATCTGTGGTCATGCTAATGGTCGTGGTCATGCTCATGGGCATGGTCATGCTCGTGGCCATGCTGATGGCCATACTCGCTGTTCATGGCCAATGCAGTGTCTGTGGGCAAATAAATGGGTCTCTGGTATTAACTATTCACTTACCAGATAGAAAAACCCATTGGTTTTCTAATAAGGGTTAGTGGAAAATATCTTTAAGAACAGAAACACTTTGACAAGAATATCTCTACCTACCCCTACCTAGTAGGTAAAAATAAAAATTAGTTTTTATCTTAATGTTTACTATACGGTGGCAAATATTGATACCATACATATCACTGCAGGCCTGTCTGACTAAATACACGGAGATGCCAGTTCTCTACATGCCAGATTTTCACCTGAGGCGTTAGAAGTTTAGCCCATAATATTCACTTGAAATTCTGGCCTGCCCTAAGGAGCACTATGAATTATTCAGATGAGAGATTGAAGGTTGCACAACTCTGTGTCGATTTTTCATGCAACGCAGGGAGGCAGGAGACTCTTGGAGTTTCCCAGGGTTGCTAATTGAAACCCAGAGGATTTTTTAAAAAATGTAGAGTACAGGAAAGATGAAAGAGGAGCCCAAGTTCTTGTGCGTGTTGTATAGAAACACTTTTTAATGGAGATTTAAATAACAAAAGTATCTGTAAATAGCTTTTGTGCTGAGCTATTCATAAGATAAAAAAAATACACATAAATTGGTTACTGCTTCCCACTGAAGAAAAGTCAACATCATTAACAAGCCCTACCTGCTTTCAAAGGATCTGGGTGAAATATAATCTGCTTTGCAAGGGGAAGCCCTGCCGAGCCCACACCTGGGCTCGCATTGCCCCGGGCAGGGTTTTCTTTCACTGCTGATTTCAGACCAGGGCAGAAAGGGGTAAGCTCTACCAGGACTGAAAGGTGTCATTGAAACCAGTAATGATTTCCATGTAACTATGGGAAAGAGGATATTTAGAAAGGAGGAGGTAATTTCAGGACGCGGCTCTTTGGGGAAATGCAGCGAAAGCCCCGGAGACCTGTGCCGATTTTCTCTTAATTGCATCTGGGAAAGGCACCAAAAGACCCGTTCTGTGCTTGAGTCCTCCTCCCTCTCCCTGTATCAGCGCTAGGAGCCCCTGTGTCCAGCGTTATCCCGCGTTACCGCCGAAGCCGGGAATCCCAGAGGGCTCCTCATGGCCACGGAGCAGCGGCGCGTGGAGAACCGTCCGGGAGCTGCCCCGTCACGGCACTCTGCTGCCAGCAACCCCCAGGGACGCTCCTCTCCATGATGTCTGGAGCCTGCAGTGGAATTCTGTAGGAATAAAATGCTCATATTTGAGAGAAACACATTTTATAGCAAACTTCAGCGGTCTCTGAGCATGTGTTTTTGGTTGCAAAGATAAGTATTACCATTTGCTGCTTGAAATGCCTTTCCCCTGCGTTTCAAATGCAGCTGACAAAGAAAAAATACCCAAAAGATAGGAGAATAAATTGGAACTTAAGACCTTCATACTGAAGAATAAAATACACAGCATTTCAGGTGAGATTATTATTTATCTTTAGTGGGCTGCTTGCACTTGCTGTGAACCCTTAAAATAAGAGAGCAATAAGAGTGAATGCTGGAGAAAGCCCCAGCACAGTCTCCTTGCTGGGGATCCATCTGCACATGTCTCATTCAGGGTGAATGAAATAATGGTAGAATAAAAATAAAATTAGATATCTAGCTGTTATTGATTTTGCTTCTGAAATGGTTATTCTGCTGTTAATCTGCTGCAGTGTGAGGAGGGAAGTTTCTGAGAGGAGCACCCGGGTATGTGGCGATGGGGGTTGCCCCTGTGTCTCCTCCTTTCCTTCCCCCACGGACACCGCTCGGCTCTCCGGGATTCAGCCTCTGCCTTCAGCACTCCGACGGAAGGCCGTGTGATGGGGAAGGATGCAGGTGATATACAGTGATGTGGCTTTCTGCTGCTGCCCGGCCCCTTCGCAGGCGGCAGGGATGAGCTGTGCTGGCTCTGCGCAGGGATAGACCCAGATGTGCAGCTGCAGAGCCAGGTCGCTGCCTCCTGAGCTGCAGTTCTTTTACAGACACTTGGTTTATTCTGTCAATTCAGGGCTGTTGTTGCTCGCGGCTTGCTCTGAAGTGCTTAGAGATGTCTTCACCAGGGAACGTTGCCTCCCCAAGGTAACAACTCCATCACCGACCTAACCCGTGAAATCTGCTGTAATAGGGATCTGAGGTGGATCCTGCGCCCCGGCTGTTCTCCCCACGATGCTCCGCAGGACCAGGCACCAGGGACACCTCGGGCTTTCGGATCCGGCGGCGCCGTGCGATGCCCCGCGCTCCTACCCGGTTCCAGCGGTGCCGCACACAAGGTCACGCGTCCTGCCAGCAGCAGGAGCGGAGGCGCACGGCTGATCATCCCTGCGCACAACCTGCTTCTGGCCAACCTTGGGTTGTTCTTCTCTGGGGCAACGTTCAGGAAACTGTTGTTCTAAAGCAAATAATTTCTGCGTGACATCTTGGGGATGTCGAAGGATGCACCTGGGCCTGGCCCCGGGTGCTCCCGCAGTCGCAAGGGGAGTGGGGGCAGCCCAGGGCCTCTCCATGAGCACTGGCCACAGGTCTGCAGATACTGTCCCATTCTGGTCCAGAAGGGGAAAAATCACCCGGCATAAGATGGAAAGAAATGGTGTCTTGAAACAGAGTCAGGAAGACAGAGAAAGGAAAAAAAAATAAAAATTAAAAAAAAAAAAACAGCAAAAGAAGCCAGACTCGCACCCTGAGTGCCGAATGAGCCGCAGTCTGCGACAAGGGGGAGCAGCGGGTGAGCACCCTGCAGAGGGGCATCGGGAACGGGGCAGAGCGGGGCACCCCCAGCCCCGGAGTCGCTCTGGAGGCTCTGGGTGCGAGCGGGATTGCACCCGCTTCCTGCAAAACAGCCTGGCAATGGCTGCTTTCAGCACAGCCACCTACAAACGCTTGGGTGATGCCCCGGTCCCAAGAGCTCGGGAAGTTTTATTTATTTGTTTGTGTGTTAATTTCTTATTACACCACCTCGCTCTCCCTTTTAGGCGGGGGAGCCAGATGGCGGCACTAAAAGAAAGTCAACAGCAGCACTTTGGGGAAATAAAGTGTGTTAATTCAGAAATAAATAAATAATCCACGCAGTCCATTAACCAGAGCTTAAGGCAAGCAGCCTTAATGTTTTTCTTAGTTAAAAGGAAGAGGAGCGCTTGGATCCCGCGGGCTCTGGAGCAGAGCATCATCTCTGCACGCGCTCCGGGCGCCCGGGACGCGGAGCCGGCAGCGCCTGGATCCTTCCACTCTCTTGGGATATTGGGAAGGTCTGCTCTGTTGGGACAGGGAGTGTTTGCACGGGGCAGACCCCTCCGGTGCAGCCTCATGCGAGGGATCTGCCCGCACTCACCTGGCGCTCTGGCTCCTGCACCTCTTCGAAGTCTGGTCTTTTATCCCTGGTATTTAATGGCCCAATAACAACATTTTCTTCAGAATTTTATGTCAAGTGACTGATAAAATGGTAATAACCAAAAAGTTCCTCTGTACTTTTTCTGCACAAAGTGCCAGTATCTGTTTTTTATTACATGCATTTCTAGTATGCATGGAGCATATATCTCATACCTCATCTCAGAAAAAAACCTGCTCTCCTCTTTTGAGTCACTGTACTTGCTAAACTGAAAAAAAAATCCTATAATGTTATGCATGATAATAATTGTTTTGAAGAATCCAGATGGCTGGATTTTGAAGGAGCCATTGAAGTGCGCTGATTGGAAAGCTCTGCTGAAAGAAGTTGTCTCTGCACACAGGGCTTTCGGAAGCCCTCGTTCCCTTGACGCGATTCAAGCCCTCTCTTTTTTATTTTCTGGCAGCCATTTCATCCTCACTCCAGATGCGCCCCGCAGCGCGAGGAGCTCGGGGTGACCGTGGCCGTGTCCCGGAGCCGCCGGTGCTGGTGGCAGTTTGTGTCGAGCGGGCAGGACCGGCGACACGGAGGGGCCGCGCAGCCCCGGGCGCCGGGAGGCTCCAGGGAGCAGCGGGGAGGAAGGGGGCTGTGAGCGGCGCCGCCGCAACCGTCTGCAACGCAGAGTGATGGGGAGATGCTGCACCGGGACCCCGAGGGCACCTGCAGGGCTGCGGCACCCTGAGAGGGCAGCGCGGAGCCCCCCGTGCTGCCCCGCACGCGGATCCGGGTCCCAATGCGCTCCTGGACACTCATCCGGGCTCCAGGGGCAAAGCCGGGGCCAGCAGCCGTGGCACCGCCTGGAGCAGGGACACTGTGGGGACCACGGATTCGGTGCAGAACTAAAAGTGCAGAGAGGAACATGGGGACTCGCATTCTGTCCCCTTTGCTTTTTAAGTGTTTGCTACTTCTGGATACTGGATACTTGTGGATCTGGAAGGCTGCAAAACTGCGGAAACTCTGAGGCCAAGTCACCTTTAATTCTGTTTTTCTTTCCTAGAAATTATTTTATCTTTAATGTTACTAAAGCCTACAGTTAAACTAACAACTAATTGTTGAAACAGATATTTTGGGGTGAAAATCAGAGATAGAGAGAAGTGGAAAGCGATCGTCTTATCTGTCCCTGCAGGCATGACAGGGCATAGCTATCATCACACAGCCTCTCCTTGGGAGGAAATCAGGCAAGCGCTCTTGATTCTTTTAAGCAATCATAAAACCCACCAGTCCCTCGGAAACTTCCTCTCTGCACCTGGAAGTCCTGCCGAAACCCTTTCTTCCCACATACACGGATAAACCTTGTGTCCAACTGCCCGCACTGAATCATTAGCCTTGCTTTGATAATAGCTGTTACCCGGCTGAGATATTTTGTGTTGTCCTGTCTTCCTCTTTGCCCACCTGCACGGATTTTGCTGTTGTTTCTGATGGGAGGTTTGCTTATTTCCAGTGGCTAATGGGTGCTCCGGTTCTCCTTTTTACTTTTATTTCATGCAGCTGTGCAAATCAAGTGTTTTTTCCTGTTGATGTTGTTAGACTTTTACAAGACAGTCAAAAATGTTAACGTTTGGCAAAAAAAAAATATATTGAATAAATCACCGTGTCAAAGCTGCGCTCCTGGCACCAGGAGTCCCTGTCTTCTGCGGGCAGAGGAGCGACCGCCGGGGCAGTGTCCTCGCGCCACCGGCCGCCCCATCCCTGCCAGCCCCAGGGACCAGAAAGGCCCTGGGAGTGAAGGCAGCACCGTCACCACGAGCGGATTTGATCCCTCTTATATTGCCAAGTCACAGGAAAATGGGAGACGATAATCTCACATTTCCCAGATGAGTTTCTATGAAAGTCTCTCTAAGAGAAAGATGAGAATCTCAGAAAATACATTAGAAAACACATTAGAAAACAGATCTTATTCAACTTCCTTTGCAGTTAACATTTTCAACTCAATATTTTTAACAGGCTAAACTGCACAGTGCATTTAGATCAAAGGGAAACACTTTGCTCAATGACAAATATTTCACATAAATTTTGTTAAAATAGTGGTTAACTGAATAACAGCCTTACAAATATCCCTCTATATAGAGCTGCAAACCATTATATGCAGCTGCATGTCAGCAATTTTTAAGGTCGAAGAAATTGAATAAAAAGACAATCTTTATAATAAATAAATATGTGCAAAATAAAATTAAAGAGATGAACAATTAATTACATCCTTTAATTCTGTTTTTTCAGAAATAAGTCTTCAGTCTTGCCCTGTATCCTGGTTGAAATGAGGTGATTTCCACCTAGTACATGACCCATGGCTTTCTTACAGCTTCAGAAACTTCAGTGAGGGCTTAGCAAAGGTAGAGTCTTTTTAAACCAAGGTTATGTGTAAAATTGTATGCTACTTCCTTTGAAAGTGATTGTAAAATCATCATTCAGCTGATGCTTGCTATTTTGATAATGTAAAAATATGGAATAAATGTCACCTTCCAACTTACTCTTCCGTATTTCCACTGTAAATGGAAATGGATTCTTCCCCAAAAGCTACTTTCCCCTCTCCTCAAATAAAGCATACATAGGAAGGGAATACAGAGCCCAGAGGAGGGCAGGAGGGCAGGAAGCTCTGGCGCTTTGTCACCAGCTCAGGGCTGAGCCCTTCAGCGACATTCAGCGTCGCAGCTGGGAGAGCATCAGCGCTGAAGGAACAGTCAGATATCCATGTTGGGAGGAAGCTGTGGGAATCACGTCCCGAGCGGCTCCAGGCCACCCGGCTCGCAGGTGACCGCCCCTCCAGGACGATGTCCCTCCGGGTTCCGCTCCAGCGGCACAAGAAGGTTGAGACAGATCCTCGCTCTGCAAGGAGGGATGTCGAGGCGGAGAAGAGCTGAGCACAGAGCACGGAGCAGATGTGCAGAGGGGACAGGAGGGCCACACGCGGACGCCTCATCCCTTCTGCTGCCAGCTGTGGGGCTCCTTGGTCACGGGCCCATGGAGCATCCCTGCTCTTCCCCAGGAAACCTCTCCCGTTCTGAGCCCTTCCAGGGCTCGGGAAAAGCTACAGTTATTTTCTACAACAGAGACCTGTTCTTAATTTACAAAACTCAAGAGAAGAATCTCAAGAGAACCTGACAAATTCCTGGCTGATTGATTCCAATTAAGAATTAACATGACACATTAATGGAGTATCTTCAGAATGTTATTTCACCCTCCTTTCATTCAAAACATTGTGTTTTTGTTCACTAAACACCTATTGTCAGACTGTGTTTCCTGTCTTTGGGATTGGAGTTCATTTTATATTAGGACCTACTGAGGCCAAAAGGCCGTAAAACGCAGAGCTGGGGCCAGCGAAGCAGCCCCTGGCAGCGCACGTTCCCTGGGACTGAGAGCGGGACGGGCCAGGAGCCGCAGGGGCCGCGGGTCTGCAGCTCCTCCCGAGCAGCGGCCCCGTCCACGCTCCTGACGGCAACACACGGATGATGAAGGGAACGCGCCCGAGGACGCGGCGCTGTCCAGCGCTGACGGGGCAGCTCCTGCTGCTCATTTCCTTAGCGAGTCTCCTCAGCCACAATGGGTGGTGGAGTTTGTCCTGCCGGGCTCAGATCACCCTTTGGTTTCCGCATCCTCTGCTGGGGCTCGGCCTTCCCATGGCAGCAGCTCCGTTCCCCTCCCTCTGCACAGCCTGCCCGGCCAGCAGCTCCGATGCCCCCGGCCCCAGCAGCACCAACACGCTCCAAGGAAGAACATGGATGTTCCCTCGTGGCGATTTTCCAGGTATTGAAACCTCCCTAATAAACTCTCCTGGGCACTCGGATCCCAGCTGGCTCTTGGCAGGCAGCGTGCTGAGGCCAGGCAACACCTGGAAACCTGCCGAGATCTCAGAGGACACCTTGAGCTCCCTCGAGACCTCGGGGCAGGATGAGGATCTGAGGGAAAAGCCTTGAATCAAGCCATTGGGAGATAAAGTTGCTACGGATTTGCCAAATTGGTCTTTAAGGTGAAATAGGATGATGGAAAATATTTTTTTTCCAGTTACCAGAAATGCACGTGCTTAATGGAGAGGCAGGGATTCCCATGAGGTTGGAGCTCGTGTGAGCACAAACACAGAGCAGAAAAGGAGAACCAGAGACCTAACTGGGAAGGGATCTTTGGTCGTCACAGCAAGCAGTCCTTCCAGTTTAGGAAATCCATCTGAGGTAGAGGAAGATATGTGTAATGATAACCTTTTGCCAATAAGCTATTTTTATCTAAAATTCAGGAAGACTAAAAAAATAAAATAACCTACCAAATAAGTAGTCTCAGTGACATCAATCTTCCTCAGTGATGTTAGTGCATGTATACTTTCAGAAGCTCTATTTCTCTCTTTTTTTTAAAATGAGTTTGAAATAGAAGTTACACTCTTCAGTATCCCTTAAGCTGGCACCACAGATGATGAGAGATGCCCAGAGCTCCCGAGAGCCTTATCCTGAAGCAGTCGTCCCTTCTCAGGAGGGTTTGTGTCATGCCGGAGGTGGAGGGACCTGGGTGCCCTCCGGGTGCTGCAGGGTCTCCCCAGCTCCAACCCGGCCGTTCCCGCTCGAGCGGTTCCACGTTAGCGCCGCGTGTGGCTGCACCACGTTTGCCTGAGAGGTTCAGAGATAATTTAATAAGTGCCATCACAGCCCCAGAAAATCTCGTTGAGATTTAATAGGATCGCACAATAATTTTATCTAGCATTCACTATATTAAATGTTCCAGCAGTGTATTCACTTTTAATTGAAGGAATTATTTTTGTAATTATTAGTATTCAATTATTCTGGAATCTCACTTCTTTGAATATATTACCTGCTCCGCTTGCGTCTTTTGACACCACTATAAAAACTGGGTTGCCAAAGAGGTTTTTGCTTCCTATTGTGCTTGTTAAGTGGTGTCCGACACCATCCTGAGAATCAATGTGCTGCCAGAAAGGGGCTAATGACTGCTTTTCCCTTTCCCTTCTTTGGCTGCTAAGAAGATTTCTGCTCTGCCAATATACCTTGGTAGTTATAAAAATAATATTTTGAATATATTTGCTGCCACTATTATTCATTTTAAACATAAATGTTGGTAATTCCTTAATGTGGCAGTTTTAGCATTTCTAGTTCAGCTGAAAGGATCTACGTGCTCGGAAAGGGCAGCTCTCCTTGCGCCTTCGCCCTTTTGATCCACTGCAGCGAGGTGTGGTTTGGCTTCGCACTGTCTGTGCTCTTGGGAAAAAACAAATAGAAATATATATATATCACACAGGAAAATATAGATCAAATATGGCAATATCTATTATGATAACGCATAATTATCAAAGCAAGGTGATAAAATCATAACCTCGCATTACACTGCAGTTTTATACTACACTGCAGTTTTATACAATATAATTCATTTACCTGTATTTTACACCAACATCACTCCTCAGGACTGTGATCGTCCCCAGCAGTTTCGGGGACACGGGGCGCTACGGGGCGGCTTCCCAAGCGCAGACGTTGCGCTATCCCCTCCGCCAGCACCAGCATCGCCCCTCGCCCGCGCCAGCGCCCGCGCCTGCAGACGGAGCGGGTTTGGCCTCAGCTTTGAGCGCTGGTGCTGCGGAAGCAACCGCTTCGTTAGTGCCACTCGTTAGTGCTCAGCGCTAATCACCATGTGGCCTCCAGGTCATACTGGAGGCCCTGTGTCCTTCCTGCCCACGCGTGGCTCTTTTGGTTACATTGAGCTCTAGCAGCTCAACAGGAGTTCTCAGAAACCCGCTCGCCCCTTCGGTCTGCAGACGAGCTGGGACCAGCTGCAAACTGCTCGTCCGGGCGGCGGGGCACGCACACCAAGGAAACCTCCCGGCAGCTGCCTCGCTGTCTCCTACAAATCCCCCAGCTTTTCGAGCAGCTTTTGGCTTTCTCCGCTGTGTTTTGCTCTCCCTCTCTCCCTGCAGACTGACTGCCCCTGCTCCCAGCTCGGCTCGTGCGTGCGGATGAACCCCGAGCGCGCGGACCCTGACCCCCGCGAGGCTCCACGGTGACGCTGAGCCCGCCCTGCTCCCCACTTCTGTCACTCATCCCTGACACCACCAGACGTGGGCCGTTTGGTGATCCCAGTGTTTCCAGCCCGCTCCCGGGTTTCCCCACATATACTGCAGCACTTTGCACCCCCGGCATTGTTTTTATACTTCTGCTATCCAAAGATGAGTTAAAATAGTTATTTCTGCAGAAATATGGAACATATGCATATGAAAAACGAGTGCCAAGTTCATTATTATCAGTGTTATTACAGCGAACACCTAATAGCTCGCCCTAGCAGAGCGCTCGCAGGGAAACGCTTACACTGATTATAAAGCGCTAAATCTCCCTAAGTGACGCGAATGACAAGTGAACACCTACGGACATACGTGTGACAGCCACAGCAATAAACAATGAATTAACTGTGTCTGACTTGCGAGGAGGAATTATTTCTTTGAAATCTTTTTCTTCTCCATCTGCTGCAACTGAATTTTTTGATTTCTGCTATCACCAGACCATTAGAGAAAAAAAGAACAAAAGAAAAAAAAAAAAAGTAAAACCCACTTGAGATATTTCAGTAGCAGGGGCAGCAAAGCTGCCGCCAGTTGTTGTGCGGTTTCTGCAGCAAGGAGGGTGCTGGGGCTGCCGCGTCGCTGCCGGCGCAGGCAGGGAGCCCGGCTTGGCCGCCCTCCTAAGGACTCGCTGTCGTGTGAGAACGGGCACCTTCCCGAGAGCAGAACCGCTCTGGCCGCCCCGGCCCGCGGGTCCCCGCAGCTGGGTTCAGCCGGGTGCGCCGGGCTCTCTCCGTGGGTGCTGGGCTTGCGTTATCCGCGCACTCGTGCACGATGCTCGGCATCGAGCGATCCGTGCCCGAGTCAGATCTAGGACTGTTCTCACTCCTAGCAAAGTCTGTATTCAGACACAATAAGGTAAGTTTGCTTTCAATATAAATGCAAAGGTGTCAATTCTAGAGACCCGGGTGACCTGAGCACCTGGGGATGTGTGGAGATGAGCCATGACACCCAGCAGGGCTGGGCGATCCTCCAGACTGTGGGAACTGCACGCACAGATACCTTAAAAAAAGAGGTCAACTCTATTTATCCCAAAAACCCCATTATTTCTTACTTGGACAAATGTTTACTGAATTATAGAATAATAATGAATGATTTGTTCCTAAGCTGCCCTGGCAAGTAAGCAGCTTGCATCCCTCCCTCATTAGCAACAACTAATTACCTCGTGCAGCTCTCATGAATAACCAGTTAGATCAGAACCTGCCTTCCACCCCAAAGTTTAGGTGAGAAACAGAGTCAAGAACAGAGTTAGGAAAAATATGACTGTGTTAGTTATGGCCAAATATCTTGGGACAGGGTTAAAGTCCTCATCCAGGATGAGGTCACTTGAGGAAACTCATCTTTTCCAAGATTTCTAAGATTCACACCTGAACAGGGAAACAAACCTGTGCAGGACATATATTTGTCCTACATTTTCTCGCATATGTAAGAACAAATATACAAGAGTTTTTACTGATGACTAATTCTGAAGTTTAGCCTGTTTTATCCCTGGGGAAAAAACAAACAAAAAAAACACTTTGTAGATAGAGAGATAGCTTAACAATCCCGTTAACAGCCTGTGCTGTGCCTATACAAGTACTGCACCCTGGTGACCAAAACCGTCCCACAGCTCTGCAGCTCGTGGTGATGCTGTGACACCAGCGATGCTCAGAGATGCAGCACGAGCTTTGGCATCCACCTGCTCAGGTTTTCCTGAAACAAAATTTTCTAGTAACAAACAAACAGACCAATAATGTTTGTTTCTCTTGTGCAAGGGGGGCTGAACAGGGCAGCCCTGAAGCTCTGCCACTCTACGGGCAGCTCGGAAGGGCACGGATGAGCATAGATGAAGCAGGAATCCGGCCTTGCAGAGCATCCTCCATCTCTGCAAGCCTTCGGTGGTCGATGGACAATCCCATAGGAACTCGCCCTGGGAAACCTGGCCATTTCCTGCCGCGCAGCCACCTCCATGCAGGGTAGAGCAATTGCTTTTAAAGCAGTCCCCCCATTCTGGGGTCAAAAACAAACCGCAAGGGAGACATGTGCAGGTGCATGGACATCTCGTGCCTTCCCCCTGCAGCAGAGGAAGGACTTGGCTAAACCCTGAGGACCTGCGGGTTTAAAGAGCCTCCTGTAGAAAAGCTCCTCATGCTGCTCGTCCTGCTGTTGTGACCAGCAGGATCCCTCTGTGCACCCGCTCTGCCCAAGCCCGGCACTAGCCATCCCTCTTCCAAGAAAACAGGTCCGTCCGCAGAACTCCCATACATCTAGCCCCTTTCATGTGTGACTTTCAATAATAGCATCACATACCCAGAATTAGCAGCACATTTGAAGTTCTGGACTTCATTTCCCCTGCAAGCTGTGTTTCTCTGTACTTCAGTAAGGATCAATTCTGCAGCTTTTAGTCACACAGTAAATCCCACTTACTTCTGTAAAGTGTCCTAAAGTGCTTTCTAAAAGTAAGAAATCTGATAGATATTTTTAAAAAAGGTATTTTAGAATCTGCTTTTTCTGTTCCTCAGCACTGACACATTGGCAGAAGGCTGCGTCGTGATGACTTAATGCCTTCAGGCATCCTGACAGACCAAACGCAGCGTCACTCTGCACAAACCCCGGAAACATCCCTTACCCCCAGCTCACAGACCGGCTCCTGCTGCAACTACAGCTGCCACCGGAGCTGCTGCCACGACGGGTGCGACACAGACTTGTCTGGGGAGAGATCCAGAAATGAGACTCTTGGAAAGAGAGCAAAACATGGCAGCACGTGGGGAAGCTAACTTAGAAAGAGAAACACCCATTTTTGCAAAACTCCTGAAAACATAAAGGGTCAAGGAATAAGAAAAGATGGAATATAGATTTAGAGAGAGTTCAAGAATTTATACCAAAGAAAATGGATGGGGTATCCCTGAGCTGCCTTCTTCTTTCTAGGAAATAAAAAGCATTTATACAACAGTTTAGCGTAAAACACCTCACAGTTTTGTTATATTTTGGCTGCTAGTAATTCTCTTATTATCTTGCGATAATATGGTAAATAACTTACATTAGCATTAGCATACATTAGCATACACTGGCCAAAGTTCTTCAAAGACAGATTAAATAAAGGGAAAAAGTATTAAACTAAGAGGAAAAAGTCGGCGTTCTGGCCAAAACCACGAGCTCCGGCTCCCGGCCGTGCACCCCGTCCCTCCGGAGCGGGGACATCCCGAAGTCCCGCTGTAGCGGTAGTCATGGAGCCGGCTCCGGAGCAGCGTCCGGGTGCGGCTGGAGGTGGCTCCTCCTGGCCCGTGGGTTATTAAACCTCAGTCAGGATTCACTGCGGTCCCTCTCTTTCATCAGCTCTTCTCTCCAATATTGTATTTCTTATTCTTTGGGGAACATGGTGCACTGTTCAATAAGAAGAGCAGGTTGCTTGGGTACACCTGAGTATTGATGATTGACTCTTAGGCTTTTTTTTTAATAATTCAGCTGCAAGACAGGCCCAGGGTACCCAAAACACACTGAAAGAATGCCCCAGAGAGGAAAACCGAGTCTGAAGATTTTCCTGTTTGAAGTTGGAGGCCAAGAGACTCCACAGCAAAGCAGCTAGGGAACAAGTTCATGTTTCTGTCTGGAAAAGAGGTGATTTCACCTGGGACTTGGTTCATTTACTGACCATGAATGAAACCAGGGAACAAAGGTAAGTGAGCAAGCAGTAATATCCAAGATCCTTGCTGCAAGTGGCGAGGAGAAAGGCACCAGGCGGCTCCAAGATTGGCTTTGCCCAGAGCCCAGGCAGCCCTCAATGGGCACCGTGTTTAACACGCTGTATTTGAACACCCAGAGCATCTTCCAGAGCAAGAAAATTTTCTCCAGGAGCTTAATTCTAAGCAGAGGCACAGGAAGCGTAGCATGTCCGTGTTCCGAGGAGAAACAAGAAGCCGTTCTTGCCCTGTTGTGTCTTTATGACTTGTGAGCGGGTTGGGAGCGGAGCCCAACCGGCACCAGGACACGGCACGGAGCAGAGCTGCTCTCTGAACCCCCCAGGAGCAGGCAGGGAGCAGCTGAGCACACAGGGGTGCAGGAGCAGACCGCTCTCACCACCACTACAGACCTCCTTGGACAAACAGCCTGTCATGGATGCTGGTCAGGCAATAGAGGAAGATCATCTGGAAGACATAAATAGTATTTCTAACCCAGAAAAACTCAGCTGAATGAATTACATTTTCACAGGGTGACTTATGTTGTATAATCTCCACATTTTCCAGTGCAGTAGAAAATAAGCTCCTAACAATAAGTCTGGGAAAAGTGCTGTCATGCTCTTTGGGCTGAAGTTCAATTATGGACTGCACAATTTACTACTCATCTCACAAATCAGAAGTGAAGATGGATCTCCTGCTCTCCCCAGGTTTCCTCTGCCCTGGGATCTATGGCTGTTTTACCACAAAAACTGACCTGGTTGTGTTCTCTCGTTCTTATTGATGGGAATTAGGGTATCTTCAAGCGAGGTTCCTTCCTGTGCCAGCACCAGGTGAAGCGCAGTTGCACTTCCAGCCTGTTTGGAACGCAGTGGCTGAGCAGGCCCTTCCACCCCGCTGAACAGCCCTTGCAGAGGCAGCTCTGCAACTGCAGGATCTTTCGGTAAAAAAAAGAGGAGATTTTCTAAAATTGCAGCAGAAGTGAAGGGCATCCTTCCTCCTTCCACAGTGCTAAACACGGCAGCTCGGGCCCGGGCATCCCAGGATAGGTCGGATCTACGCTGCAGGGAGCCTGCTCAAGCCCTGGGAGATGCCCTGAGCCAGATACACGGAGCCAGGAGGAGATGGGGTTCCCAGGGGTTCCCAGACCCTTGGAGATGGGCAGCGCTATCCTTCTGCCCAGGCAGGTCGGCTGGAGCAGACTGTCCAAGACCGAGTACAGGTGGCCTTCAAATATCCCCGTCCTTATGTTCTTCCATCTTGAAGAATGCAACTGAGTGCATAACCCCGAAGTATTAGGGAAAAATGAATGCTTTTATTTTTTTTCCCCCTGGTAATAACTGTCTGGAAGAGAACAGTCTTTCAAGGAAAGGAAAAATCTGAAGGACATTTCTAAATTGTTTGAGGAAGCTTTGAAGGAAACCACTGACCTTTTATGCGCTAACCCTTATTGCCAAGTCTCGTAGCTTTGCCTTTCTGGCGAGCTGTCTGTAAACAAACATTTTGAACCTCTGCGTTCTGCTCTTCCCAGCCCTGCTCAGGCTTCATCCAGGGCAGGACAGCTTTCATCAGAGGTTTTATTTGGGCTACTTTAATGTGAGTAGTTAAAGAGTACAAGACATTTGGGACTGATGCTGAAATGGCCTTAAATTTAAAGTCCTGCTAGAAGGGTTGAGCGGATCAGCTGAAGGGGTCCAAACTGCAAGAAAGAGAGAAGAAAGCAGTGCTCAAGCAGATGAGGAAAGGGAAAGGATGCAAATGCAAAGCTGCACTTAGGAAATGCAGAATAGAGAGTCAATGACAAAATGAGTTGTAATAGGAAGGAATTATTTTATACTCCTTTATCACAATGCAAGCACAATATTAGATACTGATGGCATAAGATCATGTAGGAAAAAAAATAAGTATTTTCTACCATTTTAAGGAATGAATAGAGTAGATGTAATCATAGGTTACAAAAAGGAGAAAAAACCAAACAAACATTGCTTCTATTGTCAGTGACTGGGAAATATATATCGCTTCATAACAGCAATATGATAAAATACTTTGTATTCAGGAGGGCTAGAACTGCTCAGGATATTCCTGGACCATCGCTGGTTTTTAGCAAATTGATATTTGGAGGCCTGAAAAGATATGAAAAAAACATGCCCAAATGAAACAGATAATACTATGGCACTGAATAAAAGGACTAATTCAGGAAAACATAGATCAGTTAGTCTGCCTCATATATACACTAAAAAAAAAAAAGCATTCTGGTTACTCAGCAACTTTGCCCAGTCCATTCTCTGAAAATCGGCTCCCTGCCAATTACAAAGCACCAAAGCAAAATGCAGCCCAAACCTGGGAAGTCAGTGTCACCATGGCCACCATTTGCCTTACCTGGCTGGAAGCCCTAATTAATATCTGAGATGTACAAAATCCCCAAGAAGGCTTTTGCAGAGCAGCTCCTGCCGCTTTCTCACAGACCAAACTCTGTTCTGGGCTGCTTATTAAGAAAGGGCTCAGAGGGAACAAGGAGTTTGAAGAAGAAATCTGATCGATGAGGCTCACAGATGACAGTAAAAACATTGCTGCTTTCCTGGAAGTGCTGGAAGGCAGCGAGAACACTTGGCCCAGGGTGGCTAAGACTCTGCCAAAGTCGAGTTGGTCCTAACAGGACATGGAGAGGTGAGTTCTCATTCGGGCATCAAGGCGTCGGAAACACTTTTGAACTAGACCTTCTGCCTGCCCCCCTTTCCTTGGCCTTGTCCTTACACGCGTGTGGTTGCCGTGCAAGCAGAGCCTCTTTGAGGCCAGCACAGGGCCAGGAGCAGGGCCTGACCGGCGACTGCACCATCACCTCGTGCTGGTTCCTCTCCACGGGACCCTGCTGCTCCATCCTGCTGGGATCTGCTGCTTCAAGACAGCGGCACTCGGGGACCACCCGACAGGCTTGGCTGCAAGCCGCCAGCCTCCGAAACTGGAATGTTGCTTTCGTTCCTGAAGTTTGCTGTGCTGTAGCTTCTCCTGTCCAGAGCTCACCCTCAGCCGTGCCAGGGGCAAGCAGACCTGGATCTGGGATCGGCTGGGGGAAATCCCTGCAGACGTCACTGGGGCGTTTGAGATGCATGGCCATGTCCTGCCAGCAGCGCTGCCAACCCGCCGTGTGTCACCTTCCAAACCACGATCCCAGCAGGAAACTGGGCAGCCAGGAATGCTGCGGACCCCCTGCCCTGCTGGCGTCCCCACTGCATGCCGTGCCCCGTGCTGTGCCATGTGCCGTACTCCGTGCCACACTGTGCCCCACACCGCACCATGCGCCGTGCCCCGTGCTGTGCCCCGCGCCGTGCCCCGTGCTGTGCCTCGCGTGCAGGCTCTTCCCCAGCGCTCGCTGCCAGCTCCCCTCGTCCAGGTTCCATGGCGGCTGCCAGAGCGAAGCCGGACGAAGGCTTCAGCACATCATCCTCATCATCCCCCTCCAGCTGCTCCACCCTGCCTGCCCCGGGAGCAGGGAAAGGCGGCGGGCGCACGGGGACGGGAATATTTGTTAACTAGAAGTCACTTTGTCAGCCGTGATCTTATGCTGACAGCTTGGTGCATGAAAAGCAATTTTAGTTTCAATCAAAAAGAATAAAATAACAAGTTTAACATTTGGAAAACTCATTACTGGAAACTTTATTAAACTTTAGGCTAACAAGCCTGATTTACTGCTTGAAAGAGCAATTTTTTTTTTTTTTTGTTTAAAAATGCAAATATAAAAAGATTTATAGTATCTAAACCAATTATGATAGTGAAATGCAGCATTAGGTATTCTAGTCTCTTTTTTTCCCCATGTCTCTTCTTTTTCACATATCAGTGCATCTAACTAAGCACAATGTCATTACTGCAGAGCGTTTAGTAGAGATGCTGTTATGGGGACTGAATTAAGCATGCCCTGGGAGTCGTTCTCCCTCCAGATGACACGAGCTGCCTGTTTCTCCCATACCCCAGAAGTACAGCACATAAGTCACCAGAACAGAAATTCTGAAATTTCATTTCAGTTTAGGGAAAAAAATTAAAAAGGAAAAACTGAACAAGAACAAAACAAACAACAAAGAATATATAAAAAAAAAGAAAAATACAGTTGCTAGTATCCCATACAAGACACGATGTACAAAATGGCCTGGAGATCACTTTCCCTACAGAGATCAGAAAATCCAGTCTTGATTTAGTGATTGACTTAGATACTGAGTCGTTATCTGCCCACATTTGTTCTATCCACTGCTCTGTTCCATGCTAACCATTTCTATCCAAATTCAAGTCCCATGTGATGCGCTAGGAAGTTACGTTCTGCTCTGTAACACTGAAAAACAATTGCTGTACTTTAGACCAGGGAAATATGGAAAAGCATTTATGAACCCAATTTGTCTGGTGGGCCACCAGAGCAGATGACTACACTAACAGTATCATTTACTACGCAGCTTGTCACTCATTCACATCAGTAAGGAATATATGTGTTTTTCCACCCAAACAGGTACAAAAATATGGTTGTTCAAACACAGTCTATGTTCTAGAAGAGTCAGGGCTCTTAAACGTAATTAACTGAGGAATATACTTAAATCTCAGTGTTCGAAAGATGCATTCTTTGCGTCCCCTACTTCAGCAGATGCTTCTTTTTAAAGGCTTGCTCTGAATGGCCCTGGAGGCCTTCAAGAGGAGCTGTATTTTGGTATGTGCTGCTGAGCACCAAGAGGCTCTGCATGGGGCTTCCCGGTGCTCTCATGCTTAGGCCTCCAGCATCTGCTGTTGGGCATTTGAGAACTAACAGTCTCAGCAGGATTAAAGCTACTCCTGCCTTTTCACGTCCATTTACAGGGAGAAATGCCCAGCTCCAGCCTTCCTATGAGCCCACCTGCTTTTTCCAATGGCCTTTCCTGCTCTTTGGGGGAAATGGGGTCGTTGCTGCTGCTCTCAGCTCCACGGAGCTCACCTTGGGGCAGGAGAGTTTCAGTCACAGTCAGCAGCAGGTTCTTGCTACGAGATCAGGTTTGCTCATCTTAAGTTGGAATTTGGGGTGCTAAAGCCTCCAGCTTCCCCTCAGTGTGCAGCTGTGTCCTCAGCAGGTAGGGATCGGTGCAGTCCCATCACACTAACCTCACGTGCTGGGTTATGAGTGTGCAGCTGTGAGGAGTAACATGGACTTTTGCTCCCCAGAGAAGCCACTTGTCCAACTCCTGAAAGGCAGATTGCATGCTCCTGTCTGGTTGCTTGCTTATTGTTTTTTTAAGCTATAGAATTAATCGGTTTTGTTTTAGGCAGTAAAAATATCCTTATTTTTCAATTCATTAGGTAATATTTAATGGTTTTATTTTTTCTTTTGTACATATTGAAGAGGCAGATCACTGAGACAAAGGGCAACAGAGCTGTAGTGAGAACTCTTACTCCTACTGCTGCCAGGAGAAGCATCTTAGTCATTTTGTCAGCACATTTAAACAATAGGTGTTAAAAGGAGCTTCTCCAAAGTCAAAACACGCTGTAGCTTAGATTGGCAGAAATTAGGTAGTTTATTTAAGTAATTATATGATAATATCTTGGTGGAAAGAGGAATTATCTTTTAATTAACTAAGTTCAAAGTGCTTATACAACAAGGAGAGATGGGTTCCCTTAATCATGCAAGTCCTGTTTTTCAGATAAACTGCTGAACATCAGCATCAATCACGTTAGGCAGCTGTGGCTGGGTTGACCTGCTGCCCTGCCGCTGGGTCCATGGCCCCGTGGTTGGACTTGGTGATGCTGAAGGTCCTTTCCAACCGTGATGGTTCTGTAACTGCCTTACTGCCCGTTTTGGGGCATGGTGCTTTCTGTGCTCATATACCGAACTGGCATCGTGCAGGTGCTGTATTTACCAGCTTGACTTGCATTGCAACAGCAGCTGCTTTAACTGCATTTAAACCTTTTCCTAAATCCTGCAGCTTTCAGCATTCCTTGGGATGAGTCTGAGGACCAATCCAACCTTTCCCGAGGGCACCAGCCAGGGTTTTATTTTACTGGACAAATCCTGCCTCACTTCGAGTGCGTGGACTTCTGCCTTCAGTGCAGTGCTGGGGCCCACGAAGGCTCTGTGAAGCATGATATATGTAAGACATGTAAAAGGCAAGCAGTAAGGGGAGATGCAAGAAGTGAGGGTCGTAGGTAGCTTAAGCTTCAGCATTCAGGTTTCCTGTGGACCCAGGGAGCACTGGAGGCGACGGAGCAGGCAGTGAGCAGCCTCTGGATGGAGGTTTCCCCTGCCCTGGCCGCCTGACATCAGCTCGGAGATCACCCCTATGTGGCACGGTCCTCAAAAAGCAGCGGTACCCAACTCCTGGGCCCCTTCTCCTTCCCGATTATTTTGATAAAAACTTAATTACAGCAAGATAATTTACTAATTCTCTTTAAACAACATGATTAGGGGAAATAAGGTTTCATCTTAACTGGTGTTCTGGAGGTTATCATATGGTATTTTTTTACTAGTTTAAATTATAAGAATTAAATATTCATAAAGGTCTATTGTTTGGCTCCAGTGCACTTGTTTCCTGTTGTATAACTCATTCAACAATATCATATAAATGGTATAAGTATTTTTTAATTGGTGCAATGTAGTTTACAGATTTCCTCCCAGATGGCTGATTGAAACAGAAGATGAAGCAAAATATCAGCCAGGGATATTTACTTAATAAACTGTGTGCTTGAGCAAGGAGATCTCCTGCTCCGCAGAATGTCATTCTTGCATCCCCACGTCGTAGCATCGTCACAGCACGTCCAAGTCATTTCCTCTCTCGGGATGCAAAGTCCTTCCAGTTTATCCGGAACTCGAGCGTGGTGCCAGCAGTGTGGGAATCGCACAGTGTCCCTGTGCCACCAAGCCCAGCCCTGATCCTGCTCTTCCTTTTGTCACCTGCCATGGGTTTCCCCTTACCAGTCCTGCGATGATGGATATTTCCGTCTATTTTGTTCAATTTGGTTCCAATTGTTCCTATCCAAATTGTTCTTTTTCAAGGGGCAACATGCTGGAACCGGGCTGCCGAGCGCGAGCGAGCAGCTGCTCCCGGGAACGTGGTGAGGAGCGCGGGTGCCGGCGGGAGCCCCAGGTCTGTGCGGGACCAGGCAGGGTGCTGTGTGCGTGCGTCTGCCCGGCGCCTCCCCGGGACCTGGGCTGGCTACTCGTGCACTCTGTTTTGATAATACGGACGATTGCTTCATCCTCTGCTCCTGCTAATGATACATATTGACTTTTTCATATTGCAAATTATGCATGAAATGATCCATTTCTGTCTGCTGCAGAGTGTAGAAATGTTACAGGAAAATTATTGCTTTTCTCCACAGCTTGCTGGGAAGAGCGAGTCCTAGAGATGCTCCTTTTTCATTCACTGAAAACCAAGGCAACGCTTCCTAGTCTGGGAGGTAAAGTCCAGGATTAACTTAATGATACGAATCTGCCTGTTTACCAACCACTTGGTTTCTTGACAGCACAGCCTGAAGAATATTTCTTGAACTTTAGCACTTACAACGGCACCAAATAGACAGTGTTGTTGTACAAATAACTAAAGTAGAAAAAGTTGTGCAAAATTGGGAAAAAAAACACAGTGTATTCTTATCATTATTGGTCCTCTGCTGTTGTTGTTTACTGTCAAAACCTCTATCAAAATGAGGAAAATTAGGAATTCCCATTCTACAAGCTATTCTGAAATTTTTTTCAGCTTCAGCCTGCAGAAGGGTCAGCATAAAACATATATCAGTATAAATCCCATATGGAGTTAATACCCTTGGACAATACTAAGAGAGGTAAACCAGTCACCTTTTTGGAAGGTGTGCTGCACATTTTTCAGTACATCCCATTCAAAATGCTCTGATTTCAGTGAGTTTTAATTGTTTTTAATGCAAGTTTTGGAGGTTTTCCTTCTGTGGCTCTCCTTAGTTGAGTTTTGCTGGCTTTTGTGTGGCTGGGGGTGCCTGCAATGTCTATTTCTAACGGGGATGCATCCTCATGGGTGCTGCGGTGGCTAGCGGGAGATATTGCCGTGATGCTGGTAATACCGGGGCTGCCATCTCCACCTCCAGCCCTTGGTCCTGGTTCGGGGCTGTGCAGGAGGACGGGGTGTCCCGCAGACTGTGCTGCACGAGCCTGGGTACCTCCTGCGTGGATGAGCGTGGCTTACCTGGAGGAAGAAAAACGTCTTTCTTCTCTTTTTTCTTGCCTTGTTCTAATTGATTTGGGACTAGCCATGACAGTTTCGTCTTAAAGCTGGATCACTTATTTTTCCATGTAAATACCATGTCAATACTTAGCTACTTCTCTTCCTAATAGGAATTAAATGCTGCATTTTTTTCTCCCTTTCTAGCCCTCCACATTCCACATATACAGCACAAATGCATGTTTATTAACCGGGGTTGTTCAGCAGCCAAAGGAAGGAATTTGGCAAGGCTGAGATCTGAGCCACCTCTCGTCTCTATAGCTCCCGTGGGCTGCCGCAGGGAAGGATTTATCCTGACGCGATGCAGGTGCTGCAGCCCGGGTGTGCAGCGCGGCCTGCCCCGTCCCCCGCCTGGGACAGCAGTGCTTGGGGAGCCAGGGAAAGGCAGCGCTGGGATGGCTAACGCCGTCCCTGGCGTCGGTTCTGGAGGCGGCTGGGGACGGTGGGTGCGGGGGTGTTTGCAGAGCGCCCGCGGGCCCTGCTCGGTGCTGCCGCTGCAGGAGCCGTCGGCGCTGCTCGTCCTGCGGCGCCTGCCGGGCACCCCCCGTGTGCGGCCGGGTGGGAGCTCGGCTGGATGCCGCTTGGTTCCCAGGACACAGCGTCTGCCGGCAGGGAAAGAGAAGGGAAATCCCGTGTTGGTGGGGGGGAAATGGAAGAATTCGGGGTGTGTGAGCAAAGCAGAGGCTCCCGGGGACCGCGCTGGACGGCACGGGGGGCTGCCCGCTGTGCACGGACCTCGCGGCACCGCATGGAAGGGGACGAGGCACGGGGCGACATCCGAGGCAGGGAGCTGGGAAGGGCTTAATCCCATAATTAGCCCCAATAATTAATATCTACTCCAAAAGGAGCTATTTAAGAGCTGGGCATCACAGAACCCATGAATCTGTGCTTGTCCTTAGTCTTTAAATAATAGGCTATATTTCTATGCCATTTTAGCATAGCATGTTTCCTTTTTTTCTTCAAGTTTTTTCCAAAGAATCCATTATTTCAATAGTTCTTTCGCATATTTCATTAACATTGTCTTTTATTAAAATCTTTTTGCAATGATTAGAATTGTAAATGCACGTTTAAAGAGAAACTAAAGAGATTAAATGAATGTTAATAGAATTTAAGACACTCCATTAGCAACTTTATGCCGTATTTGTAAAATTCATGAAGTAACACGTTTAATTACATATGCTGATGAAACCGCAGTCTGAGGGCCTATCAGTGAATTAACATCAACATTATATGTTTAGTTTGAGTAGGAACAATACATCAATCTTCATGTTTCCTGGTGTAACTCGTTCATCAGCGCTGCTGAAGTTATGCAGATCCGTTTACCAGATCAGGAGGGAGCGACCGTCTGTCAAGGTGATGGGGAGGGAAAGGGGACCTGGATGCCTCTCCCCAGCCGGGCCCTTGTGCAGGTTCCTGCTTTGGTGCCTCCTCATGCTCAGGGTGGTCCAAGGGGCCCACGGGGCTGCGGTAGAGCCGCTGGGGAGCAGGAGGAGGAGGAAGGCGCAGGAACACGCGGAGGGGTGAAATGGACCTCGCTCCGGGGCTGGGGGAGGTGGGGACCCGGCACGGCTCTCCCGCCGTCGTGGGAGTGCGGAGCCCTGTGCACTGTCCCTTGCCAAGGGAACAGCAGGGTCTTCCTTCCCTCCCAGGCTTACTGCCCTCAGAGGTAGGGAGGTGGAAGGGTGAGCAAAAAGCATTTGCAGAAGATGAGATGGATCCCGCCATGCGTTTATTTGGGAACACTCTAAAAATTGCATGGTCAAATGGCACAAATCTACTGAGAAGATGGTTCAAACCTTGGCTGCAGCAATAGCAGCAGAGCCATGAAACTGTCCTGTTGCTCCTCACAGCTGGGTGAGTTTTGACTCTGTGCGAGTCCCAGTGGTGAAGCCGTTGCTCCATGTGCAGGACAGGACATGGGAGAGCCCTTCATGCTCCAGTGCTGCCCCCGTGCTCCGATGCTGCATCCGCGCTCCGGTGCTGTGTGTGTGGCCCAGGGCTGCAACAGGCCAGCCCCAAGGCCAGGGGGATGGGACACGGGGCTCCGTGCCCAGCTCCCAGCACGGATGTGCTGATGACCAAGCAGCACCTCGGCGTTTGTCACCCCTTCACTGGGCACCTAACCCCGTCCCGGCTGCAAACCGCGTGCCAGAGGTGCACGAGCGCGAGGAGGGATTGCGTCCTGCGGCCATGTGGGGCTCATCAGACCTCCTGCGCATTGCATTTCTTTCTTTTTTGCCATCCCAAGCGCCACGGCTGTGGGAGAAGGTCAGCTCCCCTGGCTGTGCAGCGTGAGCTGCTGCTTTAAGGTTTAACTTGCACTTTATTCGGAGGCTCCTATCTCAGTGTTGGAGTTTAGTTTGAGGATTTCTCACCTGCAGAAAGCCAGCTTGCTCTCCCCACGGTTTGTTTGATCATTTAGAAATACCCTGATGCTGACCTGCAGCAAAGACCTGTCTTTTAGCATGGGATAGTTGCTCTGAAATGTGGCTACTATGTATTTTTATTCGTCTTTAGAGCAGGATCACATAAAGGTGCCCAGCTGAGCTAAAGTCTAACCACACAGAAACAAACACAAGTTCAGTGATAAAAATGCAGCCTTTCTAACTCAAATAAAACCAAAACAAAGCACTGAGGAATTTAAGAGGTCCCTCAAGTGCTAGCAGTGCTACTTAAAACACTCACAGTAAATAAACCATTATTATTTATTGATGTACCATGGCACAATGTTTTCAGGACTCATATTTTTGATTGGCCTGAGGCGTGAAATTCCTCTGTGTTAATTACACGGCTCCACGGGCTGTCCCAGCCCTGGGGCCGGCCAGACGCAGCGGATTGCTCCGGGGGCCGTGCCGGGGTGACGCCGCGGCACCGCACTCCGGTGCGGCCCACGGAGCAGCCAGGAGCAGCACCGCTAACGCCACTAACGAGCAGCACCACTAATGACACTAACGATTCATTAACCTGCTGCCTGCGCCCCTGGGCTCCCCTCGCTCCAGGGGACATTTCCTTGTCACACACAGAACCTGTGTCCAGGGCCCCGCGGCAGAGCTGGTCAAGCCACAGGCTGGACAAGAGGAGGCTCCTGGTTGGGATCTGCAGAGGAGATGGTTGTCAAAAACCGGGACAGTCCCTGCTTGGACCTCCAAAAGCTGGGGTGGTCCCTGCTTGGACTGCCAAAAGCTGGGATGGTCCCTGCTTGGACTCGGAGCCGAGTTTGAGTTTCCATAGCTGTTCTCCGGAGCTGTTCACCTCTAAATTAGCTTGGCACATCCATTCCCAAACCCTCCTCTGATTTTTCTGCTGTTTTTGCTTATAGAGCTCCTATTTTGCAATGATGTAATCCTTTGGTTTTGCTGCTGAAGACCTTTTAGAGTGAAAATCAACATCTTGGCCAGGTAGAAATAATCTATGATTTAGTGCCCACAGACTTATTAATACAACTGCTTTCCCTCTGCTGTTACTGTTAATCTGATGTATTTTTTAAAGCTCTACCCTACCGAGCTCACCAAAGGCAGGTCTGTCCCTGTTAAAAGACATTTAGTAAAGGCCAGTGGACATTATGTTGTTATTTAAACGGGGTTTATTAAGTACATATTTTTAAAAAATCGTTGAGGGTAGGTCAATGGGAAGACTAGCTCCCCTGGGGCCTGGGTCACAGTTGCATAAATGCAGATGTGAATGCGTCGCTTTAATACCTTTGTGTGAAATTAGGATTTGTTTTTATTTCTTGTCCCCCTGCTCCTGCTGCTTGGTCTCCAGCTGATGTCCTAATCCTCTCTTTGTCACTTAATTGCTGGCTGCTAAAATCACTTTGATTTTGATTTCATTTGAGCAGGAAAGCAGGAACATGTTCCTTGGGAAGAAACACGCGTCTTGGTCCTGCTGAGCGGCTGTGCGGCTGCCTTCTCTGCTGTCCCTACTGCCAGCAGAAGGTATCCCTGCTCCTCCTGACATCATCCGGGCTGGAGAGGAGGCTGAGCTCCCGCCTGGCCCAGGAGCTAGTGCAGGGGCTGCGGTAAGTGCAAAGGGTCCTAACTGCCACCATCCCCAAGAAGACGACAGGACATCCCCAGGCTGTCCTGGCTCCTGGGCGGTGGGAAGGATGCGCTGTGCCTCGGTGGGCAGCCCATGGGGCTAAGGGTAAGATGTGACGCCTGCACGTGTAAGACCCGGGGAGGTTTTATCTGCGCATGAGACATGAAAACATGAGACACGCAGAGGGACGTGGTCCTCGGGCCAAGGCCGGGCGGCTCGGCAGCACCTGCACCGTGGGGAGCCCCGGCGAGATCCGTGGACTGCCGGGGCTGGGCCGGCGCGGGCAGAGCTCTGCGCTCCCGTCGGCTGCGACGGGGCTTAACGGGGCTGTTCCCCCCACACGGGCCTGATTAGGAAAGCAGGCTGCTGCTGAGGTCACTTTGGGAACCTTGTCCAGTGCTGACTCCTTAAGGACATCTACTCAGTCCTTACTCGCCTCTCTTCACTGGCCTGAACCTGTAGGTTTGTTTTTGCATTGGTAGCTTTCTTCAAGTAGTGTAAACATAATCTCCCCTCTGTTTACAAAAAGAAAAAAAAAATTCAACATAATGCCATTTAAAATTAATATTTTGCAGATAAGCTTAAAGCCGAAGGGGCTTTATTTTTACAAGATTTGTTTTCTTCTATTTTAAAGGGCAGCAAGGATATCAAGTGTTTTCTAATACCATCAAAAAAAGCTGTCCAGTTTAATTGACATTTTTTAATAGGATTAACTTGATACTTCAGAAAGATGAAAGATTGTAGTGCTGGGCAGAGGAGGCTGAGTTTTATGAACATGATGAAACACAGGCAGAAACAGCAGTGGATTTCAAATGTCCTGGTGTTCTCTTCTAACACGTCCTGAGCAGGCTCTCGAGACAATAACTCAGACTCAATCTCATTTTGTCTTGAACCTCTATGAAATGGAGAATGACAATCATTACAAATTTTGCTGAGCTTGGAGAGAGTCTGAGGCTAAGAAACCCGGTGTAATATTAAAACTGCTGAAGCCATCACATTCACTCGAGTGATCTGAAGAGCGTAGAGGTGAAAGTCCAGCACCTAAGGAGAAACATGTTCAGGAGCTAGCGTAAAGTGTTTTACTTTATGGCACAAATGGCAATCTTTTGGATTAACACTTGCAATTTAAATACAAGGCTAAGAATGAATCCTTCAGTATTAGGCCGGAGCTACTTGCTATGACTTATGGCATTATTTTATATTTGTGTGAAACAGCATTCTTATACAGTGCTCAAAGAATTTTAAGTTATGACGATGTGATGGTGCAAGGCTTTGTGGTTGGTGTGGATGCACGTATTTTATTTTGCTAAACAATATGAAACAATCTCTAAAGTCCCTCGTAGATGGGATAAATGACTCAACTCTTAGTAGGTTGCTCTATATATACTTGTACTATACCCTATCTGTGGAGATTTTCTCTCAAGTGCAGAAAAATACAATTCATAATTAAAGGTTTCTGCAGGTCTCGATCCCCTTGTTCTCGGCAGCGAAGCCTCGTCTGTCCCGAGCGCACCGCGAGCCCAGCAAGGTGCCGTGAGCGCCTCTGGGGTGACAGTTCACAAAGAGTTGGGGGTCTCGGGTGCTCGGCCGCGGGCGAGGGGCTGCGTTTGCACGGTGACACACTCAGGGTGCCCGTCTCGAGGGCGATCGTTGAAGTGCTCAGTGAGGTGCCCCGGCTCGCCGCGCGGCTCCTCCTTGGGGCACGCGGCACCAAGACACGAGTCTCATCCCGTCCGCGCGGCACTAGGACATGAGTCTCATCCCGTCCACATGGCACGGAGACACGAGTCTCATCCCATCCGAGCGGCGACGCGGCTGCCTCCGCGCGGCCCTGCCGGAGCGCTTCCATCACTCAGCTGCCTCCGAGCACCTCCAGCCTTATTGCAGGAGCCGCTCCCTGCAGACCGTTCTATGACAGGATTTCCTCGTGCAGGAAAAGCTCCCTTCTTTTTCTCTGTAAGCACCAAGGGTGGGTGTCTCCTTTGCTGAATAATGACTGAATTCAGCTGTTTTACTTCTTAGTTTATTAGCGATGAGGCTTCCTTTCTCTAGTTTAGTGTGAAATGACAGCTCATAGAGCCTCCCTCTGGAGCTGTAATAAAGAAAATGGACAAATATTTCCTCTAGATCTCATGAAAAATAGGGCTCATCTGAAACTTGTCCATCCCACAAGATCCTGTTGGCTTGTCTTATGGAGCTTTTATTGGTACATTTAGTAAAAACTGTCATTTCTGTATGGAAGTTACAGCTGTCTGGAAACAAGCAGAAAGCCCTACTGAGAATGAAAGCCCGAATCCTTCCACCGGCGTCAAGCAAGAAAGGAGCTGTGGGTGCTCAGGAGGTTTGAAGGGGCATTTGGAAATCCTGATGCCATTAAAAAGGGAAGAAAGATGGAGCAGAAAATAAAGAGCAATGGCTGGTGGGGATCCCTGGCCCTGGTGAGCCTGGGTCATGCCCACGTCAGACCCTCCCGGTGCCACCGTCATCCTCCAGCCGCTCGGTGTCCTCTGCGGAACTGCCCCGCTGGGACGGGGCTGCGCTCCCCTCCCAAGCGTTGGCTTTGGCCATGGCTTGCATGGGAAGCAACGATAAATGCTGCTTACAACCCATTTCCCACAATTTTCCTTGATCATTTAAAGGTAAAAAGTCATCCTTTGAAACCTGAAGACAACTCATAACAATTCAGCATTCATACAGAGATTTATTTTGTTCCTTGAGAAAATCTGCCTAAAATGAGTCTGCTTAGTATTCTTTTTTTACGTTCTCAGCTAGAAAGCATGTTTTATAGACTATAATCCAAATTTAACCCTCATTAGCAAATTCTGGTGAAGTGATGATATGGCATGAGCTCGAGCTGTGTTCAATGCATGTCCCAGTGAAAGCAACGCTGTTTATATGTAAAGATATTGAAAATATGCCTTTGTACTCAATTTCACTGCCTCTCGCAGTCTGGAAGGAAATAAATATTTATTTACCCCACTCGGGGTCCGTGGTCCTGCTGTGTCCTGCCAGCGTGTCTCTGGCCAAACCAGCAGCAGAGAATGGACGTGCAGCTGGGATGCACTTAGGATTATGTGCGTTGCAATATTCCTCATGGATCTCTCTGTGCAGGATATGTTGCTGGCAGTGCAAGTTTGCAGGGGTCATGAAATCGTCCATAAAAGGTCTCTGACTTGAGTGTGACGAAGACAGCTGTGGAAAATGAGCGAGAGCGGCAGCCATTCCAGCGGCCTCCCCGCGGCTGCTGCTGCTGCTGCTGCTGCTGCTGCTGCTGCTGGTCGCTCTGAACAGGGAGAGTCTGGCAGTGGTTGCCGCTCTGCCCTGCCTGGTTTCTTTTCACGTTGAAATGCTGGATATGGTGATTCTTCCTACTTTCAAGAAGACTACCCTGTAAATTAGGCAATTTTAGTTTTTATCCTTTTGCTTGCCTGACAGTAATATTAGCAAATACTACTGAGATAAGTGCAATTTCAGAATTTGTGGGCTGTAATTTCAATTTCCTCTTTATTTTTATGTTCTATTTTGTCAGCAAGCCTGGGATTTCTGCCCAGTGTCAGACCACCATTGTTTTGAATAGCAGCAAATTTTCATCACTCTTTGTGTCTGCTTTTCCTTTATTTTTCAAGCATTTCCCTCTGATTTGTATTATGTCCAGTACTCCTCGAATGCGTTTTTTTTTTATGATTTAAATGTTAGCGATAAATAGGGGTAAGGAGGTGCATATTACTATATGCAGCTCTGTCAAAAACTGGAAACGAGAGCTATTGATAGATTCATTGCCATAAAAATGTAGTCATTAGTAAGTGGTTGTGCTATTCAATTTTGCTTTTATTCTTTCTACTTTGCTGAATTTTTCTATACTTACAACAGTTGCAGAAATATTTTAATCCCATTTTCCTTTTGAAGACCAATACCTGATTCTCTCTTTTATAATTGTTTTTATTTGGCATGCAGCAATTTTTCTACTACTCTACCATACTCAGAACTTTGCAACACAAAAGTGGGTCTGAAACACATCTCATTTTATATTCTTTTTATTTTCTTCCTTCTTCAATCATAGGTTTGTGTACTCACTTATTCCACATCTTTAAAAATATATCATCTGGTGGCAAAGAAAGGTTAGTGAGTGAAGCACAAGATCCCAACCTCCCAGAGACATCTCATATTAATAGTTATAAGAGTAATAGAGCTATGTAAGCAGCATATGCAATATGTAAGCAGAAGCCGCCGCTAGGAAGCAAATGGATAGCTCGAATAGTCACTGTGCCTTGAACTTCGGAGGTTCTGGGGAGCGGAAAACTGAGTGCTGGGGGCATCGCGGGTCGACCACGACTGGGGAGTCTCTGGGCAGCATTGCCAGCCCCCAAAGTGAAGACTAAACCCTGAAAGACGGAGGACACGAGCTGGCCAGAGCTGTGACTACACACTGGTTCTCTCCAGCAGCATCTCAGTTTTTCCTCTCCGGATCCATCAGGCTGGCTAGGATGGATCAGGACTTGCTTTCCATCGAGGCCCGGTGCAAGTGCCGTGGAAGGACGGTGGTCCCGCGCGCTTTCCCACGCTCAGTACAGCCGTGGTTTTGGCAGCCTTGGTTATCCCGTGACCAAAGCCTCACTTGGCTCTGGCACTGGGGCTGCCACAATTGGCTCTGCAACAAACTGCATCTGAAAACGCCTTATTTTTGCTCAAAACAAAGCTCAGGTTCCTGTTGTGTTACTTTGGCTGCATCACCCTGTCATTGCATCCTTTTCTTTTTTTTTTAGTTTTCATCAAATATAAGGCCTCCATATTTTCTTTAAAAATTCTGCTTGGTTTATCCCTGTCTCCTGTGCCCACAGACAGCAGCAGTCCCAGCTCGCCCGACACTGGCTTCTCTTCGCCATCCTGCTGGCGAGAGGAGCTGCAAGCTGGGACCTGCGGAGCTTCAGTGTTGTTTTCTTGGAAACAGCTTCTTCTCGTTACTGCAGCTTTCTTAAATCTCGTTCTTGTCTAAAATGGTCTTCCAGGGTGTCCAGGAACGTAACACTTTGTCAGCTCGTGCGTCCGGACCGCTCAAAGCACAGCCCGTCTGCAGGGTCACCGCAAACCTCTGTGTTGGATGGAGTTCTGCTGGGGAGTTCNAACACTTTGTCAGCTCGTGCGTCCGGACCGCTCAAAGCACAGCCCGTCTGCAGGGTCACCGCAAACTCACCACAAACTTCTGCGTTGGATGGAGTTCTGCCGGGGAGTTCAAGGTCAGGGACAGGAACACAAAAACAAGGATTTAAGCAACAGACAGCCGGGAGATGCAGCAGGGACAGGCTGTTAATGTGCCATGCTGATGGCCCGTTGCAGGGACAGGTGGTTAAAAAGAGCCGCGGGGCAAATAACAGCTCTTGGGTGGCGCTGGGTGCCTCAGCTGCTGCCAGGTGTCCAGCAAATAAGAGCTGTTCATCTGCAAAAATGTCGCAAACTCAGATAATTATTCATCTTTGTGCAACCCAAACCTACTGGTTTTGTAATGTCTCATTTTTCTGAATGCTGTTTTCCCTGGCCTCCGGCAGAGAATAGCAAGCTTTGTCCCAAAACTTATGTTATTTTTTTAATATTCTCACTTCTTGGGTTAGCATATAAACATATATATGTCTATATATCTAATCTGGTTTTCTCCTTGTCACCCCCGTCCAGCCGTGCTCCTGCTGTCACAGCTGCTTCCCGGAGCCGATGGCCATCTCTCCCCGGGATGGTCATGAGTGCTGTGGGATGTCACAAAAACTTTGGTAAAGAGTTAAAATCACACCCGCAAGCTGCCCCTTGCTGCGCAGGTGTTAAGGCTTCGCTTTGGGGGACGTTTATTTTATAAACTCAGGAGCAACCTGACCTCACTGAGCACCCGCTGAGGAAGGGCAGGGACTTCTATCCTTATTGAGCCATGCAAAAGGCAGGTGAAGAAACCTGCCTTTTGCATGGCGTCACGGGGGTCAGTGGGGTCCCAGCGGTGCCGCCTGACTCCAATTCGCTGCTTTCCTGAGCGGTTCCTGTGCCCGGACTCGCGGCCCCGTGCTCACTGGATCCCGCGTGGGGTCTGCGGTACCGTCCACTGCAGCCCCAGGGCTCGGGCTGCCCGTGTTCTGCTGTGCCATGAACTCACCTGAACGCAAACCTACCTGCTAATTATTAGCACTGCCCATTTATTACAGCTTTTTTTTTTAATTATTTTTCATGTCGCTTTAACATTAATTATTCCTCCTAATAGGACACGGTTGTTGAACAAATGTTAAATAAATGACACAGGTCTGTGTTCAATAAATGCATTTTTAATTCTTTTCCTCTTTTTTTAATCCTACTAACGCAAACACACTGCTTAAGATCAGTCTGAGTCTTTAATAGCTTCTTGTGGCCAAGTGTCAAAAAAATTATCAAAGATGTTAAAATAAATCAGTGGTGTTCTGCATCACCGGTGCTCCTGGCCCTGCACAGCACGACTCGGGGTGGGACTGTTGCACGAGGAGCTGCTGGGGCAGGGCTGAGCTCGTCTTGCTGCGAGACCCGCACATTCCTGCCACGGGGACACGGCTCTGTGTTTGGAGCAGCTCTATTGCTCAGGAACCGGCCTTTTTGTGCCTGGTAACCAGACCCGTCCCCAAAGCAAAGCCTCAAAGACTCCAAGTTTCTTCCACTGCCAATTTTAGACTCTGGAGGGTGAGAAAATAACCATGTAGGCAAAAGATTACTAGGCAATTACTCCTAATTGTTGCTATTTCTGCCTGCTCAGAAAAACAGGAAACAGGTTTTACATGTGAGCGATTGCTTTAATAAACTCAGCTGAAGCTTCCCCATGTTGGAAGATGGGTGCTGTTTACCCAGGGAAATCCAAAAAGTGTTAATCCAAAATGCCTGACCTTGATATAACATTGTCTATTTCTGGTATCGTAATTCATTACAATTGCAAACACCTAATTCAGCAGTGTAGTCATTTTGCTGGGCTCCCACGTGTGCACTTCACAGGAAAGCTATTGCAGGTGGCTTTCCCTTTTGCGTGGGGAATTAACTAGCATTTGTCTTTATGAACGTGTTTATATATTTGGGTGAGGGGAAATGGCAGTTTGGACTTGCAGCAGGACTTTGGGAGTCCTGATTCAGTTCTCTGCTCTCTCCCTCAAAAGATGGGCTGTCCAGGGTAAGTTATATCTATGTGTATGCACATAAATCATACATATATATAAAAACAAGAATATGGATACGTATATACATATATATATGTATATACATATATAAATATCCTTTCTTGTGTGCTTTCTTTTCCCTCGGTAGCCCAGACGCGCAGATCAGGAGCGATCCTGGCAGTGGGGAGATGCAAAGACCCTCCTCCTCCTGCTCCCCCGCTACTCCGTGAGCACGTGCAGCGAAAGCGCCAGGTCTCAGTGCACGGGCAGGTTTCCAGGCCATGGAGCATCCTCCCTGGCCCTGCAGGGTCCCTGTATCCCAGACACCCGACAGATCCCTGGATCCGACCTCCCAGCGCCTCCCGACTCACCTCTCCCTCGGCTCCCGCTGGGATGGGAGCGGTGGGGAGAGGAGCGAGAGCATCCTTGACCTTGGTGCTGCTCCATGCACCATTAATCCCAGGATGGATGGGAGGGAGCTCCTGCGGCTACTCGCTTCACTTCCCTGTATCCGTACCCGTAATCCCGCGGCTCTCCTGTGCCTTCCCCAGCTGCGGGGCGCGATTCTGCTCGGCCGAAGAGCAGCCAAGGTCGCCCTTCCAGCGCAGCTCCTCGCTTTAGCAGTCGCTGCCCTTTATCCTTGGGTTTTCATAATGTGCCTATAATAGAGGTGCAAAATGCTACCTTCTCCCTTCAGATCCTGTGCAAGGATCGTGAGTCTGCTGCTTTAAAAACATAGCGCTGAAGTAACAGGTAACCTTTGGAAATCTCTCTGCAGGGCATCGCACATCTTTACACCTCATGATTACACGTGTTTTTGCAGAGAGGTGCGGCCTGTGCTCTGTTCCCAGGCTGCAGACCTGCCCCGTCCCGCTGCGCTGCCTGCCCGGGGTCACCGCAGCCTGGAGCGGCGCTGGGTATGTGCATCGGCTGCCAGAGAAAACCGGCTTTAATAAGGCAACAAGGACAGACAGGCTGGGTGCGTGCAGAATACAGCGAAAATCAGCACGGGTCTTCATCCCCGTTCTGCTCAACCATCCCAAGTGCTAGGAAGGATCACGGGGAAAAAGAGTTAGTCCCTTTGGCTGTGTCCGTTTCCACTGCATCCTGGCTCTTAGCGCAACTGGGAGATGCGCAGGCGAAGATGAACATCAACAAGCCTCGCAAGGGACAAGGACAAACCCTCCAGCCCGCAGGAGCTCAGGCCAGCGACAAAACGGCTCAGGACAAGGAGCGAGTGCCCCAAATCTGGTGGATTTTCATTGGTGGGGGAGCGATGGCAGCGGCATTGGCTGTTCTTGAAAATTGCAGGTGTTGGACTCATGCAGGGAGCAGTGCTGAAGCTGCTGCCTTTAAAAACCAAGATTCAGAAGCAGCTTTGGCCGCTTTCCCAGGGCTTGCTCACTCGGTCTGGATTGGTTTTGATTTTTCCCCGTATTCCCTGCTGCGGCAGCACCTCGCGCCCGGCCGCGAGCCCAGGCCGGTGCGGAGCCGGGCGCCGCAGGGACGGGCAGCCTCGGATGCGGTCCCGCCGCGGCTCTCCCGGGTTCGTTGCTGCTCTCTCATCTGACATTTTTTTCTCTCTTTGCTTCTTTTTCTCCCTGCAAATTGAAGCGCAGCCCTGAGCCCTGCCGTGCTGCACTGGGGAGTCCTGGGGAGCCGCGTCCGCTCCACGCGCGGGGGACGGCGGCAGCGCTGGCCTCTGCCTGGCTCTGCGCACGTCTGGGTCACAACCAGCACCAACGTGGGCTCCAAGAATGGGAAAAAATGGAGCAAAGAGGCAGGCCAGCTCTATCATCTCCAGTGTCCTTGTTTTCCTGGAATTTTGTTGCAGATATACATCACTAACGGACAAGTCCCTGCGCAGCTTGAGCTCCGCGGGCTTCCTGGGTTCCTCCTGGAGCTGGCCAGGATAGCGGTCTACATTAAAAGTCCCCTCGTGCTGTGCTGGCAGCTCTGTCCTACGGCTCCGTCACTCTGATGTCATCAAACACTGGAAATGGCTGATGCAGGTTGGAAAGTGCAGGAAAAGGAGCCTGTCCCACGGCAGGGGAGGATCCAGGTGATCTCCAGCGAGACCACCACCAGCAGTGTCACCACCAGCAGTGTCACCAGCAGCGGTGCCATCAGCAGCAGTGCCACCAGCAGCACTGTTAGCAGCAGCAGTGTCACCAGCAGCGGTGCCACCAGCAGCATTGTCACCAGCAGCANCCAGGATAGCGGTCTACATTAAAAGTCCCCTCGTGCTGTGCTGGCAGCTCTGTCCTACGGCTCCGTCACTCTGATGTCGTCAAACACTGGAAATGGCTGATGCAGGCTGGAAAGTGCAGGAAAAGGAGCCTGTCCCACGGCAGGGGAGGATCCAGGTGATCTCCAGCGAGACCACCAGCAGCAGTGTCACCAGCAGCAGTGTCACCAGCAGCAGTGTCACCAGCAGCAGTGTCACCAGCAGCAGCAGTGCCACTAGCAGCAGTGTCACCAACAGCAGTGTCAGCAGCAGCAGTGCCACCACCAGCAGCAGTGCCAGCAGCAGCGGTGCCAGCACCCCCGGCCCTCCTTTCACCCGGGCNACTGTCAGCAGCAGCAGTGTCACCAGCAGCAGTGTCACCAGCAGCACTGTCAGCAGCAGCAGTGTCACCAGCAGCAGTGTCACCAGCAGCAGTGTCACCAACAGCAGTGCCACCACCAGCAGACGCCGCCAGCAGTGGTGCCAGTGCCTCCAGCCCTCCTTTCACCCGGGTGCCCGGGTCTTGGCCCGTCTCCTGCAGGAGGGCGGCTCGGGGCACTCGGTGCTGGAGCCTCGGGGACAGGAGGGAGTTCCGAATGGGAATCCAGGCCTGCTCCTCACAGCAAAGGCAGTCCTGGAGCTTGGGAATAATCAGCATCCGCTTCTGCAGCCTCCAACCTTAGGCTGGATAAGAAAACGTCATCCTATTGACCGCCTTCGAGCAGCAGCAGAGGAACTCCTTCCTGCTCGTCCTCCGAGGAAGACCCAAGTAACACAGATTTAGCTACTGATGTCAAAGTTAGTTTACTATTTCCAGAGAAAACACGGGAGAGTTCACTATCCGGGTCGCTGTGCGAATAAGATTGCATGTCAAGTACAGCACGCGATGCAGCAGAGCAGCGGTTCTGCTGAGCCTGTGTGCCTCACACAGACCCAAAGTTGGATGTTTTGAGGTTTGTTATTTGAAATAAGCCCACGAGCTTGCACAGTGTTATAGTTTGAAAGCATGATTAATTTTAAAATGTACTGCCTTTTTAGAACACACAGAAAATTAAAAAAAATAAAAAATAAAAAGAACACTTAACAAATGCAATTAATCTGGATTGACTTGGCAGGGAAGAGTTGCCATTGATGAATTCAACAAAAACTCATTAAAACAAAATACAGGCTGATAATAAAAGATGTTACATGATGCAAGCAGAGCTGATTAAAAACTTTAGCCCTGAGAAGTCAAAGGCTACATATACAAATCGTGGACAAAGGTGCAAACTCAGGAGAGCTTGCTCCTTAGAATCCCAGCCCTAGACGTGAGCAGGTTGTCCAGGGAAGCATTCCCTTTTAAAGGCCCTCTGGCTCCTGAGTCTGCTTCTCCGTGGAGAAAAGGGGCATGCAGAAAAGCATATCTGTCCATTATCAGCAATTATTCCGGGTAGATTTTGAAGCGATTTTGTTTTGCGGTCATTATTACAGCTCTGTTTTTCCTGCCCTGTCTGAAGCCATTTTTGGGCTGGTTTGCCACCGGAACGGGCCAGCAGCACCTGACTGGGAAATTCTAGTCTACTGAACCTGGGAATCGCCTTCCGGGAGGACCTGGAAGGAGAAGCGGGAGGGAGGAGGGCAGCCCCCGGCTCCCGGGGCTCGTGTGCTCTGCCTGCCCGGCCGCTCTCACGGGAGCAATCGACAACTAGAACAAATTAGATCGTCAGGAGGGATCATTTCCACCGCAGCTGTAGTTCATAGGGATGGCGGCACTTCTAGGGAATGGAAAAGCTGCACCCAGCACAATGGTATGTGCGAGGCAGAATAAGGCTGGAGAAGATGTTCTCCCAATCCCATGGGAACGGCTCCTTTCCCTCCTTGCGTCCTAGGGAGCATCCTGCCGCAGTGCACAGACCCTGGCGCCTTCCCTCGATTGCATCAAGGCCGGGGAAGCTCAGGGCAAGGGCCAACTGCCCTGCTTTAAATTCGCTTTGTTTTTTTTTAAGTTGGATTTTCTATTAAGTAATTTATTCCTTTTCTGTACAAAGAAATAGAAAGGCTTCCTGCCATGGGAGCCCTTCATTTAGTGCCTGGGCCCTGCGGCAGGAGCGGGCTCGCACCGGTGACGCCCCTGGCTCCTCAGTGGGGCCTCTCCATGCCCAGGGCAAGGCATCCCGAGGGAAATCCTGGATCTGCGGCACCGGCTTCTCCCGTGCAGCACCGGGCTTCAGTTGAGCTCTCAATTAACGTGGATGCTTTGCCCCGTTGCTCGCTCCGTGCCCGCAGCCACAGCGAGAGGCTCTGCCGCGTCTCCACGCGGTGTCCCGTCGCGCGGTCGGCGGCGTCTCCNGCACCAGGCTTCAGTTGAGCTCTCAATTAACGCGGCTGCTTTGCCCCGTTGCTCGCTCCGTGCCCGGTGTCCCGTCGCGCGGTCGGTGGCGTCTCCGTGCTCTGCGCTCACACGATGCTCTTTGAGCACATCTATTATTTAAAAAGAAGCACTCAAGGCAATCTCAGTGCCGGCTGCAGCGCGGGGAGCCAGGTGGTCATTCAGTGCGGCGTATTGACAGCAGTTAAGGCACGATGGCTTTGAACGGTGGGGCAGCGCCCGACAATGCCGAGTCTGACGCTAGTGAGATTAAAATGGAGCTGATGAGGATGACTCAGAAAACACTGCAGAGAAAGAAATATTGATAGGAAAAAGCGGATGTTGGAGAGCTGCAGGATAAATGCTGGAGTCTCTGTGGCTCCTCCACCGCAGATTGAATGTGTCGCTTTTGCTCCTGCGCTCTTCCAGCCCCCGCGCTCTCAGCGCTGCAGCTTTACTGCTTCAGTGGGGAGGAAGGGCTGAATTCAGCTGGGGTTCCCAGCAGTGGGAGCCCGCGGCAACACTGTGCTTTGGAGCCCATCGCTTCCTTGAATCAGCACGCAGCGGCTGCGGGGCGGTGAGCGCGCAGCGCGACGGCGCTCGCGTTGGGAGCTCGGCCGCGGGACGGCAGCGCATGTGGAGGGCAGGTCGGGCGTGCAGCAGGGCTGTGGGGTGCTGAGCACGCAGTGTGACGGAGCTCACCCCGAGGAGCTCAGCCGCGTCTGCCATCCCAGTCTAGGGGCTCTCTGGATTTGCTTTTCAGCTCACTGCACCCAGTCCGAAGGATCAATACGAATTATCAGTAATTTTTTAGGTATTGAAAGATGACACTGTGACATGGAGCAGCCACTCATCCTTGTGTCGTCCTGGTCTGGTGGGGCAGCACTTTTTTTTATTATTATTGGCATTTAATCTGTGATGATATAGCGATGCGCTGCTCCACAGCAGCCCGTGCACTGGCTTCGTAGGCGGGTGAGCACATGGAGGCACAAGGAGCTCCACACATCCCGCAGCCTGCTCCAGCCTCGGCCCTTAGGAGCTCTCCCCGCACCCTACCTAGGTTCAAGAACCTATATATATACGTATATATGNAATAATCAGTAATTTTTAGGGTTTTGAAAGATGACCCTGTGACAGGGAGCAGCCACTCATCCTTGTGTCGTCCTGGTCTGGTGGGGCAGCACTTTTTTTTATTATTATTGGCATTTAATCTGTGATGATATAGCGATGCGCTGCTCCACAGCAGCCCGTGCACTGGCTTCGTAGGCGGGTGGGCACAAGGAGCTCCACACATCCCGGAGCCTACTCCAGCCTTGGCCCTTAGGAGCTCTCCCCGCAACCTACCTAGGTTCAAGAACCTATATATATACGTATATATGCATATATATGAGATCACAGCTAAAGCTACAGGGGTTTTGTCTTTTTTTCACTGAAATCCAAAGGAAACCGTCTTTCAAAGCACAATCTCAGTGTAGTTCCTCTCTTGGCTTAGACCACAAGAGCAAAATGATGGAATGATGTAAAAGGTATCAAGTGCCAATTACTTTTCCTCCTAGAGATGTATGACTCCATTATCCATTTCCTCTCTTGAATTGAACAACTTGCAAGATTGTTATTTTTTTTTTCTATCTGCTTAGGCCAGAGTTGCAGCTGGTTCAATATTTTTGCGTTGAAGTCTCTGGTATTAAATATATATATATATATATATGAAATTGAAGTATTTTATGAGATGGAAAGTCCTAGAGACTCCTACTCCTGATTTGCCCAGTCTGCAATCATATTTGCTGCTGTTCCCTGAGTTGAACCAGTCTTCAGCTCGGTGCCAAGGATGAGAGCACGGGCTGCAGCCCGGGATGCGCTCGCAGCGGCGCCAGACGCTGCGTCCGAGGGGCTCTGCATCTGCATCACTAACAGCCGTCATTGCCATTCCGGACCACGAGCGATCAGAATGAAGGAGCCCATTTATCCTCCACAAATCTTCTGATATGCATGTGTTAATTACATTTGAAAAGAAAATAATAATAAAACATCTGCTTAGCACAAAGAGCCTCTTTCTGCAGGAGCACCATCATAAATCTGCCATTCTACCTCTAATTTTATTAGATTTCAGTGTGTTACTCAGCTTCAGGACTGCATCTGCAAATAAGAGCTGGGTGAATATTTAAATGCTTCTTAAGTACAAAGACAGCAGAACAGGAGTGAGGGGTCTCTTAAATCTGAATTCAATAAACCAGCCTTGAAAAACATGTTTAGAAAGCTATGTCATATCCCACCTCAGCTCTGCTGCTTTTTGTTACAGTCCAGGAGAAGATTCCCCCAAAGTTTTGGCCAACTCTTCCTGGAAATTGCAAGAGGAGCTACATTTTATTTTATTTTATTTTATTTTATTTTATTTTATTTTATTTTATTTTATTTTATTTTATTTTATTTTATTTTATTTTATTTCATTTTACGTTGTTGCTTTATTCTCTTTTTCCAGTTTGCTCCTCTCCAAGGGAGATGTTAAGCCCAAGCCTTTTGCCTGGGGACTGTGTTCCAGTGCGCTGAGGGTGTCTGTTCCTATTAGAAATGGTGCAACAAATAGAAATTACATGCAACATTTCATCAAGATCTTCTGGCTAGAGCAGGATGTCGCTGTTGTTTATTGCGTTGCTTTTATTTATTTATTTTTGGTGAGGTGCCACGTACGGATAGAGTGACCCTAAAGGAATTATGACTCATGGAGATTAGATAAATAATACAGCTCTAAAAGTCGTCTTAAAAGAGCTTCTGCGTTCATGTTCTAACAAACTGTGCGGCGCTTGTGCTCGCCGTGAGCGCGGAGCTCCTGCTCTAGTAAGTGGGCACACGGGTTCGAGCTAAGGCAACCGCTCGCCCTCGGGTGCCTGTTCCCCAAGAACCGTCCTGCGGCCGTTCCTGCCTGCCTGGAGACCCCGGGATCCACGTGCCCGGTGCGCCCGGAGCGGGGCCAGGATCCTGCGCTGCCCGTGATGCTCCCCATGGAGAGGGAACATGATTGATCCTATGGGAAATCACACAAGTAATTTGTTCAGCAATTTAGCTGCTGAGTTTTTGTCCAAAAAAGCCCTGCTTAGCAAATGTTTTCGTTATTCCAGCGATTGTTTTTTGGGGTAATTGGAAAAAAAAAAAAAAAGAACTCAATTTACTTAGAAGAGTTAAATGGTAACGTGAGCGAGCAGGGTTATTGCCTCGTAAAGAGAAAGGAGTCTCCGGTGACCATCCTCGTTCAGGAAACTCGTCTACCAGGAGGGTTTCAGGCTTTCTGAGTAAGCGCACGTTTGTCTTTAACAGGAAACCGACCGTGCAGCCGGGGACGCCAATCCCGGAGCGCTCCAGAAGAGCCGACGGCCCCGGCGCCGAGGGGCTCCTCTCCGGGCTGGAAGTTCCCCCGTGGGAACTCACCTCTTCCCCCTCCTCGCGGCCTGTCCCGGTGCCCGCTGGGTTGAACTGTGTCTGACTTGGGGATGTTCCAGGGACCATTTGGTTCTTCAGTCGCAGAGCTGATAATTAATGAACCCCAGTGGCAGAGGTGGTGCCGGCACCTGACGCTGCGGCCGCATGTCCTGCCCACGGCCAGCACGGCCGGGCTGGAGCACCTCAGCAGCGTTGCAGAAACACTCCCCTGCACGTGGCGTTATCCCTGTATTGTTTTTTCCCCCCCAGCAACCAGACAGGAGAGGAGGAAAAGTCAACCTGATGACCTCGGCGCTGGGCTACATCCAAGTGTGACACGGGACAAGCGGAGACGCAGCCTCCACTGGCGGCGATCTCGGACCGTCCTTCCCGCGGCAGTGCTCGCAGGCGGCCCCAGGCTTTGATGCGATCAGCGATTGACAAGAAGGCAAAGGGTAAAGACCCAAATTTAATTATTGGTAGAGCAAAACCCAGGGTGATTTGTGGAGGGAATTCCCATGGGAATCGCATTTCAGTTGGAGGAAGGTCATGGTTATTTGAGGAGTTGGAGGAATTCACATTTACACAGGATGTTTGGGGAGAATGGGAAGGAAAGGTGAGGTTTTTGTGTCCCAAAGAGCTTATTTTGACTTTCTAAATAAAAATTGGTTATTTCTTCTCTCTACCTCTGCTTTTCTTGAACTACTGGAAAATATTTCTGAAATACCCAAGCAGGACTAGAAGCATCCCCTGATCTGCCAAAAAAAGAAAGTGAAAGCCAGCAAGCATTTAATGCATCAACAGAAAGTATTCCCCAGCTGCAGGTTGTTTTTATTATTTTTATTATTATTAGATCTATTCGGCCTTCCCAAGACTTGAATGTGAATCCAGGTGACAGGGAAACCTGCCTCTGAGGACTGCAGCTTCCTCGCCCCTGGGTCTGCTCCCGTGGCCTCTACACGGTGTGTCAGGCCGCTCGCTGCGCAGAGAAGTTATGTGACAGATTTAGGCCAGGATCCACCGCCCCCAAACGGGAATAAAACCAGCCCGTAATGTTTTCCTGCTCCTAAGCGGAGCACACGACTCCTGCCCAGGGACTGTGAATAACTAGCAGGACCTGCCTCAGCCTTTGCAAAATATTAGCCCATTCAACTGCCTAAAAGGTATAAAAACTATTTATTTGTTACGGACAGACATGTATAACGTCTGAGAGCGGAGGTGCCCAGCTCGCGCGGCGGAGGCGACCGGGCAGCGCGCGGGCACGCGGCCGTGCGGAGGCCGCGGGGATGCAGCAAGCCCAGGAAACAGCCTGTCTCCTGCCGTGGGGATTCCTGAGCGAGAGGGAGAAGAAATGGACAGGGAGGAAGGCTGGTTTGAAATAGATGCCTTAGAGCAGAGGAGGGTCCGCACTGCCCGCCAGACCCCTTGCTCTCTGCAAACACAGGAGCCTTGCCTGTGCTCGGAAAACCATTCCCACCGCCGGGGGAACTCCCGGGAGCGGGAATGCTTCTGCTCACAAACCTGCACGCACCTTCTCTGAGCACTTGACTGCTCGCTAAGGCAATTTTTGAATCTTTGATTCTGATTATCAAAGAGAAAGATCCAGGGTAGGTTTAAATAAACAAGTTGCATACTTTTTATTTCATGTATTAATTTCTATGCAGACCACAAGCACTTCAGTGATGTGAGACATCTCTCATAAACATATTTGCACAAAAACTGATATCTGGACTATCTATTTGCATGACTAAGTTTTAAATACTTTTTCAGAATATATTTGCAAAAGTTAAAATATTAAATGTTTCAAATACAAATATATTTTGCAATAAAATCCAGGTGGCTGCTAAAGGTCTTGCTGGATTTTGGAATCTTCCTGCCCAGACTGGCCCACATGGCTGCGTTCCCCTGCCAGCACCTGGGGCTGCTCTGGGCACTCGTCCTCCGTCCTGCCCAGAGACCCACTGCTGTCCTCGGGGCACCTTTCTGTCGATCACGACAAGAAAATCAGGCTCAATTGCAATTGCCTATTTCATATAGTCTTAATAATGTTTATTTTATTATATTGTTGCATTTACTTTTGCCCAGCTCGGTCCCCTTATACCCATATCCATATCCATGTCCCTGTTGTGGCGATGGGGACGGCGCAGGGTTCATGGCCTGCAGGGTGCCAGGACAGGCAGGAGCCACAGCAGCCCTGAGACAGAATCATTAGGAGAAAATGTCCCGCTCTGGCTCTGCTTCTGTCCGTGTTTTCGCTGGCAAAGCCCAGGCACGGGTGAGGGTCCTGGGGCCCGGGACCTGCTCGATCAGAGAGTGCCGGGACTTACCCCATCGTGCTGTGCACCCACTGCCCCTCCAAACCTCGGCACGACAAACCAGCTTTGGGGTCACATGGGGGCTCTTGGACCCTCCACTCACCATTTTGCTTCGTCACAGGCCATCGACACCTAAAACCGCAATGTTGGATCACAGCTCAAAGGCACCCGTTTCCCAGGAAGATGTCTTGGCGCTTGCTGGTTGATGACAGCGTTGACTCCCCACCTAGGAGCTGTGCTCCTGCTAACGTTACTAACACTCTGAACAGCTTGCAGGGTTTTACTTTAGCCAAATTTACCTTTTAGTTTGTGGCTAGATTCATATACAATTTTAATTAGACATTATATCATTACAATTGATTTATTTTCCATGAAAAGCCTGATTTCCGCACTGCAGTTGGCGTAGGTTGGGAATGCAGATCTCCAGGAATAGTTTTATGAGTAAATGCTACTACCATCTTTTAACTTGAAAGCTTACATATGTGTAAACATAATCATGAGGATTTTCTAACTGACTTTCACATTCTGAGAGCAATGACAGTGTCTTAATGTATGCTGAATGGCTTGTTTTTAATTATTCACTTAGCTCTAATATTCCTACATTACTCTATCATCCTATTTAAATAAAATATGCAGAGGAGAAGGCAAAGATCCCTCAAAATAAAACCAAGTAACAAAAACTTGCTCGCATTTATTATTAAAGTGCTGGTAACATCCTCCCATGCAAATCCCACCCTGGTGTTTTACGCTGGCAACGTGTTTGTGTTTGTGGTGGTGCGAGGCAGGAGGCGGCGCAGAGGTGGCCGAGGCCGCGCGTGCGCTCGGTGCGGGACGGCTGCGGTGGCGGCGGTGCCAAACCAGCGCGTCCCCCTGCGAGGGGCTGGCGAGGGCCCTGCGGATCCAGCGCTGCCCCCTGCGAGGGGCTGGTGAGGGCCCTGCGGATCCAGCGCTGCCCGCTCCGAACCGCCGCGAAGGGCCATCGAGGGCCGGCACCGCGGCGCGAGTCCCCGCGGCTGCCCATGCTCGACGCCTGCGCGCTGCCTCCAGCGCTCCCTGGGATCACGGTGACGGACGCGCGCCTGCTGCGGGGATGTAAAGAGCAATATTACCAAGGACTGCGGCGCTCCAATGCCCATGGCGTCATGGCCCCCGTGCTCTCTGAGCGCCTTTGGACACGGTCTCCTTTCCCGCTGTCCCGGGCAGCCACGGGGCTGGCGGCAGCGGGCTGGAAGCTGCAAGGGGAGTGTGCTGCGTGCTGAGTGAGCCGCCCTGCTCGGCAGCAAACGGAGTTGGGTCCCCAACGGCTCCCCAAGCCCCTGCGGCATGGGCGACTGCGCTGCCGCGCGGCGCTGCACTGCACGAATGCTGCTCTCGCCGCTAACCTCACTTTGCACTCGAGAAACCCGGCTCCTCCCTCCGATATTCCCCGTGCTTTGCGCTCTCCGCTTGGCTTCCCAGTTCAACAGGTGTTTTGCGCAGAAGCATTTACCTCCCTGCAAATGCTTTGCACATACAGTCCTGCAGCGCTGCTATTTACATCTGTTGCGTGCGCATCCCGGAATGGCACATTTTCCTCCTGCTTCTGTCGTTGCACGGTACAGCACATTTGGGCTTCTGAATAATTCATCACCATCCAATCTTGGTTATAAACTCTCGTTGCTTTTGAGCTCAGCACTCAGATTGCAAACTGCGGGCAACAGTTGTTTTGTTTCTTCCTGAAGAAGAACAACAACAAAAAAAGATGAATGCCTTATGAATAAATAAGTTGAGAACTTAGTGAATATTGAGTTTTTAGCATATAGCTATAACAATGCAAAGTGAACGTTGTTAAAAGCCCCGAAACCCAACTTGCCCGCTTCCTCCCCACAGGAGATGGGGGCAGCGGCACTGGCTCCGTGGGCACCTCATGCAGGGACACGGGCCGGGGCGATGCCCTGGGCTCAGTCCTGGGCTGAGACAGGGGCTCAGTCCGAGGCTCAGTCCTGGGCTTGGGCGATGCCTTGGGCTCAGACCTGGACTCGGTCCTGGGCTCTGTCCTGGGCTCTATCCCAGGCTTGGTCCTGAGCTCGCTCCTGGACTCAGTCTGAGGCTCAGTGCCGGGCTCGGTCCTGGGCTCAGTCCTGGATTCGGTCCCAGGCTCAATCCTGGGTTCAGTCCTGGGCTCAGTGCTGGGCTCGGTCCTGGACTCAGTCTGAGGCTCAGTCCTGGGCTTGGTCCCAGACTCAATCCTGGGTTCAGTCCTGGGCTTGCTCCTGGGCTCGGTCCTGGGCTCGGTCCTGGCTGCAGGCTCTTCCCGCCCGCAGGGGCTGGGAACCGCCACGCAGCTCCACACTGTGCCCAGGCTCGCAGCTCCCTGCGTGGGGAATCGTGATTGCATGGAGTAGCTAGAGGTGCCTCCCTCTAACCATTAGGTATGTATTTATATGCAAAAGGCATATATCTGTGTGTGTGTCTGTGTGTGTATTTTCTTTCTAAGACAGTAAAACATGGATCATTTTATAAAAAAGAGTTTGGGTTATTATTTTTGGGGATAGGCAGCTCTGCTTCTCCTGCCTTCCAAGGCTGATACAGCACATTCTGGGGGGTCTGATAATTTGGGGGTCTGGGATTTTTACCCCGAGGCAGCAGGATTTTTTTTCCCACTACGCAGGGTGACTTCCTGGCATGGAGCAGGAACTTGTGTCCAGGAACTGGACTGTGAAACACCAGCAACATGTTTCAGGACTCGGAGGCTTATTTTTCCTACACGAACATGAGGAGAACCGAAATATGCACTAATCCTGCCATAGTCTCATATATATAAATTTATAAAATTTTGCTGCATCTGATCAGTTTTTAGAAGAGAGAACCTGTCCTTGTGTCCCTTTCTTGCCCTGCAGATTCACCGTTTCAGTGCGATTTCCCCCGTTCTGCCCGTGCTCATCACAGAGCCAGGGGAAGAGAGCGGGAGAGAAATGTCTGGGCAAAGTTCAGCACCCGCCTAGCAAAGTTCCCAATACAGCTAGAAGTGCAATACAGCTACAGAGACACACTGAAACCTGCAGGTTATTCGAGTATTCTGTTTCAATTTTCAAATTTGGATAAGTTTGCTTTCCTCCCCCAGTTTGCTTATTTGCTTTTTGGAGGGAGTTGGATGGGGAAGCATCTCCAGCGTATAAACACAGGTTTGTAAGGAAGGAAGTGAAAGATAGGCCGACGCTGGTATACTTTCTTTTAACTGTTCTGAATCAGTTCAAATCTGTTGAATCTGTTCAAATCCTTTCTTTTAAACTGTTTACTTTAAAAAGTCCAAGTAAAATTAAAACAAACACAGCCATGAGCTGAGGATTAGCTGATTCTGTGTGTCCAGAAACAAGCGCATTTGCCCTGAAGCAGCAACTGGTTAAATGAAGGGCAGTGTCTCCCCTTCCCAAGCCCTTAGACCAGTGCAATGCTGCGACCGCTGCTAACGATCGCTGTTATCAGCGAGCTGGAATCTATTAGGGGATTTATCAGTGAGCTGCTCCGGAGCTGTCAGCTCACACCGTTTGCCAAGCGCCGCGTGCCAGAGAGCAGGACCCGCGCTGTTCGCCACACGCAGCATCAGGCCAGACCGCTTTCTAATTGATGTACAGCTACAGGGAAACTTTAATAACAATAAAAACAGCAGCAGCGCTCATCGGCACCACCGCGGCAGAATCTAGCGAAGGACGAAGCACGCAGAGCTGCATCCACCAGTGTGGAAAGGAGCCAGCTGGTGCTTTGCAATCTGTCAGTCGTGCTCGCGCTGCAGAAAGTCGTTGGGGGGATCCTGAGCGTGTGTTTTGCAAGAAAACGCCAGCGGGACACCCAGCGGGCTGTGTCCTCGCCCGGTGCAGATCCTGCGGCTTCGTGGGCCGCAGACGGGGAGGCAGCGGCAGGCCGGCCGGGCAAGGCTGCCGTTGTGCTATGCTGTTTCCTGGAGCATTGCAATTTGAAGTGCTATCTCCATGCCCATTACAAGTGAAAATGTGTCTCACTTACTTTGATCACTTTGTTTACTTTAGAATTTGGTCTAGTTTATGTCACTTTTTGAACGAAAATGAAGGCGCAGAGAAGTTGATGAGCTGCTTTACCGCAGCGAGAGATATCCACATCCCTGTGTTTGGAGCTACCATGGAGAATGACATCCCACATCCAAATACTGTTATCACCCTTCCTAGCCTGAAATAGATCAGTGTAGGATAATAATGATATATTTTTTGCAGGGTACGCATAAAAGACAGCGTATAGCCAACTTTCACTGTGTTATCTCTCTGCCATTCCTGTTGTGAACAGTCTGCGACAAAAGGAAACGAGTTGAGAAATTGCCATTTTAATCTGGAAGTTTTTTCTCCACATTGTGCTGCTCCTGGAGCGCTCGCTCGGTCCTGGGGAGCGGCAGCCCAGGACACCCGGGTTCCCCGGGCTGCAGGACACGGCTCTGCCCCGTGGCTCAGCTCTCAGGGCACCGTCTCCATCTGCAGCGCTCCCTGCTGCAGTTTGCTCCTGGTTTAATACTCAGCCTTTTTTCCTTGCGATTCAGTGTGACATCTGCATGCCTGATCCTCCAGTCCTACCTTTATACCTAAATAACTGTATATAATGGGGATTTGTGTTATTTCCCATCTCTTTTCCTCATTACGATGTCTAATTCTCCCCAGACCAGCCTGTTTTCTCCATGCTGACAGGTCTATCACTAGCTGCGTGGTCCAAAGGCATCTCCAGCCAGGGCCACCTGCACGTCCTCGCCAAGCAGGTTTGGGGACAGCTCAGAAAATGCCCCTTTGGGTCCCTGTCACCGCAGCACGTCCCTGGGGGACCCGTCCCTGCCCCAGGCGGCTGGTGCCAGAGCAGCGTGGCCAGGGAGACGGTGCAGGGGTTTGGCAAGAGCCTGGGCATGACGTGCACCTCCTCTGCGCTCAGAACGCTCTGAATTCCCTTATTTCTGATTTTTATGGACTCTTCCAGCGTGTTTTTCCCCATGACAAGAAGCCCAGGTAGTTGGACATATGGCATGACAAGGTCACCCGCAAAATCATCAAAATGTTACAGAAACGACTGTTGTTAGATTTTAATTTTGTCCCCGGCAGAATTTGATATTAGAAAGAATCCTTTATGAAAGTTCAAGTCTATGACATTTCTAATCAGATTTAGAGATCAAAGACCCTTCCTTTTTGAGACTTGGCTCTTGCATTAAAATGTTAACTTTTCAGAAAATGTTTTACCATTGTGTGTGAAATCTGCTGTTGCAGCTTCACAAGTGTGGAACATTTCTTAGCAGAATACTCCAGGAAATGATTGATTTTCTCTTGCAGAGGAGTTCAGCTTATTTTAACAAGCTGCTGGGTCATCTGGAAAACAAAGTTCTGGGAAAATGACAGGTCAAAAGGACGGATGGAGATTGCACCCGTGTGGAGCCACCAGCTCCTCTTCACAGGCAGTCCGAAGTGGGATTTTTTAAAATATATCTCACTGTTATTAAAATATTAAGTACCCTTAGCTGACAATTAAGTAGCCTCCATGCCACAAGGGCAAATTATTTTAATTATAGGATTGTTGCACATTCAGAGATCATTTCTTTGAAAAATAAAAGAAGCCAAAATCCAGGCATTGTAGGAAAAAAAAAAAGATTAATTTCTTGGGTTTGCAGTGAGGGAGGTGGGGAGTTCGGGGGGCTCGGGTAAGTTTCCCAGGGTCTGGCAGGAGCAGCAGATTCCAGTCAGACACTGTCTGGACTAAGTCACCGCGCACCTCGTATGGGCGCATTCGCCAAAAGCCGCACTTTGCCGTAGGGCGGGCAGATAAACAGGGCAAAAGCGGTGGGGAGAGGGCAAAATGCTGCAGGTCTGGAGACCAGACACAGCCAGACGTGTAGGTTCTGGGCACGTCGTGTCTCTGGAGGACAAACTGCTGTCACGGACAGCGACCGCGCTCGCTTGTGAGCCGGCGCTCACGGCTGACCTGGGCACCCTGGGGAGCGGCTCCAGCCCTCGGCACCACTGCTGAGCGTCAGGAAACGGCAGGGAAGGGAATACCGGGTTCTGCAGGATACATCCAGGCTGGAAAGTCTCCAAGCTGCTGCTTATGACTTTTAATATGACAAGATGTTCTCACCAGACAACTGTATCCTTTATAATCCACCTCCTTTTCTGCACAGAGGAAACAAGGATTGCACAGAAGTCTTATCCAAATCTGTTGAATGAAGCCAGAAGAATTTTACAGATCCATTGAAATATGTCTCCTTTCAGAAAATGAATTAAAGTTTTATCTAGGAGAAAGTATTTAGCTGATATCTGTTGGCCAGTAATGTATTTTGAAGGGCGCACCCGCCACTGATGTCTCCAGGGATTCTGTTTTTTATTAAATTCTTCATCATTCTGGTAAATACCTTAGAGCTTGTTACAGCTGAAGACATCTCTAGAATACAATAACACAGCGAACCGCAGCAACGGGCCTTCCTGTATTCCTCCATCTCCCGCCCGGCCCCAGAGAGCTCCACGCTGGAGAACGTTCCACCTGGGTCTGAGCAGCCACTGAGCACAGAACTGCAAAATATTGACCAGTTCTGGCTGCAAAACACCCTCTGTGCACAGAGAGGAGCCGGGCCGGCTGCCGCTGAGCCCTGCCCGCTCCGGGCTCTTCCCTGCGGCTCCGAGCTGTGGATCGCGCTGGAAGGAAGCCGGGCGCTTCCCTCGCTTCCCTCGCGTGTGCTGGGAGCGCTGCAGCCCCGCGCTGCCGCCCAAGAGCCCTTCCCGGCGTGGGAGAACGTGGCACCGTCCTGCCATTAAACACAGGGCACAGAGAAACACCAGGGGACACAAGCAGGTCCGGCCCCTGGTGCTGCACAAAGAATTAATTACAGAAAATAGTTGCAAAGTAACAAGTTTGGACCTTTTATCCAAGCTGCCAGAGTGAAGTGTGCCCAAGGCCCGGAATATCTGCATGCGCTCACTCCTTTACCCTGGCTTCACGAGTGACCTGTTCAGCTCTTTACGGAGGACGGTGGCAGTTTCGCAGAGGCTGGTTCCATCCTTGCGGTCTCTCCTGCAACTTCCCTGTCTTCCTTCCATGGGAAGCGGCGGCTCCAGCCTTGCTGCTTGCTCTGCGCAGGACTCGACCACTCGCGTTTATAATGGGGAGGAAATTCCCCCGCTCCCGGCCCTTGTTCAGGTTTTTCTCACCAAGGGCGACAGCAGGAGCACATTGGCGATGTCTCAATGTCAGGGGACACGGCAGGGAGGCCGCCCGCTAGCTCCAGGGCATGTGTGCATGTGTGTTTGTATGTATACATACATATGTGTGCATATATATGCATGCATGTATAAGTATGCATAAGTGTGGCATAAATGCCCAGCTTTCCGAAAGAGTATTTTGCCTTTTCCTGAGGCATAAGGACGCACCTGGCTCAGGTATTGAATTTTTCTCTCCAAAATAGCAAAGACTAAAACAGGAGCTTGGCAAGGCATTAGAGACTTTGATCAAACTTACTAAGCAGTGTTCGTAATAGTAAGTATTTTCCAGGAGAACCAGCAATTTATTTCACTCTTAAAAAAAAAAAAATCAATTTTTAATTTCCAAACATTTACATTTTAAATTTGTCGAAATGAAGTATTGAAAACTATTAACCATATAAAGATAGGGCAACCTGAAATTGCATTTTTCACTAAAAAAAAAAAGTTGATTTATTTCTGTTTTATTGAAATTACTATTATTATATTCACATAGCTTTCCAGCCACAGCACAAGGGAAAAATCAATTATCTGCATGACCTTGCTGGAGCCCACGTGTTTTCCTGCATTCCCGGCTTTCCAGCGCTCCCCTCCCCAGCAGCGTGTGGGTGAGAAGGGGGACGGATGCTCTTGCTGCTCACATTTACCTGGGCGGGAGGAATAAGGGCAAACCCATTCATCTGCCCAAAGCCTGAGCCCTTCCGCGGCAGCGAGAGCAGTGATGTTTGAAAAGGTCAGCGGGGGCGTCGGGGAGCCGAGCGCCGGAGCGCGGAGCTGCCGGCGGCTCCGTGACGCGGGGACACGGAGCGGACACTGGGACGCGGAGCGGACACCGAGATGTGGAGCAGACACGGCCGGGCAGAGCCGGCAGCTGCATCCCGGGTGGGCATGGAGCTGGGGGAGCCCCCTAGCCGTAACGACTCCTTTCCAAACTAGAACCAGCTGGGTGAATTAGGGACCGTGCCGGTGTGCCAGGTCCAGGGTTGCCTGGCGACCCCGGCGGGGGAACATCCCCCCAGGAGACCCGCAGGTCCCCGGAGCTGCCCGGGGTCCAAGGGCCGCTCCATGGAGCGGGCGTTTCACTGTGCTCCTGCTTTTCCCTCTTCCAGGTGCCAGCGGGCTGTGGGAAAGGGCCGCGATGGGAATGCTGCTGGGATGGAGCCTCTGCCACTGCCCTGGGCCGCGCAGTCCCGAGCTGCTACGGGGGAAATGAATTGGTTTGTGTCCGTGGTGGTTCCATGGTGTCCCTGGAGCAGAACGGGGGCTCATGGTCNGAGCGCCGGAGCGCGGAGCTGCCGGCGGCTCCGTGACGCGGGGACACGGAGCGGACACCGGGATGTGGAGCAGACACGGCCGGGCAGAGCCGGCAGCTGCATCCCGGGTGGGCATGGAAAGGGCCGCGATGGGGATGCTGCTGGGATGGAGCCTCCACCGCTGCCCTGGGCCACGCAGTCCCGAGCTGCTACGGGGCGGGGGGGAAATGAATTGGTTTGTGTCTGTGGCGGTTCCATGGTGTCCCCGGAGCAGAATGGGGACTCATGGTCCAGACAAGCATCCCCGTGAGAGAAGCATCCCCTGAGTCCTTCCTGCCCATGCCAAGCGGGTGCCAATCCATCCAGGGGGACCTGGATTTCAAAGGCAAATGTTATCAGGCATCAGGGTGGTTAGCTTTCAGTTACAAATAAAGCTCCCCCCTTCCCTTTGTTCCTCAGGCATTCAGTCAGAACCGTCTATCTTAATCCATCTGCCAGGTACTAATGGCTCTTCTTTCTGAGAAGTGATAAAAGAGGATTCAAAAGGCTCCCATACCGACACCCGCAGCGAGAGCAGCCGCACAACTGCCTCACAGGAGAAGCAGTAGGAAAGAGGTTTTTCCTACTGTTAATTAAGTAGAATCTGACTGCAGGTAGTTTTTTCTTTTCTCTTCTTCTTCTTCTTCTTTTTTTTTCCAAATTAAAAAAGAAATCATACCTGGTGGAATTATATGTAGGAAGATTTGCTTCACCAGTGCTGTGCCAGGGTTGTGTTAGCACATTTATGGTGTTTCCTTTGTGGTGGTCTCACACACATCTGTGATGGGACTCCATCCTTTTGTTGAGTCCTGAAGAGCCGGTTCCTCATTGCTAACCTGGCCCTGTCCACAGCATCATCCATCCGTTTGCTCGTCTTGCAGGTGAACTAGAGCAGCAACTGAAACAACTGATGTGCAAGTGAAACCTCGCTTACTCTTGGGGGCATTTTTGCAGCATTTCCCACCCAGTGTTTCCAGGTCAGGTGCTGTTTGGTGCCTTATGCCACCATTCAGGGCACTGAAATCCGACAGTGGCGTGAGCCAGCGCGCAAAGAACTGACTGCAAATTGCAGACTCTTTCCTTTTGACCAATGTGTTGGATTATGGCTAAAAGTGACCCCAGTATTGACACTCTTGCTAGCTTGTTTTCATTGCTAATCCAAATTGAATGTGAGTACAGAGATGCATCTTGTATATGTTTCCACTGAAATTAGTTTAGAATTCAAACAAATAGTTGAATGTTGCATTATTATATTTGCACAGTGATAATCTGGAATAATAGACTTGACTGGAGAACTGTAGAGACATGCGCTGGTGCATAAATTAAGTGTCTCGTAGCTGTTTTGCAGCCCAATGAGGAACCCAGCGCCGTTGGCTAAACCAGAGGTGCAGACGTCTGAGGAGGTGTCGGGATGCAGCCGAATCCCTGTGCCCTTCCCCGCGAGTCTCCTGCGAGCTCTGCTCGTCACCACCCGGCACATCCCCTTCGGCTGCTGGGTTAACGGCTGGGCTAAACACATCCTTAAGGACCCATCATTAAACGCATCCTTAAGGACACATCTGCTGCACAAGCTCCCGTATTTTCAGTGCGATGCTACAGCACTGAGCAGGAAGGAGCAATGGAACCAGCTGTGGGCCGGGCAGTGCCCAGGCTGGGAGCTTTTCCTGGGCAGGTCTCTGACGAGAAATGCCTCGAAACTCCCTTGGCAGGAAGGATGTGGTGGGAACCGCAGGCGAGGGCGGCGGGTTTGGGTTTAAAGCAGCTCCCACGCGTTTGGCAATGCTGCTCTGAAACTGGTCTGTGCAAGAGCGGTAGAGTTATTGGATGTTAAGCTGAGATAGAACATGTTTTTATTAATTGTGACTAATAGCATATGTATTCGTTTTTGTTGTTGTTGTTGTTATGGAAGTTAGCAAATACTATTGGTTATTGTGCTGGGTCCTGTTAAAAAGACAAGAGAAATGATATTTCCTCTTTTCTTTCTTCCTCCTTGTTTCCCCTCCACCCCCACAAAAAAAGGAAAAAAGACTCTTCTCAGACCTTGTTTTTAGTCTTCTAGTATTTCTTTTCCTCTTCTTTTATGCAAGTGCTTATTAATCTAGATTGCTGCTATTCATGAGAAAAGAGCGGCAATGCCAAATATCGGAGCTACAGAAACAATTGTTCTCAGCACTTTTAAATGAGGATGTTCCTGTCTATTTGCAATGCATTTTCATCCTCGGGTAGCCCCGAGGCGAGAAGCGGATCAGTATTCTGGACGTGGGTGCAGGAGGGCGGGTTGGCCCCTTCGGGCTCCTCTGCTCCCAGGGTGCCTGATACGGTACAATCTAAGGTGCGTTTGGGCTGCAGGGAGGGCAGCGCTCTGCCGCGAGCACGTGCTGCTCCAGGAGGTCTGGGTGCTAAGGCTTTCATCAAAGATCTTGGGCTCTTTCCTTTGCAAACGAGTTAGAGACAAGAAACTGCAGAAGTGTCCCCGTTTCCCTGGATGAATGACCTGTGCTCAGACACGGTGGAGTGAGCAGTAACTATACAGCAGTACTGATTTCTTCATTATATTCACTTCTCCTAGGGAAATTGCCGCTTGGAGATGATGCCGGTAATGATGATGGAGAGGGCTGCCAGATCATCCTCATTACGAAACCTCTCCGCAGGCTGATGGTTTGGATGGTTTTGGAGAAAGAGCTCTCAGCAGGTTGCTGGTGTTTGCTTGTCCCAGTGCAGGAGAACAGTTGCAGAATGATGCAGCGGATGCGGCTCTACTTGCAGAAGAGCTTTTTGAGCATTTCTGTATTGATTTTGTCTGTTTTGCTTGCAGAGACGTTGCGGAGAGCAGGGTGCTGTTCCGAGCGCGCTGGGATGGGGACGGACTGCAAACAGGGCCACGAGCCTGGCCTGGCCGGCAGCTCCCGGCACCGCGGAGCGGCACCAGCCCCTTCCCTGCCAATGGAAGGAGTTGGGGCAGGGAGTTTAAACACAGAAAAGACACAAAACTTCTTTCACTCTTCAAAATGAACTGCTGCGTTCACTAAAATCCGTTGAACGGTGCTAATTACAGATTTCTAAGAATTTGACATGCAGTGCAGTTTTTGTTTTGAGGTAGACAAATTGTTCGAACCAAAAACATCCTATTCTGAATTTTCGATTAACCCAGGTGCAGGAGGGGAGCAGAAGACAGAGGAGGCTCCTTGGGCCCTCTCCAGTCTCCTGCCTCTGCGCTGACTCCTGGAAAACTCCTCACCAGGGCGGAGCGAGAGCCGGGGCAGGACAGGGGTCTCCGCTGAGCCGGTGCACAAGCCCTCAGCCAGGTCCCCTCCGCTCAGTAGCTCCACTCGCTCATCTGGCCTGGCCATTCAGGTTCACTTAATTCACCAGAAATTGTTAATTGTATTTTTTGATTTTCCTTTGTCATATTTTATAAACCTGGAAACCCATAATCAAGCTACCATGATGTTAAATGCAAACTTCTGAAAATCTGGCTGCATTTAATTTTAAAGCACAACAGAAAATGAGATTGAATCATTTGATTAGCATCTTTGGTCCGCAATTATTTTGAGACATGAAAGAGGGAAATTTATGAGAATAGTGGGCCAAAACAACAATGCAGAAATGTAAATGCATTTCAGTGTCACAAAGTCTGACACTGTTGCTGAATCCAGTATCAGTGGAACCCGGGGAGCCAAAGCTTCCAAGGTTTAATTGAAATATCTAACAAGGGCTGCTGCCCGTGGGGTGGTGGGGAGCCCCGGCCCTGGCTGCACGATCCCCCCGGCGCGTCCTGAGTCCCAGGGTCATGAGCACGGGGACACCGTCGCCGTCCTCATGAACCGGGCGGAACTGCACCGTGCTGCCCACAGCCTCTCCATCCTCCTCCCACACAGAGGGAGCTCCCTCCGGACAGCCTTGGGGCGCTTCGCCCAAAACACGCCTGGCCCCGGGTTTCTGGGCAGAGAGGGCAGTGTGCGGCGCACGCTGCACCCTCGAAGTTTGCTTGAGTTGGAAGGGGCTCCTAGGATGCCCTTGGAACAGCAAAGGGGATTCGCTCCTCCTTCCCGCCTCCAACTCTTCCCTCTCTCGCCCAGCTCCGCTCACCAGCTCCGCAGGCGGCACAGCGGGCACCGACCCACCGCGTCCTCCGCTCCCAGGGCAGCACAGCACCGCTCTGCCCGCCAGGGGCTGGTGTCGCTTCTCGGCAGGGACCCTCCAGCCTCCTTTCCATGTGCAGCTGCCTCCTCTGCCCCGTTTTTGGACGGACTGTGCTGCGGAGCGGGGCTGTCGGCAGCGGCGTTCCCAGGCGCTGCGAGGCCCGCGGTGGGGCAGCCTAACCCGAACAGACATGTTTATCTTTATTATCGCACTCCTGTCTCTTCATTAACTTCCAGATATCTTCATGTTGCCAGGGTGGCTGCTGTCACATCTTGTGAGCTGCCGTATTAATCTTACCCAGAGCTGCCCAGCATCGCTCTGCCCTATGGCTTCCTCTGAGGTTCCCTGTTATTTCTGTAATCAGGTCAATATTACAATTCTGCATAAACACACGAGTAATGTTTGTGGCAAATGCTCATGAATTTATGATGATGGAAATTCTCCTCTTTTATATGCGTGGCAATTCCCTGACCTATTATTCCACATTTCGGATGTATGGAAGGAGAAGCGCAGGCCGCTCTACATAATTTACTCCTCCTTTCACTGAAAATGCCCAGGCCAGGCCCGGTGCAGAGATGATCCCCTGAATGCAACAGGGTTGTGTGAGCTGGGGCCGGCTGCTGCCTCGGCCTTGGGTTTCCTTTGGTCTCAGACTGACCAAGATGTGAACAAAAGGGCTCGCGGCGGGAGGAAGCTCTAAGGGCTGCACCAGAGTGCAGATCTCCATGCGGGAGCCATCCCGGAGCGAACCACCGGCAGCCTCGAAGCAAACATCTCTTGCAAAGCCCTAAATAGGACATTTACTATCTATAGCCGTTTATTAATGAAGTTACATAATGCGGGTCTGTCCCTGGAGGCACGACGAAGACACGGGAAGGGCTGCTGCGGTCGCGTGGAATCGCCTCCCACATTCCTCTCTGTTATCCTTTCTGTTTTACAGGGTCCTGTGTATCTGTTTGCTTGTTTCCCTGCTACACGTCTCTGCTTTTGTGGCCGAATAGTCATATCTCCGAGAAGCCCAAAATAACTGTGCATAATTACGATCTTGTTCTGCTGACTGTAGTTTATGGAATAATTGCTACAACCCAGGATAGAAAATAACCTCATAAATAAATTAAAAAGTGAGACCGTGGAATCTATTAACATGTGCATTAAAGAGTGCTCTGCAGACGGAGCGGCTTCCCTCGGGGCACGGGGCACGCTGGAAATCGCTGCGGGAAGCACTCGGCAGGGATGCGGCAGCCGCCGGCCGGAGCACGGGCAAGTGCCCAAATCCCTGAATCCCACTGGGCTCTGAATTTAGTCGGGACGGAAACAACAGTTAACGTTTTGGTGCTGGAATCCCTTAATTAAATCCTTACACAAAGGCTGGGAAGAAGAGAGGTTGCTGGATGCATTCTGCTGGCCACAAGCCCTTCCTCTGCCAGCGATAAAAGCCCAGTACGAGGAGGTACTGCTGGCAGCGCTGCCCAGGGCACCCCAGAAATCAAGAAATACTCGAGAAAGGTAGAAATTAAAAAATAAAAAATAAAAACAAAGGTAATCCTAGGTCTAAAGAAGACCTGGAGCCGTCTGCCTGGGGCGAGGGGGTCTCCGGCACTGAGGGCGCCTGCGGGCAGATTGAGCCAACGTCTGCCAGCAGCTGCTCCGTGCCAGGGCACGAGCAGGGACGGCCTCGCCAACCCCCCTCTTCTAGAATTTATACTGAGAAACTCTAACTCATTAGAATGTTTGGAAATGCATCGTGTGAAGCAACACAAATATTTGGTTCAGATCAGCTGGAGCACTTGTTTCATCCATTCCAAGACATGTTCTTTCATTTCTTGCGATTTTTCCTTGGATGGAGATTGCTGCTGGGTGGGGGGGTTGTTTTTGCACTAGGGTATTACTGCTCTTTTAACCTTCAAATGTAAAGGAAGGAGTTTTGCCTTAACAAGCAAACAAACTATTTTTAAATTTCAGCATTAAATCATAATCTGTTTTTACAGCCAGTACTGCTGCTGTTAGTAGCTGCTCGCTTCCATTATTTTCACGGCGAGGTGAGCGGCACCGCCGCGCACGGAGACGGCGCTGGCGCGGGTGAGTCACGGTCTTGGGCTGCTCGGCTCCCTGGGGCTCGGCAGCATCTCCGGCTCGCGGGAATGCCGGGAGAAGGGAGCAGCCAGGGGGCTGCCGGGTCCCACGTCCCGCACGGCCTCCGCGGCGCCATCCCCTCGCCCGGGGTGTCCTGCCCGACCACTAAACAGGATCGTTGACTTTCTTTCATGAGAGCTGTCAAATAGTAAACACGGGAAGAAAAACAGTGCATCTAGGAAATAAGGGGGACAGCAGGGCCATATACCTGTGCAGGTCACTGCAGGAGGCTGTGTGATGAGCTTGGCCTCGCACAAGGAGGAATCGATTTTGATGCGATGCACCACATCATCTGAAAGCAGAAATCTCTATTTTGTTCAACACAACAAATGGTTACACTACAGGGTGAAAAGTGTGTAAAAGCTCTATGAGAAGTTTCACACTATGGTGAAAAGTGTTATGCAAGGAAGTACGCGTATCAGGATCAGCTTGGGATGACTTGGACAGGCCCTGGCCGCAGACCCCTCGCACGTCGGCTGCAGCTGGTCGCTCTTTCGGACCTCGTTCTGGCTGGTCGAGCAGCAGCGGCCGCAGCTCTCGCTCCTGCTCCACCGAGGTCGCTGCTGCCGGGCTCTTGCAGAGCGTTCTGGGCTCGGCGTGTGTAGGAGTGGGCAGCGGCTCGGAGCTGTGCTCCAGGGATGGAGCTGCACGGCCGGGACGGAGCTCTGCAGCGGGGATGGAGCTCCATGGCGAGGATGGGAGCTCCACGGCGGAGACTGGAGCTCCACGACGGGGATGCGAGCTCCGTGGTGGGGATAGGAGCTCCACGGTGGGGATGGGAGCTCCACAGTGGGGATGGAGCTCCATGGTGGGAACGGAGCTCCACGGTGGGGATGGAGCTCCGCGACGGGGACGGAGCTCCACGGCAGGGATGGAGCTCCATGGTGGGGACAGGATCTCCACGGTGGGGACGGGAGCTCCACGGCGGGGACGGTGCTCCACGGTGGGACGTGGCCCAGCGCGGGTCCTGCTGCTGTGGGGCAGCCGCTCGGCGGGCGGAGGCGTCCGAGGCGCTCCGGGTGCCCGTCCCACACAGCCAAGGCGGTTCGTGACGCGCCGAGCTCCGCTCGCTCCATTCAGGAATGAAAAATCTGTCAAAAAATCTTTAAAAGTCTGTGCAGAGACTCGCACGCCCACACTTGGGCAGACACCTCCTCCTTGCCATCTCTTCTCTGCATTTGCCAGAAGAGGTAAAGAGAAGGCAGTGAAGGAAAAATGCACAAAATGGATTGATGATGAGTGAAACTTTTCATTTTTTCATAATTAAAAGCATGACATGAAAATGTGAAATGTCAAAAGAATCAACTTCAAAGCTGTATAAAATGAAGCCAGCACTTTGATTTGAATATTGCTTTATGGAAAAAGACATAAGAAAAGAGCTTTCTGTGTAAATATTAGAATTACAAATCACAACTTTTATGATTAAAATCATACTTTGAGTGGTAAAAAATGTCATACAGCTTTCAATACTAGAGCCTTGCAGAGCAGAAATGTTGGATACTTTTCTTGCATGATGATGTTGGAGATTTCTCCTGCTAACGCTTTGTCCTGACTCTGACTTCTGTGTCTCCAGACTATTGGAGGTCGTTTTTTTTCTTTCCTTTTCTGTGTATCTTTCTGGGTATCTTTTTGCAATATACAACTGTGTGATATTCTTGTACAGAAATGCCATTTAAATAACATGCATAACTGACTGACCACATCAGAAATTGCTTTGGGAACCGCAGAACAAGCTCTTCCATCCCCTTTTGCAAGAAGGATGCTGTTAAACCAGGATTTCTTGCGGAATGGCATTTGGGATGTATCTCCTTATGTTAGCAGCTCTCAGACAGCTTCTCAAACTAGCATCTAAGAAATTATTCTTTACACAAAATGAAGAGTTTTCCTCAATATTGCTCTCTGTTACTGTATAGGTTTTGTTCTTGGCTTGCTTGTCTGTCTTCCAAAACGGGAAAGAATTCAAAATCTTGCCAATTTCCTTACAATATTTGGATAAATTTCAAAACCAAATGTATATTGAATTTCACTGAGTTCTGCAAAGATTTGGAAAACTAGGAATAAAACACTTTTATATAAGGTTAACTCTGTTGGTACTCTCTTTTTTTCCCTCAGGGGCAGCTTCCTAAATGGTCCTGATATTCCTCACCAGGAAGGGGAGGCAGTAGAAGGGCTTTGGGAATTTCCCACTAAAGAAATAAGTGGACTAAGGAGTCATTAGTGTCTGCTGCTTTGGGACCGCGGTTGCTTGGCTAAGGCACTGCCCTTTCCTGCAGATGGGGAATAACCAAAAGGAAGGAGGTGCTGAGGATGTGCAGCTCCTCTTTTTTCCCTTTGGGCTATTCTCCTATCCAGAAGATTTAGGGAAAGCCTCCTCAAAGCTATGGCCTGCTCAAGGATCTAAATATAAAATAAAACTAATTGCTGGCATATTTCAAATGACAAGTGAGAAAATAGAATGGAAATTGGAGTTTCTTATTAAGGAGAACACAATTATTTTTAAAGGAAATATTTTTGCCTTTCTTACTATTATTGCTGAAATTCATAACAGGTGCCAGTGGGGCTGCATTGCACATATTCAAGATTCATCATTTTTATCCTGTTTGAAGTAGCGTTCATTACAACAGCGCAGTGTGCACGTTTCAAAATGCGTCTCGGGAGCTTTGAGTGAAAGTGTCTAGATTATCCCCTCAGCTCCAGGAACTGGTCCGTGCTCGGGAGCCGAGGTCCGTTGCAGTGAGCAGTGCCCTTCCCGCAGCGCTGCAGCAGGACCCGGGCGCAGGGACGTGTGCGCAGACCGGCCCCTCCATCCCCAACCCTGCAGTGAGGACCTCCCTGGCCCGTCTCTGGTCCATATCGCAGACTGTATCGTAGGCACTTTGCTTTTTTATCTTTGAATTTGTCCCTGCTTGAGCAGGGAACATGAACTTATCTCTGGAGGTCCCTTCCAACCTCAGTCATTCAGTGATTTGTTCGGTTGATTTTCCTCTGGCACGGACAGCAGAATTTGAAACAAGGCAAAATATAATTCTGGTTTTTGCTCAAGGAACGCCCTAACCCCCATCTCCTGACTCCTCTGCGGCCGCTGAGGACGCGGCACAAGGTGCATCCTGCGCTCCGTGCGGTCTCCCGCGCCGGAACGCGGGATGCTCCCGGTTTCCCATCTCGGGCGCGGAGGCTCCCGCGGCGACGCTGCAGGAGGACAGCAAGGACAGGCGGGTGGTGCCACCAGGACCTCGGGTCCTTCCCCGCGGTGCGGTGACCGCACCACAGAGCGCGTCACACGGCCCATCCCAGCGCTGCTCCGGCAACGATCCCCAACGCGCGGAATTACTCGTCAGAAAAATGAGCAAAGCTCCGCAGAGTCAAAACGCCGCCGTCACACTGAGCAGATACCTCTTGCTGCAGTCACTGCCACTTCATTAAATGTTATCGGTTTTCTCATTAAATATTGTTTGGGAAAATAGAATTATAAAACACCAAAACATTATTAAGATAAATTAAGTAAAAAGCGCTGCTAACACTTTAACAGTAACAGCTTTAACTGCTGTAAAGATAATTAGCAGGGTAGATATTTTTAGCCTCAGATGTTTTAATAATTTGCAGATATTGTCCCTGAGTAGCTGATTTAAAAAAGACTTCTGCAAAGGTATCCTGTGAAGCGACACCATTTCCCACAGCAGTAAATAAAGATCCACAAAATCCACAAAAATCCACGAGATCCACAGAACGGAGATGCTGCCGGCTCTGCTGCGCACACAAAATACCTGGGAAAGGAGCCAGGGAAGACTCTGCCGGGCGCCTGAGGGTGTTTCTTTGGGTTGGATTCCTCAGGTTCTTCCCGGCCTTGTAAATAAATGGGAGGCACACGGAGGTGCCTGGTTCTGTTCCAAGATCCCGGCCCCGCAGCTCCAAGGTCCCAGCCGTGCTGAGGATGCCTCCCGCACGTTTCCAAGTGCTCTGACTCCTCCCGTTGCATCCGGAGGCTCCAGCTCCTTCTCCTGGTGCTCAACAGTGCCTAATCCTGCTGGAGCAAACGGCCTCAGGAAAACACATCTCACATGGAATGAGGCGGGAACGAGCAACATCATCTGCTTCACCGCAAAATCCCATCTCAGGCACAAATTTAGCAGGATTTTCCAATTGCTTTTTCAGCACCTCCTGCACTCCATTGAGATCAGCCGATTACGGCAGGAAGCAAGTGCATCTCTTTGCTTTTTAGAGACTCTGCAGCCCTGACACTGTGAAAGGGACTGCTGTACCCAGCGAACCAGAGCTAACCCTGTTCTCGAGCGTACACATCCCCTCCATTCTCCATTCTAATGTACAACACAAAATCTAAGGCATAGTATGGATGGCAATATTAATGCATGTGTGTTTATTAAAAAAAACTGTCTACAAATAGGGAATGACCCGTTGGCATGCATTGTTTTGGCCCTGTCTTTCCTGGCTGGCACTCCCAGGACATTCCAGGGCCGGAGGGTTTTCCAAGGCAGTGGAACACGTGCCATGAGGCATGTCCCGTGCCAGGGGGATCCTCCGCCAAGAGACTCATTTTTTCCCATTCTGGGCCCTAAATTTATGACCATTGTTGCCTGAGAACTGCAGGATTAAGACAATACGACAAGGGAATTTCTTTTTTTTTTTTTTTTGCATTATAGTGAACTGCCCTCTTAGCTCCGCAGCTAATTAGAGTTGTTTTTAGAAAGGTCATAAGCCAGATTTGAGCAAAGGACAAAGCTCCTTAAGTGGAATATGATGAAAACGACTTAATACAAGTGATACTTAAAGGATTTTCTGGCCTCATAAAGTTTCCCTCATTAGTTACCATATATGCATAAATACAGTTTAATTAGTACAAAACATAAAATGCACAAATTTGCACAAGTATCTGAAAGGAAAAGTCATTTTGTCCTATTATTAACTTATACCTATGCTTTCAGCACTGCCTATTTAGTGATAAATTTAAGCCTTATTAAAATAAATTGGATGCTATTACTGATTTTAGTTGATACAAAAATTCACCTTTTGCATACAATGCAATTAGTCTGTGCATCTTTTTTGTCCTGTATATGTGTAATTATTTTTGAGGATATTTATATTTTTAATTTCCGGACTCTCCCATGGCTCTGAGTTCCTTGTTTAATTATGCATTATGCAGAAGAAAAGTTCTACTAATTAAACTCTGTTTTTAGTTTAAACCTTCCGCGAGGCCGTTTGCTCCGTGACCCCTGGTCTGCGGATGGGCGGAACGGTGACCGATTGCTCCCAGCGTTGTTTTTCCACGCTGCTCGCCTTGGCCTGTTGCATCGGGAGGTGTTTTGTATCTCCGGACACACACGGTGTTTGGCTGCTGGAGATGGCCCTGCACAGGGCCGCGTGCCCCGCGCTGCATCCAGGTTTGTTCAGGCCGCCCCGTCCCTTGCACGGCCCCGTGAGCCGAGTCCCGACCAGGACGTGGCAACGGCCCCGTGTTGAGTCTGCCAAGAGCAACTCGTCCTGGTGCAGTGTTTATCCCGCAGCACCCGGACACGCTTTGGTTTGGTTTGTGTTGCTAGGGAATAGATTTAGCCGTAGTGAAAAAGCGGCTTTATTCAATCGCAATCTCTACATGAAGAGATACAGCAAACTAATTACTGTCGGGTAGTTATGTGGTAATTATACTGGTATAATTGACGAACCTTTCCAGGGCAGAAAAACCCTTACTCCTAATAGGAAAAGGAAGTTAATTCTGGTTTTCGTGGCACCAAAAATGGTTTATTGTCCAGTCAAAATACATAGGCAACCAGTCTGGTAAATAAAGCGAGGCCGGAGGGGAAAGATCTCTACAGCACAACGAATCCTGCCCTACCCGGAGCCCCTGCAAAGGGTAGAGGAAATCTGAGGATGTAACTGCTGCAGGTTACATCCCCACCGCATCTGGTCCCTCTCCATCACAAGCCGTCTGTGCTGCACCCCACACATCCCTGCAGGTCGCGGTCCCGGGATTCCCGGCGCTCCCTGCGGACGCGCTCCCGCTGCGGACGAGCGCCCCGAGGATTCCCTGCTCGCAAAGAGGGCACGAGCGCGCCAGGCCGCCCCGCGCGGAGCAGCGCGGGGCATCGGGTGCTCTGCTCCTCACCGCGCTCCCGCAGCCCGTGGTGACGTCCAAAGAGGCGGCTCTGCAAATCCTGCGTGAGAGAGAAACGGCACCACCAGCTGCCACTGGATCCTGCTAATGCACCATTGCAAAGTATAGGAAAGGTACAACCCTGGGACCCAGGATCTGAAGAATAAAAAAAAGAAAGCCTTTCTCTTATCCGTCAGTTCTGTCTCACTCTCTACACCACAGCAATTGCGAGGATTAAGATCTTGCTTTCTTCAGCCCGTTTGGGAGGAGCAGGTATGCGGATGGCAGGGGCCTGATCTCCGCTTGCATCAAATGCACCGTGGTTTGATGGTGGCTTCGTGAATCCAGGGGGAGAAAAACAGAATTTCCACTAAGGAAAATAAAGAAAATAAATAAAGGAGTTCTGCATCTTTTGCAAAGCTGCAATATCTAAAAGTATCTCACTTGGGATCTTGGAAACCATGTGGTTCAGACATTTGAAATATGGATTTCCCACTGGTTTTAAACTTCTAAAAATGATGTGAAATTAAGGAACATTCTTTGAAGTAATTTTAATTTGTTGTGACTTTCATAATAAAAATATTTCCTTTGCACCATCACTTATTTTATTTTAGGGAGTATGCATTAGTGCAGAGAGAAAAAAGAGAATTTACATTTTCAAAGTAACTTTTGGAAATGAGTTTAAATATTGATGCAATTTCCTAGAAAGTTTTGAAATTAAATCTATTTGTCACACTAGTAAAAAAACAGTAAGCCAGGGAAAAGGTCAGTGTCATTTTATTATAGACACAACTTTCCTTTTTCTGTATTCCTCTCATATCGAATCAGTCATAAGCAAGAGAACTAATAGTGCAATTCCAAGGGAAATTAATTAAGCACATACAATATTAGAAATATCTTTTGCACAATCAATAATATTGCATACATATTGTATATAGTCCTGAATTATTACCATCATTTTGAATACAATTAAAACCATTTGTTGTTGAGTTTCTAGCAAAACTGTACAAAACTCTTCTAATAGCCACTCATGTGTCACACTGCAGAAATGCTGAGAGAAGGCAGATTAAAGCAGAATAAATCGTTAATACTTCCCCTAAACAGGACAGATAATACTTTTTTTTTTTCCTTAAGAGTGATAAACCTGAGGTCTTGCTGCTTTCCACGTCACTGTTTGGCTGCAAATAATTGATGACAAATTATTTATCCTGCGTAAATGTGCACAGTTATACTGCTTCCTCCTGCAAATGTATCCCTGTTAAATTTTATGAAGAATGAACAGACAACAATTATTTAATCAAATAAAAAGGAGAGTTGTCAGGACTACAATTATTTAATCAAATAAAAAGGAGAGTTTTCAGCATTATTTCTGACCCTTTTCCCCTTTTTTGGGAGAATAAATTTTATAGTGAGAAGAAATGGGCACCTGTGCTCCCCCTCCACAATGCAACGATGGAAAGCAGATAAAATATCATAAATCAAGAAAATATTTGTGCAAATGAAGGGGACTTGTTTATCAGTTAGATGATGCTGTAGGCTGATGTGCCACAGGCTTCCCTGTGCAGCTGCTGCCTCGGATGTACACAAAAAGCACAAATCTTTTCCTCACTCATTATTAAACATTAAAAGTGCAGTGGAGAAAGAGAGACCCAGGAGTCCCCTTGCTGCCAGCATTAAAATAGCACCTTGGAGCAGCAAGGCTGCCAAAAATGACTGGGAAAAAAACAGAAAAACAGAAAAAAAAAAAAAAAAGAAGAAACTGATTTCAAGTCCAAATTAGTTCCTCTAGTTGATTCAAACGTGTCTCTTTGGTTTTAACAGTGAGCAGGGCCACGCTGCGCTGTCACCAGAGCACTGCTCTACGTTCCCCTGCATGGGCTCCTGCTGCAGCCTCCTGCGCATCCTGGCGTGACCCTCACATACGATCTTGCACCCTCTGCGTGCACCCTCANCTGCATGGGCTCCTGCTGCAGCCTCCTGTGCATCCTGGCGTGACCCTCACATGCGATCTTGCACCCTCTTCGTGCACCCTCATGCTCTTGCATCCTCTTCGTGCGTCCCTGGCGCTCTTGCACCCTCTTCGCGTACCCTCGTGCTCTTGCACCCTCTTCGTGCACCCTCATGCTCTTGCATCCTCTTCGTGCGTCCCTGGTGCTCTTGCATCCTCTGTGCGCCTCTCGTGCTCTTGCACCCTCTTCGTGCACCCTCGTGCTCTTGCACCCTCTTCGTGCGTCCCTGGCGCTCCTGCACTCCCTTTGTGCACCTCTCATGCTCTTGCATCCTCTTCGTGCGTCCCTGGTGCTCTTGCATCCTCTGTGCGCCTCTCGTGCTCTTGCACCCTCTTCGTGCGCCCCTTGCGCACTCCCGTGTCCCCCACGCGCTGCCCCTGCGAGCGGGTCTCCTCCCGGAGCGGCGCTGCCCACCCGGGTGTCCCCCCGCTCCAANTTCGTGCGTCCCTGGCGCTCCTGCACTCTTTTTGTGCGCCTCTTGCGCTCTTGCACCCTCTTCGTGCGCCCCTTGTGCGCTCCCGTGTCCCCCACGTGCTGCCCCTGCAAGTGGGTCTCCTCCCAGAGCGGCACTGTCCACCCGGGTGTCCCCCCGCTCCAGTCCCCTCTCCTGCTCCCTGCTCGCCGGCTGCTGCCCACTCGAGGCTGCTGCGGCAGGCAGGAGGACGGGGCCGACGTGGCTCTGGGCTCGCTGGGGGTTGGCACAGAGAGCGGGATCCTGCGCGGGCCCCTCAGCACCGTCCCCCTGCCCGACCCGCCGCGTCCAGGGGCTCCTCGCAGCTGTCGGCACGAGTTCGCTCAGTCCTAAATCATTTTCAGATTTTGTATTAATTTTTTAATCATCTGGATATGAATGATTAATACGTGTTTAACAGCTCATGAAATATGTATCCTGTTTCCCTGCGCTAGGCTCTCCATCTTCACTTGTTATCACTGGTGGGAATGAAAAATGTCTCCAAGGCTGCGGGGTGAAGCCGCGCAGGAGCCGCGTGCTCCATACAGCCACCCCGACCCACAACCCGGCTCTCCACGGTGCTCAGAGCTGTTCTGATGGTCACAGAGCGGCTCAGGACAGGCCCCGCTCAGAGCCAGGCTGGTTCCGCACGGGACGGCTACGCCAGCGCTCGCTCCTTCCCACTCGCGACACGGGAACGGCACCAGGAGACCTCCCGAAAGCTGGGATTGAGCAGCACCAGACTTGCTGCTCTTTAAACTGTTAGCAAACAGCCTCACGGCTCTCCTGAGCGCAGAGCGCAGGCCCAATATACCAGTAAGAGTATATACCAATATACCAGTAAGAGTACCCATAGGAATTTCCTCTGGCTTTGCAAAAAAAATATGAAATATTTGGTTTTCAAATCAAATTTGTTTCATTCTCCCTATTTATAACTTTTTTTGTTTTTTACCTTTTTTCAATAATTTTTCTTTTTAAGACTAAGAATGTGGCCTGTGAAGGATAAGAAGGAAAAAGACATATATTCATAAATAAGTGTAAAAAATTACAGGAAACACGAAACACAGCTGTGAGAAACCTGTCAGCTGAAATATTTGGCTCTTCATGTAAAAACAAATACTTTCCAAGGGAAAAAAAAGGATTTATCAACAAATCTGTGTTGTGTTTACTCAACAGCACTGCTGCTTTTTGGGTTTTACCATTTCACTCAGGCCAGACACGTCCTTCTGTTTGTTGGCACTGTCAGCCAGTCCAATTAATATTCATCACGGCCACGTGGATGACAAATGACTCTGCGTATGCAGGGATTTGGTTATCTTTGGCCGCTCGGAGTGACAATTACTGCTGTTAAAGGGCCGTAATTGCGTTAAGTGGCAGGAGTGCAGTGAGCCCTTGTGCTGGGCCCGCTGCGTTGGGTTTTATAGAGAGGATTCCTGCCCTGCACCAATGCGCATCACCCAAACGCTCATTTCCTGAGGACTTTCACTTGCCTCAGTCCCTTGTGCTAAAAATAACCGACGAGCTCATTTAATTTTGGCCGATGAGTCTCCGTATGAATATTTATAATATTGCAAATTATGGATGCTGAAAAGTTCCAGACTCTCAAAACGCTGTGGCAAACCCCTGGGGAATAGAAACTGCCTTTTTTTTTTGTCCTATTTCAAGACAGTTTCACACTTCCTGAGCTCCCAATGTGAAGTCTAGCGCTGAATGTTTAAACAGCTTAAAAGGCTTTCTGATGCTTTGTGCTTGATGAACACAAAGTCACATGCCAAAAAAGGAATGTTTCAAGAGGAATTCCCTATGAATTTATGCAGCAAAACACACATTAAAGTTCTTGGTTCATAGATGCCTTGCACGTGCTTTCCTTTTCCAAATAGACAAGAAAATACATTATCAGAACTAACAGAGTCGACTACTAAAACACATGAACTCTTCTTTTCCCTTCGAAACACCTCTGTTCACCAGAGGGGTCACGGCTGGGCCCTCCCGTGGGGCCTCCATAGGGACCGCAGTGCACAGGGCCGTGGCTCGGGCGCGGGCGCGGGGCTGGCACGTGCGGGCAGCCCGTGTCCAACCTGCTGCCCTGCAGCAGCGCCCAGGGAGCCCTGCTCCAGCCGCGGGAACGGGCAGGGAGCTCCGCAACGGGCACGGCTCCATCCCCGTCCTTCCTGCACCAGGGGAGCGCAAACACAGCAAAGGAGGAGCATGAAAAGTGTGGGGCTCCCTCTTGGCTCCGGGGACGTCTCTCCTTGCCCCTCTGAGGGGAGGTTGCTGGAAGGCCTGAGGGACTGCCCAGAACACCCGAGTTCAGGGGTTTCTCCCATCCGCCCGCCTGGGTTGCACAGGCAGCACCGCCCCAGCCTCGCAGTGCTCACAAATCCCATGGTTTCCTCTCAAAAAGACCCCAACAGAGAGCACGGACACGTGCACTCTCTTCTGTGACTCAACAGTATTTTATCCAGTCTGGTGCACAGCGCATTAATGGTGGATCAGCCAATTGGAGGCTGCTTTTAGTGCCTGAACATAACAGCCAGGATATGGAAAACGCTTGAATTAAAGCCTTTTTCTTTATAGGTCACTTGGAAGGAATAAGCTTTAAAAATAAAAAAGGAAGAGAGGGGCTGCCTGGCTCTGTGATTCTGGTATCAGAAGTGGAGAGGAACACGTGGCAAATTTTCAAAGCAGTATATGCAAGTTATATTCATAAATCCTGTTAACAAATAATAGGATTTGTGCACCGAACCCTATGTATTTCTCAGAGAAAAATTACAAAGCAAAGCGTGCTCTGACACAACTCATTTCATAATCTAAGCTTGTATGGTGGGCCCTGCTTTTTCCTAATGCTTTACGCTATAGTAGTGCTGCTGATTTTGCTGGAAGTGCTCTAGGGAGAAAGAGTGTATTGCTCTAGGAAACATGTTGGCTTTTATGATTCTTCAAGCTCTTGTAGGGCAGTAAGAGAGCCTCATTCAGGGGACTCGAGCTCCAGAAGTGCAGTATGAGGGCTCCGCACCGGGGGAACGATTTGTGCCATGTCCCTGCTCCTTGCTTGTTCTCCCGTCCTGCCTAGGAGACTGCATGCCCAGGAGGAGCCACCCTTGGGCTCCGGTGGGTCCCTGATATCCCTAGAGAAGCCAAGGAGGGAGTTAATTGGTGTCACACTGTAGATCCTCTCCCCGGAGGAGGTGGCACCGTGCGAAGCGCTGTGGATTGGGCTCCACAGGGCTCCCCTGAAAGTCCATGTCACGGCTTTGCCACCTGCCCGCCTCGTTTTGAGGCAGAAAAGGGGAGACCTCGTAAGGTGTCCTCAAGCCGGGCCCGGAGCCCACGCTGGGGCTCTGCAGAGGACACGCAGGGCGTCTGGGGATCGTGGGGCTCCCTCCTCCACCACCACGGGAGCAGAACCGGGGCAGGTGCTGGGGTGTGATGCTGCCCTCTGCTCCAGACCTCAAGCTGCAGGGCCGGCCGCGCCGTGGAGACGGAGCAGCCCTGCATGGTCCGTGCCAGGACCGCGCTCCGTGCCATGGTCCGTGCGCAGGGCAGTGCCGTCCCGCGGCACCGGCACCGGCCACAGCCACCTCCCCGCGCTGCCTCTCATGGTGCCTGAGCTATAGTTCCAAATAACTATCAATAGGACTGTATTACCACAAATTATTTTCAATTCTCTTAAAAAAAAAAAAAGGTTCAGAAAGTGCTATTGAATATGACACTTCTAATTATATAATGCAAATTAGCTTTCTGTTGGAGCTGGAGAGCTGGTAGTCGACCCATTACTGCTGCTTCAGATTCATTTTCTACTACGGACACAATCTTTTTATTCTCTGAAAACACTAGGAAAATGTTCTTCCTACCTTTGCGGTTAGACTTCATATCCCTAATGCTGTTCCTTGGCACCCTTTTTGGTGAGACCCCGGTTCTGTGGCGTTGGATGCACTGCGAGATGCGCTCTACGAGAGCGTTTCTGCACAGCGTGGTTTTGCTCTGATTTGCAGCATGTCCTGTCATATNTCTGTTGGAGCTTGAGAGCTGGTAGTCAACCCATTACTGCTGCTTCAGATTCATTTTCTACTACGGACACAATCTTTTTATTCTCTGAAAACACTAGGAAAATGTTCTTCCTACCTTCGCGGTTAGACTTCATATCCCTAATGCTGTTCCTTGGCACCCTTTTTGGTGAGACCCTGATTCTGTGGCATTGGATGCACTGCGAGATGCGCTCTACGACAGCAAAACCACCCCTGCACAGCATGGTTTTGCTCTGATTTGCAGCATGTTCTGTCATATTGGCTGTATATTAATGCATTAAATGCTCTTTCCCCAGTCACAACTGGGATTTTTCTAATGTAACGGAAGAAGCCAGTGCTGCCAAGCATGCCGGGGTTGTTCCTAAGCCCTTGCATGGATCCCTAGATCTGAAAATCTACCCCAAGTGTGTAATCACTGTAGTAGTCCTGCACTTCATCGCAAAAGTGCTGTTTTAGTTAAAACAATTTCAGAATGTTGCTGTTTCTGCGAGGTTGTCTGTGCCGCCCTCAGCAGTGTGTCCCCTTGCGCCGGTTGTGCTTGAAGATCCGGTGCTGCCGGAGCTCCGACACAGGGAAATCCTGCAGACGAGTGTCCTCGCATCACCAGGAAGCCGCAGCGAGAGGGGACGGGACAGTAACGGGGGGGAAGAGGTCTCCAAACAACTGTGCTGTTAAAGCTCCTGTGAGCACACAGACACAGTGCCGCACGAGGGTGTCCGCGACACGGCGCGCGGGCTGCTAATGAGCTACCAATCTGGCTGCTTGGGAAGTGCTGGCTATTTGTGCCCGCCTGGATGAATGAAAACTGATGAGGGAAGTTTCACGAAATTTCGGTGTGAGAACTGCAGGAGCTGCTGTGCCTGGATTGGCAGTGGGGTCCTGTAGGCTCTTTGTGAGATGCACTCGTGTCTTCGCAGTGCAGAAAAATGAATAGTTTACAGCGGATCTCTGGGACAACCCATGCATTTTATATTTGCTTGGCTTGATACATGTAGCACCAGTAAAGAATGAGAAATTGTGATGAGGTTACAAAAGAAAAAATAGAAGGCGGTACAAGATACAAGCAAAACCAGCACACGCCATCCTTGGGTGATTTCCTTGTGGGAGGGTAGACCGGGTGCTCTTGGAGTCAAGGCAAGGAGGAGAACTAGTCTCTCTGCTGCTTACGCCAGCTCCTCTTTTCCTAAAGATATGGTAAAAAGGCAAGCCCATTTGCCCTGTCCGAGCTTGAGCTTCATGTGTATTTTAATTTGCCACATTCCTACTGCAGAATGCAAATACTGTCCAAATACTGCATTCTAGGATTATTTGATACTCTCCCAAAACAAATCTTGACATGCTTGGTTGTTTGTCCCACTGTGGAACACAGCTACTGTTATCCAGCTTGTCCCATCTCCTGCATGCTTTCAATTTATTTGCATTTGGGGAAAAAAAAAAAGTGAAATGAGTACTTCTGAAGAATGGAAGTTTGCTTTTGGCTATTGAGGAAACAGGTTAAAATAAATCACATATGCTGAATGAATGCAGTGATTATGAGTTACACACAAGTGTTTGCTGGTATTGGTGCCCAGGTGAGAGGAACAGGACAGCTTTATGCAACCTGAACCGAGGACTTCCAAAAAATAAAGGGAAAATTACCAGGCTCATGCTGGAAAATGAAGGTGGGTATGGAACAGAACCTCAGTATAGAGCACTGCAGTGGGCAGCGGTTGTGTCTTCATGATGAAGCCAAACAAGGTGCCAGGGGCACAGGACTGGCACCACATGGGAGGACATTTCTTCTGCCCTTGAAGGTGCAGGAGCTGGAAGAGCAGAGATGAGCAAATCAAGGCGACTTAAAGTCACCTTTGCACCCTCAGCATGCTCGTATTAGTGAGGTGCTGCCATGAGTCAGTTCAGTATGTGAAACAGATAATATTCACTGGCTTGGCCTTGGATCAAGTAAGCGCATTGGGTCCTTATAGCTGCTGGATTGATGAGGCAGCCTCAAAAATGGAGGCTGTTTCTGGCAAGGGAGAGCAGAACGCTGCTGGCAAGAACGCATTAACTTGACTATGTTGCATTTTACGAGGTAACAAAGAGCGTCTTGGTTCTGTGCCTTGAAAGTAAATAGAATAATATTTCAGTCCTCCTTATTCAGTTGTCCAAATGCACATAACCGATTTTTGCAGATAGGGATTTATGTTCCCTTGTCAGCATCTAATAAAGGAGAGCAATTGAGCCCGTGTATCCTGGCACCGCTGCCTTCCCGCGGCATTCCCATGTGCGCTGCCGGCTGCGACCCCGCTTCCCAACGTGGGGCCGTCCGAGCGGGGACGCCGCGCTGGACCTGGCTGTCACGTCTTCTCCCCATCCATTGCCACGCACTATTACAGGCTGCAAAGGCTCCCGATCGGAGACAACTCTCAGTTCATTCCTGTGAGTCTCCATGCATCTTTGGCAGCCTAAAAGCTGGTTCCGCTTGGGGCACTCACTATCGCTCAGCCGCTGGGTTGCAATTTAATAACCTCGGAGACAGAAAGACCTGTCTCTGAAATGGTCCATTAAGCAGTCTTTGCTTGTTTTCTGTGTGGATTTTTGTTTTCAATTGATGCCCGCGCTCAGCACTTGACCACCGAGCCTCTCCTCTCGCTCCCAGGCTCTCCTGTTCCCAGCCCATTGCAGGCTCCAAGCAGCACGCTCGCTGCAGGAGCAGCGCGGGGATGAGAAACCCCAAAATGTCTTACCGAGCAGAGAGGTCCCCTGCTCCAACACACACCAGTCCCCATCGCTTTAGTTCTGCGCCCCATATGAGGAGGAGCGTGGTTGTCCCCCTGCCAGTGGGTGCCGTGCTGCGGTGGCGCGGCTCTTAAAGATGATTTTGTCATGTTTTATTCAGCTAGAAATTTTATTTCGGCTAGTGGGTTCTTGAGAGGAAACATAAATCGGCGCAGACTCGTGCTGGCCGGTTCATCCTCGCGCGTGTCTCCATACAGACCCGCTCTGCGGAGCCCGCGCGGCGCCGCGAGCGCGGAGCGGCCCAGAGCCCCCGGCCCTCACTGGCCTCAGCTCCGTCTGCTTCACGGCTGCTTTGCTCCCATCCAGTGCTAATGAACTGCACTAATTGCGCAGATCAGCCCCAAAGGGCAAGCGGGAGGGATGCCGCCGGGACCCTGCGCGTTTGTCACTGGCATTAAAGGCTGAGCCGGTGAGAAAAGGGACAGTCGTGTCTACCTGGGCTGCAGGGAGGATCCTAAGAATCGGTTTATTTCCTTTCTCTATTTTTTATTTTTTTTTAGAGAAAAGGTTCAAAGTAATTAAAAATGCTAATTTGCCTGATGGTTTTATTGAAATATTTCAATTTAATCTATTGTGCTTTCCTTAGAAAATTAGAAAATCCTTACGTTTTACCCTTCCAATATCCTCACCCCACTTTCCTAATGGAAATATTTTGTACTTTCATTTTTAAGCTTGTAAAATGAAACCTGTGTTGAAATATTGAAACACTTCCCTGTGCACATACTTATTTTCTTTCTTGGCATAAAAATAATAAAAAAGTAGCTAACTCCAACAGAAATAACCAACATCATTGTGTAAGCAGCATGGTTGGGTTGATGCCTCAAAGAGAACACGATGAAGTGACGACTCCTGCGATTTGTCCCCGCATAGGGCCGGGATCTGAAACACGTGTCATAAGTGAAAGGAAAAACGACCACTTTAGATAACAGGTGATAAAAATTCCCTGGTTAAAACAGCTTTGGTGTGAAACCTCTGCTTTTCCATCGTTATTCACCAAGAGAAAAGAGAGAGAGAGACCTGTCTCTAGCGCGTAGGTCTGCACAAAGAAGTCTAAAAAGACATGAGTATTTCCTACATTTAAGTTGCTCCAATAAAATGAAATCCTGATCTTTTTCCATTTTATTGACTTTTTGAGGATGTGCTATAAGTAGAATTGCACGCTGGAGGAGAACCCAGGGGGCTGGTGTTTATATAAACTCTGGAAGATTCTCTTGTGTGCAGAATCGACTGAATTCAAATGAAAAGCTGAAAGTCTGTGACATTCACAACTAAAGCATTACTCACATCTTGCTGCCAATATTTTGAACCAAAGTGTCTTCTCACATATCGGGGTATATTCCAGGGCCATGATCACATAACCGCAGTGCATGGAACATCTGGCGCAAAAAAATAAAATAAAATTAAAATAAAATAAAATAAAATAAAGGCAACAAGGCACTTTTATTGTGATAATTTGATACTACTGAATGTATTATTGTATTTCCTGGTTCATAAGGCATTTATTTGTTTTTATTTTTCATTTTACAAATATCAGTTTAATTTTTATAAATATAACATGCCGAATTATGAATCTTATATTTACAAGTCTAAACGTTAAAGAGAACATTACACTAAACAGGAACATGGCAAGCTCAGTATTCTTCCATGGGAGGCGGTAAGCTGTGTGTAAGTGATTTTAGCGCAGGTTGCCCGTAGATGAACCAGTTCAGGCATCTGAAGCAGCTCCTCCTGAGCCTGTGCTCAGACTCGGTGTAAGGCCATCAAACTCAACCTGTGACTTATTTTTGGAGTTCTTCATGAGAGCTTTCTAGAAGACAGGACTTCTGCAAGGGGCAGGTAACGCCTGTGACCCGTGGCACTCCGGACTGACACGAGTGGGGGCCGTCCGCCACGAGCATCGAAAGAGGACGGATTCTCCCCAGCCTCCCGGACGGGGCTCAGCAGCACGCGGTGCCGCCCAGAGCCGTGGAGCACA
>VWPW01006266.1:0-18592 GCA_013389825.1 Crypturellus undulatus | reverse complement strand
GAGGAAATCCCATTGTGGGCAAAATACCCCCAAAATACCCCCCTGGTTGAGTCCCAAGCTCTGAGGCCACTCACTGATAGAGCAAAGGGAGCTCCTTGTCCCACCGGTCCATAGCTGCACTGGCCAGGGAAGCCCATGGAAGCACCAACTCCATGGCAAGCAGTTGCCTGCAGCCAGTGTGGGTGCTAGGAGGGGAAAGGGGAGCCCTAGTCTCGAGGGGGTGTTTTCGCATCTCAAAATCACTGCGGTGGCATCAGGAGCGCCTGCGCTGCAGGAAGGAGGGAGTTATCACCCAGTGCATCTCGGCAGGGGCATCTTCCCACGGAAGAGGCTGTCAGATAAGGGCGAGGACAAGAGCCCAGGCGGTCGGGCAGGATGAGGCCCAGTGAGATAAGAGCAGGCGCACGGGGAAACCCCACGATTCCACCCCAAAGGGGAAGCTGCGCTTGGAAACCTCAGCTTTTGTCCTGGGCTCCAAGACACGACGCTAGAGCCGCCAGTCGTGCTCTCCCTCCCACTCTCTCCCTGCTTTGGAGGCACAAGGTCTGGCCCAAAACCACACAGAACAAACCCCAAAGCTCCCTCTGCTCTTATTTTTCCCCTTAGCTTTACTGCTTTATTTTTTTTTAAGTGGAGTCTGAGCACAATTAAGCAAATAATCAAAGCCATAGCACCAAAGCTAGAAAGCTATAGAGAAAGGAAACCATCTCGCATGCCCAGTATGTGTGACCTGTGCAGAAGAAGGACACAGTGCCCAGAGCCACCAAACGCCAGCGTCTCATCCCCCAAGCCCTGCCAGGACACTGACACTGCCCAATCCTGGGACACGGTAGCGGGGAAGCTGTGGGGATGCAAAATCTGTGGGCTTGAAGAGGGCTGGGAGGGAACACGAGGATGGATGAAGGGACAGAGGGATGGACAGAAGGACAGAGGGATGGATGGAAGGATGGAGATTCCCCCCCTCCCCGTTTGCAGAGCCAGCACGGAGCGGGGCAGCCACAAAGGCGGAGGTGAAAGGGGTTAATTCACGGGACAGAGGTAGGACGTGAAGATGCCGGGGGACAATGGGCCGCCCTCCGCCTTTGTCCCCAGCGCCATTGTGCCGCGTGTGAAAAATGAAATCTGCTTCATTTTGCTCCCAGATGCGATCGGCCGCCTCTATTTAGAAGCCATCAAAAAAAGCAATCAAAGTGCTCGGGAAGGGGGTGTCACGGGGAGGGGGAACACGCAGGCTGCCAGGCACGGGCACAGCCACCCCCTCCCCGCAACTGCTTCTATTTATTTATTGGGGATTTCACGTTTATTTGGATTTAACCCACTCTCTGCGGGTTGCAGAGAGCAGGAGCAGCCCTGATGTCCCAGCCACGCTGCCGGCTCCGAGCATCCCGCCCCTGTGCCAGGCTCCATCCAGCACCTTGGATCCCCGGCAGTGCCAAGCAGCGCGGGTGCCGCTCGCTTCAGCAAGAGGAGGATGGAGGCAGGAGGAGAGGCAGCACCAGGGCTCACAGTAAATAAATAAATAAACGAACAAATGCATAAATAAATAAACAAAGCGAATCTGTGGGATTTGCTGCGACCGTGATAAATTTTCACCTCCAGCTCAGGTGTGAAACTTGGCAGTTTTGCTCCCTCCGATGGGAATCGCGGGCTTCTCGGGCCGCAAACAAACAAACAAACGCAAACGAGCCCCCGGAGCGTGGATCTTTGGCTCAAATTAACGAACTCAGTTGGGAATCCCCCCCCCCCGTGCCTTCCCCATGCAAACACACGGCCTCCGCTCCATGGGGAGCTCCGTGCCACCAGGCTGCAGGGGGACAATTTGGGGTGGTCGGCACTAACATGGGTCCTCCAGTGTATCCGTGGGGATTTGGGATCATCATCCGTCCTGCTCCCGTGCTTCGCTCCAGGTCGGTGTGGCACCTGGGCAGCACTCGCTTCCTTCTGAGACCCTGCAAATTCACTGCATCCACCACACCAAGTGGTTGTAGGACCACAGTGGGAATGGCCTCGCTGTGGCTCCATCTCTGCCTGTCACGTTGCACTTTGTGACAGAGGTGGCTTCATTGCTCCCTCCTTGAGAAAGGGAAACTGAGGCAGGGAACAGCAGCGTGGCCCATGCGGAGAGGAGCTCCAGGACTGGATGCCAACACTCCCTGACTCCAGCTGCACTCCCCAAGGAGTCCAGCTGCTAGGACAGACCTGGACACCCATCTCCAGGTGTGGAGGAAGGGTTCCTCCATGGGGCCATGATGATGGAGAATGGCGGCAGGCAGGACAGGGCTCAGGGCACATGGCTTTAGGTCACCGTTGTTCCCAGGGGAGCTCTGGGACTTCGCTGGTCCCCAGGGCAATGAGAGGAGGAGGAAGAGGAAGGCCAGATCAGGGCAGGGCTTTGACGGGGAGCACATCACATCATGCATCTGATCCAGGACCCGAAACATTTCCCTATCAGCAGGGATTCAGCTGAGCTCCATGCCAGTGTGGCCAGTGGGGACGGAGGCACGGGAAGCCAGATGTGCCCAAGGAACCAGCAGCAGAGGAGAGGACCAGCCGTGCTGGGCTCCACCAGCCTCTCAGCCCCTTGCTCGATGGTCAGGGGACACCCCCTGTGCCCCTTTCCCATCCGTGACTCCTTTCCATGCAGCCCCTGGAGAGCTGGGCCACGGGGACCGTGCAGGAGGGATGACGGGGACCGTCGTGGGCAGCACGGCGAGGCAGCGGTGGCAGCGACGCGGGTGTCAGAGCACATAAATCACATGCCGGAGCGTTCCTATTTAACACACTCTTCCCCTTCGAGTTGTCAGTGAAACCGTTAATTAATTAACTAATCCCGCAATGAAGTGGATTCTAAATGGATCTCCCCTCCCTTCCCCCCATTTAGGTAATTACTGCTGAGGGAGCTTTTGTGAGAGTAATTTTCCAGCAGGGACAGCCCCGGATGGCTGAGGGAGATGAATTTAAAGAAGGGAGGGTGGGAAATAATAATACAAAGTGGGGGATAAAAAGGACTCCTTGTGCAGGGCAGTGTGCACCAGAGGGACCTTCTCCTGGTCTCTCTTTGCTCACGAGGAACCAGGCAGGATGGGTCAAGTTTTCCCCACGCTGCTGTACACACACATCCCACCACTTCACACTACACCAAAATCTCCCAATTACATCCTTAATGTAGCTCTAGTTTTGAAATATTTTCCATATCAAGTGATTTTTTCAGTAACATTGAAGACAAACGCAAAGCCCTGAGTCTGGAGATGCTGTTGGGTTCCATGGCTAAGCAGAGGAATCAAACATTAGACCTCAGGCCAGCAGCCCTTACAGTATTTATTTTAGAGTCAAGGCATCCAGATAGCACCGGCAGCTAAGGAAGCATCATTTCTCCTTTGTATCTTGTCCTTTCCATGCCATGCACAATCCAGATCTTTTTCTCTTCCTCCCTATGTCACACAAAGTCACCAAATGAAGATTCTTTTCAAAGGCACACAATATTTTAGATCCTTGGTTTCATGTCCACAAGCTCTGTTGTGTCCAACAGAGATACTGTAAGAGTGGTGCAACCCTATCTGCTGGAACTGAGCTTCCTTTGAACTGCCTTGCATCTCATGAATGTATTCAAAATATCAAAGGTTATTTCTGAAAATCTTGGCTGTCTTCTGGATGCAAAGAAATTCTGGACTATAACCACTACAGCTGCAAATATGCCTTCCTTACACCCTCTCGAGGTCTTAAGGCACAAGAGAAAAGGAAGATCTCATGGGTTACTAAGACCAACGGGCACCTAAGGAGACCTGGGGACTTTTCTGGGATGGGGCAGTATCATGAAAGTCTCCTTGGGATTTCTACGTCCTGCTCAGGAAGGGTAAAGATGTGCAAATTTGGCACAGGGCCTGCATAAGCCTCAGAAGAGCAGTGACAGGCTGTTGTGGTGTCTCCTTTTGGGAGCTCACTGCACGCAGTAACAGTTCCCAGAAAAATCTAGTCATTATGAAATATGACCCGAGAAAAACAGGGATAGCCAAGAAGACTTAAGTCTTCTTTCTCTGGCTTGGGGATATGATGAATGAGCTGGTACATATGGGAATATTTTAATGCCCTTTTCCCCAAGACCCTCCTCAAATACAGCCTTGGAAAGAGGAACATCTCTGCAGCTTTTATTGATTTGTTCTGCTTCTGATGCAACTGAAGTGCCTTTTCAGACTTTCCACCCTTATCTTTTTTATATGACTTTTTCTTTTCTAGCTTTCTGCATACAGTCCAATAGAAACACTCTTGTTTGTTATCTTTCCAAGGAATATTCCAAACTTTAATACATCACAGTGCAAAAATCAAGAAAAGAATATTCTGAGAGAGCCCTAAGAAATAGTGGCTGTAGCTGGGACATGGGGTTTGCTATGGGGTTTTCTGATCCCAGAGCAGAGACAATGCCAGAGATCAAGCAAGAGAAGAGAACCCAGCTCCCAAAAGACCATAAAGAATCATTTATAAGTTATGAAAAATCTGTAGTCCATTTGCTTTTAGAGATAAGGCTGGATGCTTTGTTGCAGATGAGGAAGAGAGCTGAGCAGGACACAGTGGGGCCACAGCTCATTCAGGGTGGAGAATCCAGGCCTGAAATGGTGATGACTTGGTCACATCCAGATGACTTGGTCACATTCAGATGACTTGGTCACATTCAGATGACTTGGTCACATCCAAAGGATGCAGTTATGGAGTGTAACACCCATACAATGGTCCGAGGACACCAACTTGATTCCTTCCCATGCCATGCACATTAAGACATCACATATTGTGATCACCTAACATTAAGACATCACGTACTGCATCAAAAATACCTTGCTCAGAGCCTGTGCCTGTGTCATCCCTTCTGCAGAAGGGCCTCAGAAGTCCGGTCTATTGCATCAGCAGGGCAAGACCAGGGTAAATATCCTACCTCCCTTCTGTATTTGTCCTTCAGTCTCCAGGACTGTCACAGAAACGGTGCCAGGAGCTACCACTCCTGCTTTAATCTACATCTCCCCGCTCGCTCCAGCTAGAGAAGAGTGTAGCCAGCTGGAAAATTAAGACCCGGGGCCGAACCCAGAGGGGTTGCGGGGCTGCTTGGCGAGCAGGTACACGGAGCAGTCTGCTGCTCCCCGCGGCACCGCCGTGCCAGCCCCAACTCGTGCTCCTGCCCCGGCAAGAAGGGCCCTGGCTCCGCGGCTCCGCGTCGCAGCTGCCCTCCCCTCCGGCCGGGTAGGCAGGGCTGGCGGCGCGGGGCAGTAAATCACCGGTGACAGCTCTCCCGGGCACGGCGCGATGGCAGCGCTCCTGCCCTCTCTCGCGGGCAGCTGTCGCGGGCAGAGGTCCAAGGTCAGCTAAGTGTTTAATGGGCCTCCTGCGAGGACCGGCCGTGAAAGGCAGGCGGGGAGAGGCAGCAAGAAGGGAGCATATGTCACCGCCTGAGCGCTAGGGCTGCTCTTTAGCAACACGGAGATGCTTCCCACGCAGATGGGATCGCTTCCCTGCTCCCTTCTCCCCTGTTTCAGGAGTGCAGACACCCAGAAGAGCGACAAGGACCAACCTGATGTGGCCCTCGGCAGGTTGGAAGCCCCTCCAGCATCTCCTCTCCCACCAACAGACCCCGGATCTTGCTAACAGGGATGTGGAATTACCTGCCACATGTGCTCAATGCATTGCTCAGCCTCCAGCATTTTCATATCACTCCAGTCAGGCAAGAAAACCACAAGCTATGAGTTTCCTCTGTTGCTGCTCAAAGTCTGAGCCCAGATGATGTGAGGCTTGCAGGGGTGGCCCAGTAACCCAGGGTTGGTTTGGCTGAGCAGAAGGAATAGACGCACGGATAAGATACAACATTTGGGTAAGTAATGCAGAAAGACATCGGTACTACCCTTCTCTTGGAGTCTCTTATCCAAGAGAACTGGAGACATCCACTCCTAAGTATCTATTTATTCCAGTATTGCTGGTCAATGTGATAAAAAAAACTCAACCCAAGAGTCCTTCCAAGGCTGCAAGCAGAAAATGATACAATTTCAGCAGAATTGTTCCTCTGAAACAAAAAGAAAGGATGCAACACATCAATTTGATCATTTTGGACCTGCTGAAGCATTTTGCCATAACTGACCATTGCCTGAGTGCTCAGATGTAGTCCACACCATGACCCTGCTCTTGCACATACGGGTTAAAATCAGCCTTTGCTGAAAGATGACCCATCCTGTGATACTTCTTTATCCTGCCAGAGAAGCCAGTGGCTCCATTTAAAACAGTGTCTGAATTAACATGGTCACTACCTTGTGTCAAATAATTTGAGGCTTCAAATGATCCCCTTCGATTTGGAGAACTGTTCCCAGTGCTGCAGGCAGAGCAAAAGCAGAGCCTAAGCCCTGTCCATGGCGGAGCACAAACAGGAGGCAACAAACAGCCATTCAAAATCAAAAGAGGTGACATCCTCTTCTGCAAACAGGGCTGCAACTCCCCAATTCTGTTAAACCTCTTACCTTTCTCCTAAAGGAAAGGACCACTGCCCCTCTGTCCCCAGACACAACCTGGCTCACAACACAGGGCCAAAAATTTGCATGGAAACAGTGACGGCTTTAATGACACCTCTAGCTGTCAGCCTGCTGTCTAGGCATGGGTGGCATCCCAGGAACGTGCTGTCTAGGCCTCCTTTCCTTCAAATTTGTATGGGCTAACAGCCACCAGCAGCAGAGCAAAGGCTCTACTGCATGAGAGGCTGCAGCATCACCTGCCTGCATGCATCTCAGCCTGATTTTAACCAACTCCCTGCCCACAGAGCCTGCACAGAGAGCAGCTGATGCAGGGCAAAGCGGGGAAATCAAGGGCTAGCACCGAGCAGCAGGGCTAAGGGAGAAGGGGAGGGAGAGGAGGCCCCTGGGGACATGGGATACAAGGTTTGCTTTTGCAGACTGAATCAAATGCTGGAAAGCTGGTGAATTAGCGGTGTTTGCTGAGCAAACGCTGCCGGGTGGGGATAGGCGCAGGAAGAGTGTTTAAGCACACACTGCTTTATTTGCTGGCAAACATCTCCAGCTCCTCCTCTGCCTCCCTCTGTTCCTCCCTATCCCTTCTCTGGCTGGTTCTCCAAAGAGAGGCTGGCTGATGCATCCCAAGATGAGGAGGGTGAATGAGGAAATTCCCATAGGAGGGAAGAAATGTGGAAGCAGCATTTCTTTCCCCATTTCAATTTTCTGCACCAGAGCACCCCAGAGGATAGTGGTGGCTTGTGGGAATATGGGGGTGTAGGGAAGGTATAAAAAAATAACTGATCCTCGCTATTGCTTCTCTGGACTGTATTTTGTAAGACTAGGGATGCACTCTGGAGGGTGAAGACACTGAGGGCACTGAGCGATGCATTGCAAAGATTTAGAGGTCAGTAGGGAGACCACTGGGTTCTTAAACTTGATTCTTGAGGAATGTGATACCAAGAATCATTGCGGATATTGGGCAGGGCTACAAGGCTCAGGAAGCAGAGGTGAAGGCAACAGATAGGGTGGTCCAGGAGGCCAGTTTCACCCTCTGGCAAGGGGTAATCACTGTCTGACTTAACTGAAGACGGTCCAGCCACTTTCTCTTGGCTCTGAACTCTCCAACTCTTCATCTGGCAATAAGTCCATTCACGCTGTTTGATTCAGGGTAGTCTTTCCAGAGATCAGAATCTTGGAAGCTTGTGATCTGCACAAGCAGGTCTTCCTCATGTCTCTGAACTCAGGTCTTGATGGTCTGTGAGCAGCAGCGCTGCCAGACTCACCCAGAACGTCTCTCTATTGAGCCCAAGCTGGATCTGTAATGTCTATCTGTGACTGACTTGGAAGTCCTGATTTCTCATCCCGGGAAACATTGGTTACAAAACCAGCCTGTCTTCCCACCATGGAATTCCACCATCAGACAACTGCCGCTGCTCCATCATACTCTGCTCCTGGCTGCTCCTAAAACTTCCCGTGTTCCTTAGTCCTCCCCACAGTGCTCCCATCTGTCCCCATCTTCTGTTCTTGACAAGCTGCTGCAAAAACCCAAGGTTCAGGGTGCAATCCCCATTCATAAAACAACCTGCGACTGCTGGACTGGCTTTTGGAGAACAGTCTTAATGTTCATTCACCCTTCGAAGGCCAGGTGCTCAGGCAGCAGCTGTGCTCTGCACACTGCTGCGTGAATTACTACCCTGGCAGTGCATGCATCATTCATTATTAAACTGCTTGTGCGCTCGGCCTGCAGCTTAATCCGATGCCACCACAGCGGCTGCAGGAAAAATCCAGCCATCTGTAACAGCAGCAACACCCCTCGCGCTCACCTGTGCTCACAGCCTTGCGGGGTGGCGACAGCAGGTTCCTGCTGCCTCCGAGGAAGAGCCATGCCCTTGGATCCCTCCAGGCACCCACGGGGAGAGGGATTAGAAATGAACACACACAAAATTAGTCCTTCAAGATATAAATTATTGGTGGCAAGAAATCTTCAGCTGCTATAAATCAGCAAAGCTTCACTGAGGTAGCTGGAACAGGGCTGATTTACACCGTTTGACAGCTTGGTCCAGCATTTGGAGTTTTGTTGCTAATGTCTGGGATTAGTGGGAGAAATTGCTGGGGAGGGGAAGTCTCATTACCTTGGCCTGGTTAATGCTTTGCTTTTCTCTGGTGGATGTTGTTGTCTGGAGCTGGAGCTAATTAACTGCTGCAGAAAATACCTCAGCTTTTCCTGTTCTCCACTTTTTTTTTGGAGGGAGGGGGCATGCACAGAGGGAAGGAGAGAATGTTAATCCTGGCCCACATGAGAACAAACCCTGTGCTAAAAGCAGGTCTTGATTCCCTAAATCACTCTGCAAAGAGCCACATGCCCAGCCACACACGTCCCTTTCCAGCTCTAGGGAAAACCCCCAGGCTCTCACACACAAAGCCAGGCTGCAACATCCGAACGCAGCAGACAGGGTCGGCTGTGGGTTATAGGGTCCTGCAGCAATCTTGGACCAGGCAGGGGGATGAACAGGGCCCAGATCACACGGCTAGAGCAGGTAGAAGCCAAAGGAGATAGGGCTGGAAACAAGATACCCACCGCATATGTCCAAGGTCCACCCAGGAACCAGGGCTAAAGACATGGCTGGAAAGATGCACCTGCAATATGGAAGCCTGAAAGAAGTTAAGAGCTTCCATCTGAGCTTAAATAGACCTCCTAGGACATGGGCAAGGCCCAAGGTGAGGCTAAACAGGGCAATTAAGGCCAATTAGTGTATTCTGGGCCTTGGCAAGGCTTATCTCTGCATCTTGCAATGCATCCTCAGGAGGTGACTATAGTTTTCTTACATCAAGCATCAGCTGCAATAAACATGTGACTCCCTGCCATAAGATACTCTAATTTTAGAAGCCTGGCCTTGTCCCCTGTTTTTTCTTGTATACCTTGGTTGTGGCACTTGGCCCCAAAATTCAGATGTATTTTTTTTGCAGGTGGAGGTTAAGGACAGTTCTGAGGCCATGGCAGAATGGATACATGGAACTAGTCCTGCAGGTACCTCTGGCATCTTGTGTGGATAATGTCAGCATTACTGGGATCCTGAGGACTTTTCTCTGAAGTCACCTCACTCTCATGGAGCCAGGCTGTGCCGAGGCCAAGACAGGGTCCCAGAACCATGTGGGTCCTATCCATATTGGGGCATTCAATAGCACATCAGCCCATGGTGACACAGGTGCCCCCAACGGTGCGCAATGCCAAGCCCTTCCCTTTTCCTAGGTATCCTATTTTCATCAGTGTCCAACAGGGCTGGTTTGACTGGTTATTACTAGAGACCTTGCCTTCCTGTCCTCCTGCATCCTTGGATTCACCAATGTTAGCATCACGCTGGCATGCTGGACAGTCTCCAAAAACCTGAGAGGCTTCTGAAACTCTGGATGGTCACTCAGAAAGTTTTCTCCCTGATATGAATTGATATGGATTGAAATGTGGGGAGAGAAGCTGTTGTCAGACCTCTTTAAGCATTGGTAGAGCCACTTGCAGCGAAGCATCTCCTGGTCAGGCACTTCATGATCCTGAATAAGCCCATGCAAGTGAATAGTGAGGCTAGCTTCAGAATCAAAATCATGTGCAAAGGAGCTGTTTTTACCACAGACAGCTGAAGATTGATACTAGGGGCAGGTACTCCCACCACTAAGCCTCCAAGCTTGGTGTCTGGCAGGTGCTGTGGACACGGCTCTGTTGACTTAGTGCCAGCCCAGTCAGGCCCACGCTGGCTCCGTTGGGTGTCTCCAGCCCTTGATGGTCTCCTGGCTTCTCAGCAATGCGAGGGGATGTGGGAGGACCAGTCCTTGCACAAGCTCCAGCCCACGGCCAGGGTGGGTGTGAGACCCTCCTGCATCCTCACATCCCGGCTGACTCCTTAGGCCCTCTCCTGGAGGGCTGTGTCATGTGTCTTACACCTGAAGCTGAATAAAGCTTCTGAGGATCAAAAACCACATTAGAAAAGTCAAGAAGAGCTGGAAATCTGCACTCCGAGGCAGGTGTGACACAGATATACGCGCACACAGGCACACACGCACACACTGCTCCCCATCTCCTCCAGCTCTCTCTACTCTTTCTATCTATCTCATTCATTCTTCTGAAAGAAAACTTTATGATTTCTGTGCTTTGTTGGTGGCTACGAGCACCTTGGATAAAGAGTCTGAGAAAGTGAAAGAGGGTGCGCGGGGCTCCAGAAGGAGAAGGAGGGGAGAGCAGGAGAAGGAGGGATTCTCGGTATCTACAAGGGAATTAAAGCGCTTTTACCAGAGTGAAGAAATCAGCTAAAGAATGGCAGGCGAACAAAAGCAGCAAGGCTATGGACAAGTCGCTCTGAATAGATCCAGATCCCCTTAAGTTTGTAACACCCCCTACACACTTCTTTTTTTCCCCTTCCCCCCTTAAGCCTTTACTGCTCACTCCTTCCAAGAACAAATGCAGAGAAAAAAAAAATTGGGAGGGAGGGGAGGAGTGGAAGAAAGCTAAAAAAAATCAAATAAAATAAAAGGTAATCCTCAGCCACTTTGCCCCTCTGGGGGCTGCTCTGGGCCAGATTAAAGGTCCGGTGTGAAACCATTCTGCTATTCAGATGCGATAAGCAGGATTTACAAGCAAAGAGAAAGAGAGAAAAGAATGGGCAAGAGGAGAAAAGGAGAATTATTTGTGTCTCTTAATACTTGTTAAGCACTTCTCTTTTGCTAGACCAGACAAGACACAGCTATGCTCAAAGTCCATGCACAATCCTGCCTGCTTGTCCACCCTCCCCCCCACGCCGCCCCAACCACTTCTCGCTCCCTCCCTGCTTTCCACTTTGGTTTGCTCTCCCCCTGCCCCCATCCAAAGCGAGCAGGCAACACTTTGTTGCTACTGAGCTGAAATTGGTCTCCTCTCTGAGCGGCACACAAAGAGAATGGCAATTAACCTTCCTGTTCCCTGGTGACAGCGATCTAATCAGCGCTGCGCCTAGTCCTGTGCCAGCAGCTCAGAGGCGGGAGTCTTTGTGCACTGGTTGGGCAGAGCAGGGAGGAGGGGGCTTTTGGCTGTGCCCTGTGGTGGGGATGGGGTGGGAGCTCTATGGAGAAGGAACTTGGACTGTTTCAGGCTTAAGTTGTCAAGGAGGGGTTGCCTGGCAAGTTGGGGAGACCTTGGTAGCTGCAGGTGGAAACACTGGTAGTGAATCGGGAGGCTGACCCCGGTAGGAACTCTGGCCAAGTCCATGTATGGCCCAAGTAGTTAGAATGGCCCATGGCTACGTAGGACCGGCCCCTTGAAGGCTGAGGGCAGCAGCAGCAGCATGATGCTCTGAAGGAGGGATTGCAAGACGTGTCTTGGGGTGGCTTGGTGGAGACCCAAGGCAGAGCCAGGTCCACCCCATATGGGGCCCTGTACAAGCAGCACAGCATTTGCAGCCTACGCAAACCTAAACCTTTGGAGTGTTGTCAAAGTTCCTGGGGTCACTCACAGGTGAGCCTGTAGTAGGAATATATCCCATTAGCAGGGCCCAGGTAACGAGTTTTTGCCCTGCTAAAATGAAAGCTGTGCCTGTCACTCCTGTATGATGCTCTCTAGATAAAGCCCAGTGTTCACAGGGTCCGAGTTTCTTCTCTCTCCTGCCTCTGCAACCCCCAGCCAGGACATAAGCATGAAGATTCAAATCCAGGAGGGAGAGAGGAGTTCATGTTTTTTCCATTTTTGCTAGAGCTGGGAAAGAGAAACAACTAATGTGCTGTTCAAAGAGTAAAATATAAATATTGTGTTTATAATACAATCAAGGGAGAGAAAGAGAATCTCCTAAAGGCCCATCATAAACTGAGAAATGGTTTATTTATTTCTTTAAATATGTGAGAAGTTCATCTATTGGCCAGTTCTCCTTAGCTGTGACCACGAATCCAAGCAAGTGAATCTGAGGTCTCAGAATCAGGTTTTTACTTTCCAGTGTGCTTGGTCTTAGATATCATCAGTGCAGGAAAATGACAGTGAAAGATCATTTTGCAGGCAAGAGCAGGCAAACAAACTAAAAGACAACAACTATGATTTCTTCTCTCATGGAGTTTTCTTGAGCAATGAAATTTACTTTTTCCTCATGTATTCCTACTGTGACTGAGCAAGAGACCTGTGGCTAGGCTTTAAGGACACCTGACGCGGGCCCTACAGCCTGCTGGTTTGTCACCTCTGAGCTCCTCCACTTGCCTCTCCTTCTTGTTGTTTCTGGAGGAGCAGTGCACTCCTATTTACTCATGACCTTTGTTCAAGACAATTGTACAGGGATGAATGTAAATGCATATGGGGAGCTCTGTCCATTATCACCTGTTTAAAGAACAGTTTCCCATAATGAGTGCCTTGCAGATCTCAGGGCGCGTTAGCATAAGTCCAGGGCAGAGCTTTGTGCTCCTTCACAAAGGTGTCAACACCTGTGGCTTCTTAACCTGCCTAGGGACCTCAGCTCACATTCACCTCTTTGTGCCCTAGTCCTGAGAAATTTGTTTTTTTGAGTGAATCCTCCTCATGATCTAATGTACAACCAAGAACCAGAAAGATGAACAAGACACCACATTCTGCCCCTCTCTTCTGACGTGCTTCAAGGTGACTGCATCTACTTCAGACAGATAGGCACAAACATCTCAATTACACCTAAGAAGGAGCATAATTGAGCCTAAATTGATTCAAACAGAGGCAATTAAAGTAAAACTCGGATCCCTGCTGTGAAGAAAAGGCATCGTTTATTTTTAACTCATTATCACAATAAAAATAATAATTAAAAAACAAGATTACAGCTATCCCATTTAACTGGAATTGCAGACTAAGCTAACTTGCTTAACTGCTCCTCTCTTCCCCACACTCATACATAGACTTCTCAAGCAAATGCTGCCAGTCTTTGTGTCATCTTATTTCCCCCGCAGCTCGCTGTGGTCACTTATCAGGGGTAACCGTTAGGGTGAGCTCTTTCAAGAACATAAGGATACAGGTTTCAGGAAAAGTTTGGAAGTTGTAGACCAACACGGGTGAAGTTGTGGTTGCTAAAGACCAACCAGGGCCAACAGCTTCCCAACACCAGGTTCCTGCTCTTGGGGTCTCCTCAGGAGTGGTGGCCCGGGTGCGGGAACCCCTGCAGATGGATGCAGAGGAGCACGAGGACCCCGCGGATGGGTGCGGAGAGGCATGGGGCTCCGCCGTGCCTTCAGCACCACGGACAGCGGCAGCGAGGGCAGAGCAGCTCCCTAGAGCCACTGGCCTTGACCTTCTCCTGCCTCTTCCTCTTCCTCCAGCAAGGACAGGCTCAAAGGCTTCTCCATCCACGGGCATTTCCTCATCTTAGCAACCCTCTGGACTAGATCACTGCCACAGGCTCTTCAACACCTTCCCGCAACCCTGCTGGCGAAGGGGCCTTTCATCTATCACACGTTCCAAAGTGTGAAAGAAACGTCGAGGATGAGGGAAGCAGACAGACCTGGAAAGGTGCATGATGAATGGCTGCTTTGCAAGCATACTTCTCCCATTCTTGGTGAGGTAGAGACCTGGAGCGGGATTGGATCAGCATTGCTCAGAGAGCAAACAAGAAACATCAATTAGAAATAATTACCACCCCCTCCCCATAACTTAAGAGGCTAATATTAGGCTTCATTTTTAAGAAAGGTAATTTGACGACCATAAATTACAATTATAAAAACTTCATTAGAGTCAGTAGCAATCCATCCACCATTGTTCTAATTACACACTGTAGGAGTAATGAATGCTAATGGTTTAATGTACAATAATTACCACAATTGAAAAATAATAATAATACAGAACAACCTCAGTTATCCAAATGTCACGGGGGACATGGAATGGGTTGGGGTAATCATAGTTTCAAATAATTGGGGGGCTCTTCAGCATGATTAATAGATGATGTGACCTCTAGGTGGTGAATGAGGAGTTTTAAATGACTGTGGTGTGGTCAAGTGTGGTGCAGGAACTGAGCAGAGAAATAAGGTAAGGATATTCTTTGTTAGATTTGGCTTTTACTCAATGTTTTAGATGTAAACTAAATATATTGTTTTTGCAGCTGAACTGTGTCACGTTCCAATGATTTCCAAATGCAATTGGCAGTGTTTGAAGTGGAAACGTAGAAACCACACTCTGAAATGTGTTCATAGCTCAGTTCCATTCTGAGAAGCGTTGGGATCCACATTTGGGGCCCCAGGCATGCTGAGTGGAGTACCAGAGCCCTTCTAAGCCCCTTGAGGAAAGACAACAACATATAATGGAATATGTGATGGAACATATAACGGAAAGCAGCTCCACAAGCAGCTACACGGAGAGAGCTCTGGTTGACCACAAGTTAGCCATGGGTCAGCAATGTGTCCTCATGGCCAAGAAGGCAAATGAGATCCTGGCCGGCATTAGGAGCAGCGTTGCCAGCAGCTTGAGGGAGGTGATCCTGCCCCTCTGCTCAGCTCTGGTGAGGCTGCACCTGGAGTATTGGGTGCAGTTCTGGTCTCCACAGTATAAGAGGGATTTGGTACTTCTAGAGAGGGTCCAGCATAGAGCAATAAAGATGATTAAGGACCTGGAACATCTATCTTATGGGAAAAGACTAAGCTAGCTGGGCCTGTTTAGCCTAGGGAAGAGAAGACTGAGAGGGGATCTAATTGATATGTATAAGCACCTGAGGGGAGAATGTAGGGAGGATGGGGCCAAACTCTTCTCAGTGGTGGCCAGTGATAGGACAAGGGGTAATGGGTACAAGTTTAAACACAAGAAGTTTCATTTCCATGTGAGGAAGAACTTCTTTACTGTGAGGGCGACAGAGCCCCGGAACAGGCTGCCCAGAAAGGTTGTGGAGTCTCCTTCTCTGGAGAACTTCAAAACTCGCCCGAACACCACCCTGTGCCATATGATCTAGGTGTCCCTTCCTGAGCAGGGGAGTTGGACTAGAAGATCTCTGCAGGTCCCTTCCAACCTTAGCCATTCTCTGATTCTGTGATAATCATAGAATATTTCAGGTGGGAAGGAACCTTGGGTGGTCTCTATTCCAACTTCCTGGTCAAGCCAAGGCCAGCAATGAATTTTGACCAAATTGCTAAGGATTTTGTCCAGTCAGTTCTTGAACATCTCCAGGATGGTGATCCTGTAACTTCTTTGGGTCCCCATTCCAATGCTCAATTATCTTAGGTTTTTTTTTCTCCTACTATCCAATCATTTATTTCCTTGTCTTGATTTATGCCTCCTTCTTCTCCTATCATCTACCTCTACAAAGAAACTGGATCCATTTTCTCAATAACATTCCCATAGTTATCGCTGGGCTACTATTAGTTCCCCAAACCCCAACTTCTCTTCTGCAGTCTGAACAAGGCCAGTGCCCTCAGCCTGTCCTCCCTCCAGCCATCTGAACACCTCGGGGACCCTCTGCTTTACTCACTTCCATTTATCAACACTTTCTTTCATTTATTTATTCAATTATTTCTTTATTTATGTTCCTGCCAGCCCATTTCTCTAGCTTGTCTACCTCCTGAAGAAAGGCATCCCTGCCCTACTGCAGGATAAACCTCACTGTTGTCTCCCAGAAACTTGGTGAAGAGGCATCCCATCTTATCCTCCACATAACTGGAAAATATGAAACAGGAGAGGTCTTAGGACAGACCCCAGAGTAACTCCACTTGGAACTTCAGATGAACATAAAATAAAAGGGTTGATCCCACCAATCATTCCTTTGAACGAATTGCTCAGCTTGCTCCTGCATTTGAGCCTATTCAGAGGAATTGATTTTGTAAGTAAAACTGTGAGATTTGTCATGTTATTCTCCAGCAGCAGGTTGAAATGCATCAACTGCATCAGATAACCTGCCCAATCACTCTGCCATCCTGGCTTTGTCAGGGCTGGGGACACAAAATTAACCCAGAATAGTTTCAACTTACCTTTCTGCAAACAGTGTACAAATGTGTCCTTCGACCAAGCTATTTCACAGCTTGGAATGGGCTTATCATAGAAAATCAATCTGCAATTTCCCCTTCCTCTGACAGACTGCATTGGGAATATGAAAAACATTACAGACTATGGAAAATGATTAAAATAAAGAAAAAAAGAATGAAAAAAAGAAAAAGAAAAGAAACAAGTCTCCAGAAGAGAACGTGTGCATGTGGCTTCTGAAACATTTTGCATTAGTTTCTACTCGTGAAATATGGAGAACAGAATCACAGAACTCCAAAAAATGGCTCTCAAAGACTCCTGGGGTCTGTACATGATGAATATCCAAGCAAGCAGAGATGCTGTGGGCCTAAACGTGAAGGATGTGCTGAAAAGCTTTGCTAGGTCTACCCTTAACATCTTGCAGCATGCTGGGTCCTGTGGGCTGGTGTCTCCGTGTGTCTGGGTGCCACAAAGGAGTCATCAATGTTTCTAAGCTTCATCGATTTGTTTTAGAGGACAAGAGATGTGGATGTCCTTTCAAAAGGCTGGTTTCAGGCTTCCTTGTTAATTTCATGATAAATAGCCTGGTACAAGGGAAGTACTGAGAGAAATCAGAATTTTGGATTCATTTGCTCCTCAGCCTTTTCAAACCTTGCCCAAAGTCATGCAACTCAATGAACTTGAAGAAAATTTGTGGCAAAGACATCCCTTAGAAAGAACAGCCGGGGATCTAAAATGTTGACCTTCAGGCTCCTATTCCTGTACCCTTGCTAAAATTACAAATGTGGAAAAGCTCACTCACCATGATGTGCATGGAGCTGCACTAGAGTAGCCCAAGTCAAGACATTCATTTCCAGTAGACATGTGGAAAACCAGTCCAGCTTATGTAAGACATCCCTGGAGCCTACAAAGCTGAGAGCAGATCCCACCCAAGTCCCAGAGCTTGCCTGGGAACAATGAATTCTTGATATGCTTCCTCTTTAATAGGATCCTAATTTATAAGAATGCAGATAATATATCAGTGGAAATTAACTTCACACTCTCCTTACACTGGCAGGTTGAGCTGCAGGTGAGTGCAATGTAATTAAGAAATTAAAAGGTAATTTCCACATATGCTTTCTGCTAATCTAACTCGGCAATCATTTAATTTACAGCAGGGGACTGGCAAGGAGGCAAGCCAAAATAAATAAGATAATACTACATTTAATCGCTCAGTGGAATGGTAATGGAATAGTTTCTGAGCGGAGCCAGCAGGGAGAAGTGTGGTGACCCCTCCACTGCTGGTGACTGAAAGCAATTCCTGTTTTTAATTTCACTTCCATGAGGAAAGTTTCACTCACTGCTACCAAGTTTCTTCAAGTTCTGATTTTTAAAAAAGAGTTATTTAAGAAAAAGTCATCCTGATAATAATTGCTCTATTTTTTGTTAAATGATTGTTTTTATTATATCTGATGATTTTGACTTCCTGATCGCCACAGAAGAGTGAGAGATTTCTTCTGGGATTGAATTATTCTCTCTTCTCTGTTTAGCCAGGGGCAGCAGTTGGGTGGTACAAAGTCATTTAACAAGAAGTAACATCACACTGGGAAAACCCTGGGGAAACTGAGGCAGAGATGGGTCAAAAGCAGAGCTTCTCCATGTCTTCAGCCCCCCAGCCCTTACCAAGGCAGAGGAAACTTGTGTGTCACCAGCTAAAGAGCCCAGCTGTGCCAGGCTGTGTTTTGAGCCAAGGGCAGCAGGGCAACTGATGGAGAATTGCAGCCGTGCAGTTCTGCTTGACCTCCACAGGCACTGGGGTTGCTGGAAATACAGATTGCTCCATCCCTCCAGTGCCAGGCAAGACCCCATGTCTCACCCCAGTCAGCTNGCAACTGATGGAGAATTGCAGCCGTGCAGTTCTGCTTGACCTCCACAGGCACTGGGGTTGCTGGAAGTACAAGCAGTCCCTCCAGTGCCAGGCAGGACCCCACGTCTCACAGTCAGCTGGGGACAGTCATGGGATGAAATGAAGCCTCCTGGTGCCTTGGCGCTACACCTTATCTAACCTGAATGAGTGGGAGATGGGGAATTTACAGCTGGATCCACTTTGGTCTTCCCCTTCGCATTGGCAGCTGTGCCAGCTTGGGTGAAGCCTTATCAGGTCACGCTAACTTTATTCATGGGGATGGGAGTGGAATGAAACCAGATGATGTAGATGTTTAAAGCACATGTGATATCT
>VWPW01006264.1:3731-18444 GCA_013389825.1 Crypturellus undulatus | reverse complement strand
CCTGTCCCCGTCCTTGTCCCTGTCCCCGTCCTTGTCTCTGTCCCCATCCTTGCTCCCTTCCCCTTCTCCACTGCCTTCCCCATCCTCATTCCTGTCCTTGTCCCCATACCCTGTCCTTGTCCCCATATCCATCCTTGTCCCTGTCCTCATCCTTGTTCCCATCCCCGTCCCAATCCCCATCCCTGTCCCCATCCCCGTTCCATCCTTGTCCCTATCCCCATTCCCTTCCCCTCCGCCATCCCCATCCCCACCCCATTGTTGCCCCCTCCCCTTGTCCCTCCTCCTGTCCCCGTTCTGTCCCCCTGCAGCGGGTCCCCCAGCCCCTCTGTCCCCTTGTCCCCAGGCGTACACGAGCGTGGTGGCTCTGTCCCCTGTCCCCTTGTCCCCAGGCGTACACGAGCGTGGCCAGGGCGGCGCTGCCGCTGAGCAGCAACCCGGACGTGGGCCGCGTCATGAACCTCGTCGTGTTCCACACCAGACTGCTCGACAACCTCGAGGAGCTGCTGGCCGAGACCTCCGACCTCTCCGAGCTCTGGTGCGCGCCAGCACCGGCACCCCGGGACCCCCGGGATACCCTGGGATCCTCGGGAACGGAGCGAGGGGGATAGGGGACACAGTGGGACCTCCTCGGACCCCCGGGACTGGAGCGAGGGGGATGGGGGCACCACAGGACCCCCCAGGACCCTCGGGGACCGGAGCAAGGGGGATAGGGGGCACCCCGGGACCCCCAGGATACCCCGGCACCCTCGGGACCGGAGCGAGGGGGATAGGGAGCAGCATGGACTCCCTGGGACCCCCCGGGACTGCAGCGAGGGGGATAGGAGGCACCATAGACCCACCGGAACCCCCGGGACCCCCAGGACCCCCAGGACCGGAGCGCGGGGGATAGGGGGCACCATGTCCCCCCGGGACCCCGGGACTGGAGTGAGGGGGATAGGGGGCACCGCGGGACACCTGGGATCCCTCCAGGACCCCCAGGGACCGGAGTGAGGGAGACAGGGGACACCGCAGGACCCCTGGGACCCCCGGGATCGGAGCGAGGGGGATAGGGGGCACCACGGGGCCCCCAGGACCCGCCGTGACCCCCGGGACCGGAGCGAGGGGGATACGGAGGGATGGAGGTGGCCGGGGTGGCACCTATGAGAGCAGGTGGGACAACACGAGGACATGGAGGCTGGATGGGGCATGGATAGACACGGACGCGCAGGTGTGGGGACACAGATGTGACACGGGAACATGCTCACGGGGATGTGGACACGGGGGCAGCCACATGGATCTGGAGACCTCCGTGTGCGTATGGAGACAAGAGTGGGAACAGGGACACGGGGACGTGCGGGTGGACATGGGAATGTGGAGTCACGCACAGGGACATGGGGACAAGGACAAGGCGCAGGTGCCCAGGGACACTGGTGTCCCCTGCGCAGCTTCTACCCGCGCCCCGTGGAGCGGCTCTTCGCGGCGGCGCTGGACGAGCCCTCCATGCTGCGCTACTGCATCGCCTTCCCCCTGCTCTGCGGCCACTTCTCGCGCTGCCTCCACCCCATGTGTCCCGAGGAGGTGGGTCCCGCACATGGGGAGGAGACAGGGGACACCGGCCCGGAGCAGGACCGGCCGTGGTGGCCTCGCGTGGTGGCATCTGATGGAAGGAGAATGACACACGTGGGGCTCGCGGTGGTGGATGCGGTGGCAGCCGCGGGGCTCGCGGCGCCCCATGCCCTGCGCGGTGACCGCAGTGACACCGCGGTGACGCCGCTCTCCCGCCGCAGTACCCGCAGCTCAAGGCGGCGGCGCTGGGGCTGTGCGACAGGTTCCTGGAGGAGCTGGCGCGGCAGGCGAGCGCCTGCGTCATGGACACGTGCGCCGAGCAGCACAACCTCAGCGAGCGGGTGAGCGCCGCGCTGCGCGGTTGACGGGGTCTCGGGGACCCCCACACTCTCCAGGGTCTCCACAGCCTTGGGTTCTCCAGAGTCTCCATGGTCCTTGGGGTCTCCATGGTCTTTGAGCTCTCCAGGATCTCTATGGCCTTTGGGCTCTCCATAGCCTACAGGGTCTCTATGACCTTTGGAGTCTTGGTGACCTCCATGGTCTCCAGGATCTCCATGGCCTTTGGGGTCTCCATGGCCTCTATGGTCTCCATGCCTTTGATTCTCCAGGGTCTCCTTGGCCTTTGGGGTCTCCATGGCCTCTATGGTCTCCATGGCCTTTGGTTCTCCATGGTCTCCATGGCCTTTGGACTCTCCATAGCCTACAGGGTCTCCATGGCCTTTGGAGTCTTGGTGACCTCCATGGTCTCCAGGATCTCCATGGCCTTTGGGGTCTCCATGGCCTTTGGTTCTCCAGGGTCTCCATGGCCTTTGGGGTCTCTGTGGCCCTAAGAGTCTTGGTGACCTGGGGGCAGTGGGGGAGGCAGAGCACACAACAGCCCAGCAGCACCACAGCTCGTTCCCCTAGGGTATCCCCCAGGTGATCCTCATCTCCTCCCTCAGCTCTTCACCTTGCCCAGGTGATCCTTGTTAACATCTAGTGGTTGGCCTTGGAAAATCCTTTAATCCATCAAGTAATGAGATCATTGCTTTCATCCCTGGCCAATCTTTCCTCCTGGTCCTCCAGAGGGACCTTCATGGTCTCCAGGATCACTGTGGCCTTTGGGGTGTCTATGCCCTTTGTGGTGTCTATGCTCTCCATGGCCTACAGAGTCCTTGTGGTCTTTGGGGTCTTGGTGACCTCCATGGTTTCTAGGATCTCCATGGCCTTTGGGCTCTCCATGGTCTTTGGGATCTCTATGGCCCCTATGGTCTCCATGGCCTTTGGGGTCGCCATAGCCTACAGAGTCCCTGTGGCCTTTGGGGTCTTGGTTATCTCCATGGTCTCCAGGATCTCCATGACCTTTGGGGTCTCTATGGGTCTGCGGTCTCCATGGCCTTTGGGTTTCCATGGTCTCTGTGGCCTCTGGGGTCTTTGTGGCCTCCATGACTCCCAGAGCCTCTGTGGGCTCCATGCCCTTGGCATGAGGAAGGCCATGGTGAGGAGAAGACCCTGATCCCGCCCTGATCCTGCCTTGGGGACTGTGGCCGCTGCTCCTGAGGACCCCCAGGGCCACATTGGCCTTGGTGGCCCTCGCTGAGGTGCCGCCCGCAGCTGCTGCCCAAGCACTGCGCGTCCTCCGTGAGCAAGGCGCGCAGCAAGAAGGTCTCCAAGCAGCTGGCCAGGAGCCGCGAGCCCGAGCGGGACAAACCAGGGACCGAGAGCCAGCGCAGGGACCGCACGGTGACCACCAAGTGAGAACGGGACGGGGGACAGACCGCGGGCATGCGGTGGGGAGCTCCAGGACCCGGTGGAACATGAGCACGACAGGGGTGTCCACGCGTGTGACACGGCCACGGGCAGGGGTACAGTGTGACACCACCTGTGACATGTCCATGGGTAGGGATATGGTGTGACAGCACGTGTGACATGGGCACAATGCGGTGGGGAGACGGCATGGCCATGAGCAAGGACGTGGCTCATGGATGTGGCGTGGCCGACGGTGTGATATGACATGGATGTGACATCTGTGGCCACCGGGGTGACGTGAGGGGCTGCTGTGCTGTCCCCACACCTACGGCGGGGCTGTGGCAGGGCAGGGTGCAGCCTCATGGCCCTGTCCCCTGTCCCCAGCCTGGACAAGCTGCACCTGACGCTGTCCGAGCTGGCACTCAGCCTCAACCACGTGCCCAGCTTCAGCGTCTTCGAGCACACGGTGACACCGGCCGAGTACCTCAGCAGCCACCTGGAGACGCGCTTGGCCAAGTAGGACCGGCCACGGGGCCGCCAGGGCCATGTGGGGCCACCAGGGCCACCGGAGCCGCTGTGGCCGCTCAGAGCCACCGCGGCCGCCCGGCTCCTGACGCGCTCCCGCGCTGTCCCCGCAGGGCCGTGGTGGCCATGGCGGGGTACAGCCAGGCCACGCAGGAGGTGGCGCGTCCCTCGGAGGTGCTGGCGGGGCTGGGCGCCTACGCGGGCCTCGTGCAGGCGCGCGGGCGGCTGCTGGGGCTGGACGCGGGGCGGCTGCTGCGCCGGGTGCTGCTGCAGCAGACGCAGCCGCGCGACGCCGCGGGCGAGCGCACCCTCACCACCATCTACACCAACTGGTGCGTGCCGCGGTCACAGCACTGCGCGGGGCACACGGGCATCCAAAGGTGGCATGGAAGGGGCACGGGGCCACGCGTGGGAGCGAGGGGCCGTGGGGGTGGGTCCCCCCATCCCGGGCTGGGGAAGTGGGTGCCGGTGCTGTGCGTGCTGGTGCTGTTGGTCCTGGTGATGTGTGTCCCGGTGCCATGGGCTCCTCAGGGTTGTGGGTGCTGGTGCCAAAGGGGCTGTCGGACCTGGTGCTGTTGATCCTGGGGACATTTGTCCCGGTGCCATGAGCTCTGCAGTGCCATGGGTGCTGGTGCCAAGGGTGCTAGTGCTGTGGGATCTGGTGCTGTTGGTCCTGGGGACATTTGTCCCAGTGCCACGGGCTCCTCAGTGCTGTGGGTGTCAGTGCCATGGGTGCCATGGGCTCTGCAGTGCCATCGGTGCTGACACTATGGGTGCTGGCGCTCATGCTGTGGCTCCTGGTGCCGTGGGTCCTGGTGCCGCAGGCTCCGCAGTCCTGGTCCAACAGGACCCATGGGTCCCAACTCCATGGGTGCTGTGGGCTCTGCAGTGCCATGGGTGCTGATGCTATGGGTGCGGGCGCTCATGCAGAGCCTCCCGCCGTACTGTGGGTCCCAGTGCCACGTGTCCTGCCGTGCCCTGGGTGCCAGTGCCACATGTCATGCCATGCCCTGGGTGCCAGTGTCACGGATTCTGCCATGCCCTGTCACATGTCTGGTGGTGCCCTGGGTGCCAATGTCACACGTCCATTGGTGCTGCGGGTGCCAGTGTCACGGGTCTGGCGGTGCCGTGGGTGCTGCTCTCTCGGGTGCTGCTCTCCGGGGGTGCTGCCCACCCCTGGGTGCTGCCCACCCCTGGGTGCTGCCCCGTGGGTGCTGGCACCGTGTGGCAGCCCTGGGTGCCCGCAGGTACCTGGAGGCGCTGCTGCGCCAGGCCAGCACCGGGGCCATCGTGCTGGCGCCGGCCCTGCAGGCCTTCGCCACGGTGCCGCGCGACGGCGAGCCCGGCTTCAGCGCCGCCGAGTACTCCGACATCTCCGGTGAGGGCCTGGGGACACTCTGGGGACACCCTGGGGACATGGTGGGGATACCATGGAGACATCCTGGGGACAGCGTGGGTGCAGCGGGGATGTCATGGGGACGCAGCAAGGACGCAGTGGGGCACCATGAGGACACCCTGGGGACACCCCGGGGGCACCCTGGGGATGCCGTGGGGACACCCTGGGGACATGGTGGGGATACCATGGAGACATCCCGGAGACACAGCGTGGGTGCAGTAGGGATATCCCAGGGACACAGCAAGGACGCAGTGGGGTACCATGGGGACACAGTGAGGATGTAATGGGAATGCCATGGCGATGCAGCAGGGAAGCCACAGAGGTGTCACGGGGGCACGAGGGGACACAGCAGGGGTGCTGTGTGGATGTCATGGGGATGCCACGAGGATGTCACACAGTGGGGATGGAGCAGGGACACAGCATGCGGAGGCCAAGGGGACACAACAGGGACCTGGCGGGGATGCCCTGTGGTGTCCTCCCCCGGTGACATCTCCACTGGCAGAGATGCGGGCGCTGGCCGAGCTCATTGGACCCTACGGCATGAAGTTCCTCAGTGACAACCTCATGTGGCACGTGGGCTCCCAGGTTGGCGAGATGAAGGTAGGGCTGGCACCGGGGCCGGGCACGGGCTGCGTGCTGGGGCTAGGTGCTGCGTTTGGGTGCTGGAGGTGGGCGCTAGAGGTGGGCGCTAGAGGTGGGCATGGGTCTGGGTGCTGGGGTTGGGTGCTGGAGGTGGGTGCTGGAGATGGGCATGGGTCTGCCTCATGTGGCACGTGGGCTCCCAGGTTGGCGAGATGAAGGTAGGGCTGGCACCGGGGCCGGGCACGGGCTGCGTGCTGGGGCTAGGTGCTGCGTTTGGGTGCTGGAGGTGGGCGCTAGAGGTGGGCGCTAGAGGTGGGCATGGGTCTGGGTGCTGGGGTTGGGTGCTGGAGGTGGGTGCTGGAGATGGGCATGGGTCTGGGTCCTAGAGGTGGGTGCTAGAGGTGGGCATGGATCTTGGTGCTGGGATGGGTGCTAGAGGTGGGCATGGGTCTTGATGCTCAAGCTGGGTGCNGGTTGGGTGCTGGAGGTGGGTGCTAGGGGTGGGCATGGGTCTGGGTGCTGGGATTGGGTGCTGGAGGTGGGTGCTAGAGGTGGGCATGGGTCTGGGTCCTAGAGGTGGGTGCTAGAGGTGGGCATGGGTCTTGATGCTCAAGCTGGGTGCTGGATCCGGGCACTGGGTGCTGGATCAAGCACTGGGTGCAGGAGCCATGGCCAGGGACCCCACTGCCCCCTCGGACCCCTACCCGGGTGCTGTGAGTTCAAGGGAGCAGCCCCCGCGGGTGCCGCCTGGCCGGGCGCTGTCCCCAGTGCCACCCGCTCGTGTCCCCTGCAGAAGCTGGTCAAGGAGAACATGGACACGCTGGTGCAGCTGCGCGCCGCGGCCACCCGGCCCGAGCAGCTGGCGGCCCTGGTGCCGCGGCTGAGCTGTGAGTGCGGCGGGGGGCACCCGCGCGCCCCGGCACCCACGGGTGCCCCCTGAGCGCCCGTCCCCCCGCAGCCGCCGACAGCGTGCTCAAGCGCATGACCATCGTGGGCGAGATCCTGAGCTTCCGCGCGCTGGCGCAGCAGGGCCTGCGCGAGGTGGGTGCCGCCGGGGGGCCAGGGTGTGCCCGCGGCCGCCGGCCTCACCCTGCGCCCCCCATCCCGCCCCCCAGGTCTTCTCCCACCACTGCCCCTTCCTCATGGGCCCCATCGAGTGTCTGACGGACGTGGTGACACCCGACACTGACATCCAGGTGGGCACGGCGTGGCACTGCGTGGCATTGCATCATGTTGCATGGCACTGCGTGGCATTGCATAGCATGGTGACGTTGCGTCGTATTGCATGGCACTGTGTGGCACTGCATGGCCTTGCATGGCATTCCATGGCACTGTGTGGCATTGCATAGCATGGTGGCCTTGGATGGCACTGCGGGACACTGCATGGCATTCCATGACACTGCGTGGCATTGCNGGTGACGTTGCGTCGTATTGCATGGCACTGTGTGGCACTGCATGGCCTTGCATGGCATTCCATGGCCTTGCATGGCATTGCATAGCACAGTGGCATTGCAGGGTGTTGCATGGCATTGCGTGGCATTGCATGGCATTGTGACATTGCACAATGTTGCATGGCACTGTGTGGCTTTGCACAGCATGGTGGCACTGTGCGGCATTGCATGGCACTGCAACATTGCATAGCATGGTGGCATTGCATGCATTGCCTGGCATTGTGTGGCATTGCATGGCACTGAGTGGCATTGCATAGCACGGTGGCATTGCATGGTGTTGCGTGGCACTGAGTGGCATTGCATAGGACTGTGTGACATTGGATGTCACTTCTGGCATTGCATGGCACTGTGTTGCACTGCGTGTCCTTGCATAGCACTGAGGGCACTGGGTGGCACTAGGTGGCAGTGCACAGCACTGCATGGCACTTGGTGGCCCTGTATGGCACTGGGTGACACGATGACATGGGGCGCAGCTGGCAGTGCCTGGCACACTGCAGGACTCCCATGCACCCACACCACTCGTGGCCACCCTGTGGCCACCGTCATGTGGCAGCCCTCGTGGAGGTGGCACCCTGGGGTCCCCGTGGCTGCCAGCACCTGTGTCCCCTCGTGGCACCACCCGGGGTCCCCGTGTGTCCCAGCTGCGCCAGGGGGTCCAGGCAGCCGCTGGGTCCCTCCAGATGTGGCCCTGGCGCCCCGGGGTGCCCCAGCCCCAGCCTGGCACCTCTTGTCCCCACAGGTCACCCTGAGCATCTTCGAGCTGGCGTCGGCCGCGGGGATCCCCTGCGAGATCGACCCCGCGCTGGTCACCGTCCTCGCCAACAGCAAGACGGGTACCGCGACCGGTGTCCCCGCGGCCACGGGGACCGTCCCTGGCACCCCCGGGGGTCCCTCCTAGGACCCACATCCCTGTGATCTGGACATTGTCACCTCTCATGTCACCTGCTGGGTCCCTGCTGATTGTCACCTCCCTTGGAGCCCCTTGAGCCCTCCCTGGGTCCCTGCCCGGTGTCACCTCTGTAGGACCCTCTGTGTCACTTCCTTGGGGCTTCTCCCCTGTGTCACATCCCCAGGACTCCCGAGTCCCCTCCCTGGGACCCCCTTCCCCCATGTCACCTCTGTAGGACCCCAAGTCCCCACGCTGGGACCCCCACCCTTTGGTCCCAGGTCCCTGGGACCCCCTGGTCCCCTCTTTGGACCCTGACCCAATGTCACCTCCCTGGGACCCCCTGAGCCCCCTTCCTGGGACTCCCACCCTGTGTCCCCTCTCCGAGTCCCCCGGTCCCCTCTCTGGACACCGCTCCGGGTCACCTCCCCGGAGCCACGCGGTGTCCCCATGTCCCCGCAGAGGGCTCGTCCCCGGAGGAGGACTACAAGGTGGCCTGTCTGCTGCTGGTCTTCGTGGCCGTGTCCCTGCCCCTGCTGGCCTCCGACCCGGCCTCCGGCTACAACACCGAGCTGGACGGTGAGGGTGGCCCCACTGCGGTCCCCATCCTGGTGGCACCACGGGTGGCTGTGAGCCCTGCTGGTCCCGTGGGGACAGGACAGAGCCAGCTCGCGCTTGTGTCACGCTGTCCCCACGTGTCCCTGCCCTCCCAGGGCTCACAGTCATGTCTGAGAGACAGTGGGGACAGCAGGGGCTCTGATGTCACCTGCTTTGGAGGAGGGACAGGGACACTGGTGGGACCTGAAGTAGGTGGCACCGCAATGTCCCNTACAACACCGAGCTGGACGGTGAGGGTGGCCCCGCTGCGGTCCCCGTCCTGGTGGCACCACGGGTGGCTGGGAGCCCTGCTGGTCCCGTGGGGACAGGACAGAGCCAGCTCGCGCGTGTGTCACGCTGTCCCCATGTGTCCCTGCCCTCCCAGGGCTCACAGTCATGTCTGAGAGGCAGTGGGGACAGCAGGAGCTCTGATGTCGCCTGCTTTGGAGCAGGGACAGGGACCTGAAGCAGGTGGCACCACAATGTCCCCTGCTCGGTGTCCCCAGGGTACAACAACAACATCCACTGCCTGGCCAAGGCCATTGTGCAGGTGTCGGCCGCGCTCTTCACCGTGCACAACAAGAACATCGAGACCCACCTCAAGGAGTTCCTGCTGGTGAGGGTGCTGGGGACACAGCGGGGATGGCCGCAGTGGCCACTGCCCCGAGGTGGCCGTTGGGCGGCGCTGGGCATCACCTCGGGGTTGGCACCAGCCTGGGGTGGCCGTTGGGCAGTGTTGGGCACCATTCTGGAGATGGCTCCGTCCTGGGGTGGCCGTCACCTTGGGATGGCCACCAGCCTGGGGTGGCCCTTGTCCTGGGGTGGCCGTTGGGCTGTTCTGGGGATCGTCCTGGGGTGGCCATGGTGCCAGGGTGACCATTGTCCCGGAGTGGCCATTGTCTGGGGCTAGGCACAGTCCCTGAGTTGGCACCATCCCATGGTGGCCATCATCTTTTGGTGGCCCTTGTCCTGGGGTGGCTGTTGGGTTGNGGCCAACAGCCTGGGGTGGCCCTTGTCCTGGGGTGGCCGTTGGGCTGTTCTGGGGATCGTCCTGGGGTGGCCATAGTGCCAGGGTGACCATCATCCGGGAATAGGCACAGTCCCTGAGTTGGCACCACCCCATGGTGGCCATCATCTTGTGGTGGCCCTTGTCCTGGGGTGGCCGTTGGGTTGTGGTGGGCACCATCTTTGAGCTGGCACCATCCTGGGTGTCCATGGTCTTGGGTGCCCCCCATTCTGGGGTGTCCATCATCCTAGGGTGGCCGCTGGGCTGTGGTGGGCACCATCCTGGGGTCATCATTGTCCTGGGGTGTCCATCACCCTGGAGTGTCCGTCATCCAGCGCTGGGCACCATCCTTGAGTGGGCACCATCCGGGGTGTCCATGGTCTTGGGGTGGCCGCTGGGCTGTGGTGGGCACCATCCCGGGGTCATCATTGTCCTGGGGCGTCCATCACCCCGGGGTGTCCATCACCCAGCGCCAGGCACCATCCTTGAGTGGGCACCAACTCAGGATGACCCTGCGCCTACCGCCCTGTCCCCGCCACCCCTGTCACCCCTAGGAGGGTGCCACCCTCCTCGGGCCGCCGCAGTGTGTCCAACGCCCCGGAGCACCCCAACCCCGCTGGCCGCGTGTCCCCTGCCACCCCCCGCCCCAGCAGCACCCCGGGGTGCCACGCGGTGCTGAGCGCCCGCTGTCCCCAGCTGGCGTCCGCCAGCCTCCTGCAGCTGGGCCAGGAGCCGGACCGCCTGCGCGCCCGGAACCGCGACTCCGTCTGCCTGCTGCTGCAGCACGTGAGTGTCCCCGGAGTGGCACCTGCTGTCCCCAGGGTGGCACCTGCTGTCCCCAGGGTGACACCTGCTGTTCACAAGGTGTCACCTGTCATCCCTGGGGTGGCACCTGCTGTCCTTTGGGTAGCACCTACTGTCCTTGGGCTTGCACCTGCTGTCCCCAGGGTGGCATCCACCATCCCCGGGGTGTCACTTGCTGTCCCCAGGGTGGCACCTGCTGTTCTGAGGGGTGTCACTTGCCATCTCTGGGGTGTCACCTGCCTTCCCGAGGGTGTCCCCGCTGTCTCTGGGGTGTCACCTACTGTCCCCAGAGTGGCACCTGCTCTCCCTGGGGTGCCACCTGCCCTGCCTGGGGTGTCACCCACTGTCCCTGGGGTGTCACCTGCCATCTCTGGTGTGTCACCCACTCTCCCGAGGGTGGCACTTGTCATCCCCAGGGTGCCACCCACTGTCCCTGGGGTGTCACCCACCATCTGTGGGGTGTCACTCGCCATCCCTAGGGTGTCACCTGCTGTCCCCAGAGTGGCACTTGTCATCCCCAGGGTGTCACCCGCCATGCCCGCGTGCCACCCATCCCCGTCCCCGCTCACCGCCCGCATCGCCATGCACACGGCGCTCCCGCGCGCCCAAGCAATCTAAATGCAAATGCGGCCGCGGCACCGGGTGGGGGGGGGCAGGGGACAGGGCCGGGGACAGGGACACGGCTCGGCCGCGTGCCCACGGCCACCCCTCCCTGGTNGGCACCGGGGGGGGGGCAGGGGACAGGGCTGGGGACAGGGACACGGCTCGGCCGCGCGCCCACGGCCACCCCTCCCTGGCGCAGCTGGTGGCCGAGTCGTCCTTCCTCACCGTGGACATGCTGGAGAGCTGCTTCCCCTACGTGCTGCTGCGCAACGCGTACCGCGAGGTGTGCCGCGAGAGCCTGCTGGCGCGCGCGCCCGCGCACTGAGCACGGGACCCGCTCGGGGCTGTCTGCACCCACGCGGGACCCTCTGCACCCCTCCAGCACCCTTTGCACCCAGCAGTCCTCTTTGTACCCATCCAGCACCCTTTGCACCCAGATGGTCTTGCAACCATCCAGCCCCCTTGAATCTCTCCAGTCCTCTTTGCACCCGGCCAGGCCCTTTTACACCCACATGGGACCCTCTGCACCCACACGGGACCCTCTGCACCCCTCCAGCACCCTTTGCACCCAGCAGTCCTCTTTGTACCCATCCAGCACCCTTTGCACCCAGATGGTCTCGTTGCAACCATCCAGTCCCCTTGAATCTCTCCAGGCCCCTTTGCACCCAGATGGGACCCTCTGCACCCAGACGGTCTCCTTGCACCCAGCCAGCACCCTTTGCACCCAATTGGACAGCCTTGTACCCAATTGGACCCCTTTGCACCCAGCCAGGACCCTTTGCACCCACACGGTCTCCTTGCAACCATCCAGTCCCCTTTGCACCCATCCAGTCCCCTTGAATCTCTCCAGTCCCCTGGGCACCCATCCAGGCCCCTTTGAACCTATATCGTTTCCTTTGCACCCATACAATCCCCTTCCTTTGCACNCTGGGCACCCATCCAGGCCCCTTTGAACCTATATCATAGAATCATAGAATGCCTAAGGTTGGAAGGGACCTCTAGAGGCCATCTAGTCCAACCCCCCTGCACATATCGTTCTGTTTGCACCCATACAGTCCCCTTCCTTTGCACCCATACAGTCCCCTTTGCACCCACCTGGTCCCCTTTGCACCCACCTGGTTTCCTCGCACGGACCTGGCTCCGTCTCAGCCCCTCAATGTCCTTGCAGCCACCCAGCACCCTCGTGGGGAGCCGGTCCCCTGGCACCCACCCTGGTGACCTCGTACGGACCCGGTCCCCTTGCACCGACCCGGTCCCGCTGCACCCACAGAGCCCCCTTGCACTGACCCAGGGCCCTTGCACTGATCCAGCCCCATTGCACCCACCCTGTCCCCTTGCACCCACCCCATCCCCTTGCATCCAGGCCCCTTGCACTGATCCGGGCCCCTTGCACCCACCTCGTCCCCTTGCACTGACCTGTCCCCTTGGCACCAACCTGGTGCCCGTCAATAAATACGTTACCCTCTTAGTGACTTGGTCCTCTTGCACTGACGTGGCCCTTTCCACTGACCAGGTGCCCTTGTGCCCATGCAGTCCTCTTGCACCGATGCCTTGCACCGGTGTGGTCCCCTTGCACCAGTCCTGTCCCCTTGCATCAATGCAGTCCTCTTGCACCAATCCTGTTCCCTTGCACCAATCCTGACCTCTTCCACCAATGTCTTGCACCAGTGCGGTCCCCTTGCACCAAGCTTCTCCCCTTGCACCAATGCAGCTCCCTTGCATCCACACTGTCCCCTTGAACCAATCTGGTCTCCTTGCACCCACACTGTCCCCTTGCACCCGTGCAACCCCCTTGCACTAATCTGCACCCCTTGCACTGATCTGATCCTATTGCACCCATGGTCCTATTGCACCCGCCCTGTCCCCTGGCACCGGTGGGTGCCCCAGCGTGCCCCCCACGCCAGCAGCTCCGCACGGCAGGAATAACGGGGGGGAAAGCAGGAAAACGGGGCCCGCATGCGCTGGGGCTGCGCGGGGAGGGGGGCGGCCGCTGCCTGCACGATTCAGCCGGTGCCATCGGAGCCGCCGCCTCCTCCCCGCGCTGGGTGAGTCACCGCGGGGGGAGCGCCGGGCCCCCCCAGCGGGCCCAGGCGTCTGGGGCCGAGAGCGGGACCGGGGGGCCGGAGCCCGCGGGGCTGCAGGGTCAATGGAGGGGTAAATGGTGACGAGGGGATCATGGTCCCTGCTGGTGTCCCCTGCCAGTGTCCCCCCGCCCCGATGGTGCTGGCACATGCGCTCCCCCCCGTGCAAGGGAGTGGGGTGGCCCCTGGGAAGCGCTGCGGGCCCTCGTGCGAGTGGGGGCAGCTTCCTCGTNTAAATGGTGACGAGGGGATCATGGTCCCTGCTGGTGTCCCCTGCCAGTGTCCCCCCGCCCCGATGGCGCTGGCACGTGCGCTCCCCCCGCTGTGCAAGGGAGTGAGGTGGCCCCGTGGGAAGCGCTGCAGGCCCTCGTGCGAGTGGGGGCAACTTCCTCGTGCAAATCCCTGTGCAAATCGGTGCAAAGTCCTCGTGCAAATCAGTGCAATGTCCTCGTGCAAATCCCTGTGCAAATGGGTGCAATGTCCTCACGCAAATTGATGCAATGTCCTTGTGCAACTCCCTGTGCAAATCGGTGCAATGTCCTCGTGCAAATCCCCGCTCCATCCCAGTGTGGATCCGTGCACCACCCTCGTGCAAATCGTGCACGATCCGTGTGCCACCCTCATGGGAACCCTGCGCCATCCTCGTGCGATTCCCTGCCCCGTGCCGGGCACCCCGGGCTGCACCCGCTCCCCAGCGGCTCCGAAACGGCCCCATGGGGTGTCAGCCCCGGGGCTGGGTGGGCACCCGTGGGTGCCCCCTGGGCGCTGTCGGGCGCCCTGGGACATTAGAGTGGCCATGGGGACATGGGACAGGGGGGGCACGTGCACGTGGTGGTGCAAGATGTGCACGAGGCCACAAGCTGGGGACACTTGGGGGTCCCTTTAGAGGCTCCTGGGGCATCTGGAGGCTCCAGCCCCCCAGAGCTCCTTGGGTGCCTGGGGACACTTGTCCCCTCCATAACCTTAATGGGGGTCCCAGCAGGTCCCCTGCTGCCACCAAGTCACTGGGGGGGGGTCGGGGCAGCTGGTGACAAGGTTGTCACCGCCGGGGCTGCCACCCCCCAGGCTGCCACCCCCCAGGCTGTCACCCCCAGAGCTGTCACCCCCAGAACTGTCACCCCCGCGGGTTGTCACCCCCAGAACTGTCACCCCCGCTTGGGGGCCGGGGCTGGGCGGGCCCCGGTGCCCGGGCTCCCGCCCCCGGCTCCCGCCGCCCCTCCCCGCGGCCGCCGCGGGCAAAGTTGCGGCCCCGGTGCCCGCGGAGCGGCGCAGGCAGAGCCGGAGCACCGGGAGCGGCACCGGGAGCGGCGCCGGGAGCGGCGCCGGGAAGAGCGGGAGCAGCGGGAGCAGCGGGAGCAGCGGGAGCAGCGGGAGCCGCGGATCCCCGGGAGCGCCGGCGCATCGGGAGCACCAGAAACAGCCCCGGAACACCGGGAGCGGCGCCGGGAACACCGGGAGCAGCGTCGGGAACACCGGGAGCAGCAGGAGCAGCGCCGGGAGCAGCGGCGC
>VWPW01006263.1:0-24163 GCA_013389825.1 Crypturellus undulatus | reverse complement strand
GGGAAGCTCGCTTGCCATCTGTATCCTTGGGTCTGTGTATTCAAATCTCGCTCAGGATCATGTTCACTGTCTGGCTAAGAAGCGAGGAATTAGAACAAAAGTACTTCCTCACTGTATGGGAAAGTGCNTGCAAACCAAAGTGAAGTGAAATAAAATTTAAAGTATCACCGACCATTGCTCATATGTGAAATTCCTCAGTGCCAATTTGTTTCAAAAAAATCACCAAATGTATTAGTGTGAGTGTGCAAGGGGATACGANTGTTCTTGTCAGGTCTTGTATTCTTTCAAATTGCCCTGAATTTTCCATACAAATTCCCCACTTTCAAATGTACATGCTTAGCAGAGTTGAACCTCAATCATTTCACTTACTGCTCTTCGCTTTGGTTCCTGAGGACGCACGAGTAATTGNACACGCACGAATAATTAATGCAGCTGCCCTCAGAGACCCAGCTCAGATAGCTGTAGTGAAGCAGGTCCTGTGATCCCCACTGCGATGTCAGAGCCTGCCCATGCCAGCAGACACGCACCACATGTTCCCTGGACTTAATGCTATGGAGAAAAACTTAATACCCTGCTGAGTCAAAGGAAATAAACAGAAGGAATAGGAAGCAGAAAGACAGAAAGGCGAAGACAAAGAGAATTAGAGAAAGGGAAGCAAAAGAGAAGAACAAAAACAGGAAAGGAAGGGAAAGCAAAGGAGAAGGACAGGGTGGGAGCACTGTCCATGTCCCAGACCATGTCAACGATTTCTCACCTCACTTCCTGCTTGGGGCTTTCCCAGACCATCCTCACCAAAGCGTTTTATGGACATGCGCTGAAGAGGAGGAACTTTCGGGAAGGACATGGGCAGAACAGAAGGAACTTTTGGGAAACAGAGATAAGAAGGGAATAAAAAGGTGCTTCCGTGGGCTATAGGCGCGCTGTTGGTGGATTGGAGACTCCCCGGCCGCTCAGCGCTGCTTGCTTGCTATTTACAATAAAGTATAATAGCAAATCCATTGGCTCAGAGGATTTTTCTNCATCTTGGTTTGGAGGAACATCTTGGTTTGCACAGATCTACCCATCTCGCAGCAGCAACCGCCTCATGCCTGACCCATTTCTCCATGCAAAGCTGCCAACCACCCTTTCTCCAGCACCAACCTCTGCGGTGCTGGTGGGAATGCAAAAGATTCAGTGCGAGCAATGCAAAGAGATCCCCACAACATATTTCCCCTACCCAGCCCTTTTCAGTTGCATCTCTCCTATTTCTTTCCCAGTTTTAAGGGATACTTGGTGCTCAAGCCTGCCTGGCTGTAGTTTATCCTACAGGACCCGAGGACTTGGAAATGTGCTCAGACGCATTCCTTGGGTAGGCAGGAGCAGGAAAAGAGTAATTTTGAAGTGGTTGGGGGTCTTTTTTTTTCCAATTTGCTGCTTCTGACCTGCCAGCATGACACAGCTGGGAATTTAACTTTAAAAGCCATCAGTAATACTAAGAATTAAAAGAAAAAAAAAAAGAAAAAATTCAAAATTAAACCAGAATTTTTTCTCTGGAGGTGAGGATGTGGGGAGCACAAGTTAAAAAGATATTTTCTAGTTGCCAAAAATGAGGAAGAAAAGACTAATTAGAGAAAAAAAAAAGAAAAATGATCTATTAAAAGGAAGAAAAAACATCTATTTTGGTTGAATACTGGCTAAGGGTTCTGTCTGTGGCCACCCAGACCCCCGGCTTAGCCTAGGAAAGCTCCCTGGCAAACTCACCGTGCTGGGGCAGGCAGCGGCCGGCGGGGATGCTCGTGCACCCGGCTGCGCTGTGCTGTGTGCGCTGTGCGTGCGCCCACCCCACGTTTATAGCATCACGTTGCAAAGCCCCCCGGGACCCCAGCGGCAGCTCCGCATTTCCTTTAACGCTGTGTGTGCTGGTGGGAGCTCCCCGGCGGCCAAACCTGTGCCAGACACAGGGAAACACCAGATATCTTGGATGCAGAGCATGGAAGAGCCTGTTGATCGCATTAGCCATGGAAAGGTGCAGTCCTCTGACCAAGCCACGGCTGCCTCCAGCATCAATGATGCTTCAACACCTTCTGCTGGGGTCTGTGTCCTGCCAGTAGATCCCCAGCCGTGGGGGCTGCTTTGTCCTCTTGTGGGCTATAAAGATTCACAGATCATGAAGCCATCCCACATCTTTAGCAACTTACTTCTCTCTCAGTGTGTTACTTGGTCATCATCCGGCCAAAGACTCTCAGGTCCTTTGGCTCAACCAGGCGCAGCCCCAGTATTCAGGGAGAGGATGCTAGTGATGAACGGGTGGTCCTCATGATCCCATGGACAGCCCAGGAGCTTCCATGGGGTCACTCTGACCACCCTGCAGATGGGCTCTGCATCACCAAGTGCTGCTCCTTTGTCTTGTCCAAGTCGTGGACCTGGACTTGCAGGGGTGCAGCATACACTGACCTCTATGTCTTGAAGGCAGAGAGTAAATCTGGGGGAAAATAGCAGCTCTGGGGGCAAACAACCCTGGGGAAAACAGGCGTCCATCCAAAAAACACTGTTCAGACAGAAACGTTACTGAGATGTGCTCTCTTAGGCTCATTTCCAGCCCCAGGTATTGGCACTTGCCCAAACCCTCTCTGGTGCTGTGCTCCCGGTTTGTGCTTTTTAGGTTTCCTCTTCTTTTTCTGCATTGGTACTAACGTGGTATCTGAGTGGCCTCTTTCTAGTACTGACCTTTCCTGATCTTGGTCCTCGTGGACAGGACCCATGAAGACGACATATCTCGACCATGCTTAAGCCTCCCCGGGCCACCTTTGCTGTTGCAGAAGGAACCTCAGGGATGCCCAGAGCCTATAAAAACCTTCCATCATTTGATGGATGCATTCACCAAGGAATCCTGTGCTGCTCCTCCACCCTGAGATGTACCCATCAGCACCAGGACCACAGCTATGGGGATGCTCAGTGCCAGGAGGTCTTAACACAGGCCTGGGAGATCCGAAATCACACTGACTCCTGGAAAAATCAGGCCCTGCTGCCCAATTCATTGCTTCTCCAATGTCACTTTTCTTCACTGATTATTCCCCACTATTTTAGCCTCACTGAAGTCTACATCTGACATATTCCACGTGGTTGCTGATGCCTTCTTTAACCAGACCCCAATCACTTCAATTATATCATGTCCTTTGCTCCAGCTTACACACACAAACATCCCTTTCCCCCTAGCTTCTTGCTTTTACCCATTTTTCACCTTTCTGTGAAAAACACATTCTACTTTTGCTCCTCACTTTATACCCAAGGATGCACTCTTCAGAGATCCAAGCCCCTTTTTCTAGAGACAAATGCATCCACATCCACATCAATTCATATGTACACGCACCTATATATATATACACAGACACATCCATGCTTGCATGCACTCACCTTGTATGCAAAAATATGGACACAGTTGCATCCATGCACACATGCATCCACGTGTAGGTGCACTTTGCACACTCACACACCTGCTACATGCATGCACACGTATGTACGTGTGTGCACAAGCACATACATGCTTGTGTGTCCACATTTATGTGTCGCTCTGGTTTCCTCTGTGATCAGTGGACAATTTTCATGGGCCAAGTGATCCAGGACCATTTGTGAGTTCGTCATTTGTGATGTTCCTCAACCTAGGCTGCATGCCCAGGTGTGGCACAAAGAGGCAAAAAGAGGGATTAATTCCCCTCCCTTTCCCAGCACTCTGGCTCCCATCCTGTGGGATGAGCCCCTTGCACCTATCCCGTGTTACAGTCAACAGAGCAGCCTCATGCCGCAGTCTTTGGTACCCATGAGGAGCATCCCCAAGCCAATGAGCATCATAACCAAGCAGGGAGGCTGCCAGACCTTCCCTTGAGTCCTTTACCATGAGACTCTCAGTTGGACCTGCACCTTTGCCCAACGTGTAGGCTTGGGACCCTGTATTTGCCTCCAAACCCTGTCTGGGGGGACGCAGGTTGGGTAGTGGCATGACCAGAGCTGAACAGTCCTCGTGCACCAAGAACTCCCATCCATTTAACGAACGCAGCTCTGCAGCCACCATCTGGGCTGCAGGCTGCTGCAAATGCACCAACCTCTCTCCGGAACTCACCTCTGCAGTTAAATAATCCTTAGGAAAACACAGAAGCTGAGTGATATTTATGCCATAACTTTCTAAACAGTACGTCCTTGTTTAGTTTTAAATTATTATCTCCACACAGGAATTACTGAGGTAGATTGTGCCTGGATTCTGCTTGACAGGAGGTCTGACTCTGTAGTTACTATGGTGGTGTTTTACTTATTTTTCAAGCACATTTGGTGAAAGTCAGAGTTTCACCTGGAAAATGACAAAGTCAGTCCTTCCACATTGCTCTGCTTGCTCAGCTGAAGGTCCCTGGTGGGTCTTTGCTACAGCAGGTAAGAAGTTATCTGTTCTGCAAGGAGTTACCTTGCAGAGGGACTGGGCTTCTGGCTCAGCGCTGATCCACCTTCTATCACAACTTCTGTCACAGCTTTTGTCACAGCTTGATGGTGGTGACACAGGGTCTTGCTCGGGACAGCACAACTTGTAGCTCCAGGAAGCCTATTCTGGAGCTTCCAAACCTCATCCAGGACTGAAGCAATGATGTTCTCCAAGGAAGGACATTTCAGAAAATATTTAGAGAAGCCCAAATCTCTGGAAAACCACTCCTGCCTGCACATGCCTGTAAATACTGCAGTTCTGCTTTCAGTATCCCCTGTTAATGTTTCCTTTTCCTGCACAAAACCTAATGTGTTTCTTTTCCCAGTGACTGGGGACCACAGTTCTGGCCCATACCAGGGTCCCCATCGTGACACGGTGTCGAGGGGACGTGTCCCTTGGTCGCATCGTGGTGCTCACAGCCCCGAGAGCCAGGTTTGCAGCTGGGTCTCCCCTCTCCACGGGAGAATCCGCTGGGATTTGGTGTGTCTGGTTAAATAGGGCTCTCCAGGATGCATGTCTGCAACCAGGGTTATCCTGCATCCCTGCCCACATCCTCTGCTCTGCTGGGGTAAGTACGGAGGCGATGCAGGGATGCAGGATACACATGTTCTTCCCCAAGAAGGGCAGTTTATTTGTGGATCTGAAACAAAGTGAGAAATTTAACTCTGGCAGAAGTGAAGAACCAGCATATTAGAAAAGCGCTAGGACAGAAAATTGCTTTGCTAAATCTTAATCTTGATCTCCTGCATAAAGATGGGTTGGAAGCAAAAAGGCTCCGTAAACACTAATCTTGGCTGATGACTATAAACTCACTTCTTTCCCTCAAGTGCTCTCTGACAGGATGTGTGTGTTTATTTGCACAATGGATTTGCTCCCTGCAGGAACAGAGCTGCAGATCCTTTGCTTTTGTTCTTTAGCTCCTTATCTACCTTATCTCCCTTGTGCTGCTGTGGCGTGAGCAGCGAGATCTGCAAATGGGAAGAGACCCAGAGTGATGCCTCGCTCAGGTGAAATCTTGAGGTGATATTTTATTTTTATTTTTTTTCACAGAGGACAATGACTAAGACTATGTGCATAGAAACATATTTAAGAACAAACCTTAGTTTGTGCTTTTCAATGATGAAAACATGCTTGTTTCCTGCTAAACAGGGATTTTCCCCCGATCTGTCATGGCATGGGCAGAGGATGTGCTGCTTTGACCTCTGGCTACTTGTGCTGCGCTTTTGAGATGTGCTAAATTTAAGTGATAAGCCCTCTAGGGATTTTTCCTTGGAAAAATGGAAATTACCTTGGAAACCCTCTGCCTCGTGGTCGCTGTGCATGGCTGCTGTCTCGGGCGGCAACCAGGAAACTGCCCATGAAACAGGCGGTTTCCAAAATGATTAAGTGAAGACACAGGATTTGTGGTTGGGTTTCCTGATAGCCCCAGGCACCACTTCAGGGTTTTGGTCACGGGCAGGTCTTTGGAGTTCTTCCTTTCCATGCAACCTTTTAGGCAGCTGAAAAACACAATTTCATTTTCCTTCCACCAGGGATAGTTTAGTCAATTGGCCTACTGGTTTATCTCGTAAAACTCCTGAAAGTTTTATGTTTTTACCATGATTAAGCAAAAAGGGGAAAAATCAACACAGAGCCAAGCGTAACGGTGCTGCGTCCCACCGCAGGGTGAGAGGTTTTCTCTTTATTCTGGCTGCTCTTGGTTTTGCACATTGACCGTTCCCTATTTGTCTCTCTTGCTTTCCATCCCCTTTCTTCCTTCCTCCTGACTTCTTGCTCCAGCATATGCAGAACCCAGCACTGGTTTTGCCTCTGTCAACACCGGGCATCACGGCTGCCCAATGTCCTGCCTATCTGTCCCTGCCGCTCCTGCTCCCACTGCAGCTGTGGAGCAGCAAGGGTCCCTTCCCTAGGACTTTCCTCCCAGGTATCTATCTCAGATCCCACCTTTTCTCCTTCCACAGGCAGGAGAAGCTCAACTTCAGACCCTCGCCCCAGCTCAGCAAGGTCGAACCTTGTCTGCTCTGCTGAGAACCTCTTGGCCAAAGAGGTTCAGCATGAAGGTGTCCTGCAACCCCAGGTGTTCAGAGCCCAGGAACTATGTCTAGGAGAGACCCACCGTATCCTGTGCTGTCCTTTCATGTCTGGACAGACACCTGAGCTGCAGAGGTCTGCGTACGATCTGCTGACGTTGCCCCACGGTTGGATGTGATGGATGAGGTGCAGGTGGCAGCTGCCCAAGTGTCTCCAGCCTGGCTCCAGGCAGTGTGTGGGAAGATCTTCTGAACACAGATGTTATCTGGGGAAACTTTATGACTGAGCAACCCCCGAGTCCTTGGTACATGAGATGTCTGCTGTCAATAACACTGTTTTTAGTCCTCTGACCTTCATCCTCACTGGAGTTCCTGGTCTGCCAATGAGTACCTACTGGATAGCATTCCCTCTCAGCTCTCTGTATCTCCTCATGATCTTGGGGAACTGCACCTTGCTCTGGACCATAAAGACAGACTGCAGTCTCCATACACCCATGTACTATCTACTCTCCATGCTGGCCATGGCAGACCTGGGCTTATCTGTCTCCACACTACCCTCAATGCTGGGAATATTCTGGTTTGAGGCCACATACCTCGGTTTTGATGCGTGTGTTATCCAGATGTACTTCATCCACTCCTTCTCTGCCATCGAGTCCGGGGTTCTAGTGGCCATGGCCCTTGACCGCTTCGTCGCTATCTGCTACCCTTTGCAATACGCCTCTATCTTGAGAGGCTCCGTGATCGTGAAAGCAGGAGGATTGATCTTCATGCGGGGTGTCTGTGTGGTGCTCCCCGTCGCTGTCCTCATCAAGAAGCTCCCTTTCTGCAGGCCCATGCTCCTGTCACACTCCTTTTGCCTGCACCAGGACATGCTGAGGTTGGCTTGCGGAGATGTCCGGGTCAACAGCGTGTATGGACTGACTGCGGTGATACTCACCAAGGGCCTCGACTCCATGGCCATCCTCCTGTCCTACATGATGATTGTCAGGGCCATCATGAGCACCGTCCCCCTCGAATCCCGAGCCAAAGCCTTTAGCACCTGCATCTCCCACCTCTGTGCTGTCCTGGTTTTCTACATCCCTCTCATTAGCTTGTCCATCATCCACAGGTGTGGGAAGCACCTGCCGGCCCTCACTCACACGCTCATGGCTGATGCCTATCTCCTGGTGCCACCCGTCCTGAACCCGCTCGTCTACAGCTGGAAAACCAAGCAGATCCGCAGGCGGATCCTCGCCTTGCTCCATTGCAGAGGGGTCCAACGGTTTGCCTAGTCTTGCAGATCCAACGCACCAAAGACTGAAGTCCTCTTCCTTTCCCTTCCAGACTGGTTGCTCATGGATAATACTTTCTGGGAAAAGAATCATTCATGTTACTTCACATCCCAGGACAAACCTGTCACCCCTCTGGCAAAACAGCTGATTTTTCTCCAAAGGGAGGGCTGGATTATGGGGGTTCATGTCACCCCACCTCCTGTTTTGGGATGTCTTGCTTCTCAGAAAGCCTCTAAGGGAGCAGAGCTGGTTGTGAAGCTGGACTCCCTTCAGGTATGGAGAGAGAAGAGAGCAGATTTTAGTCCAGGGATTCACTGCTGACAGCAGTTTTAGTCTCTGAAGAAATGTAGACAGAATTGCCAGGTGCTTTTAATTACAAATACCCAAACATTGGCTGATTATATTAAACCCTCAGTTCCAAGAGTTGTGTGGTTATATGAGAATCCTCAGCTTTCATTGTATAAATAAAGTGGTTTGTGTCTTTTACTGCTGTGGATATCAAAGGTCTGTGGCATAAATCTAATTTGGTTTCCCACGGCTGCTAATTGGGTTGTTTGACCAAAAAAAAAAAAAAGAAAAAAAAGTGTTTGACACTGGAATCAGTCCCCCTTGCTTGTCTGTCACTCTTTGTTACTGTCTGTCACTCATTCAACTCTTGTTTGTCTGTCAGGGAAGAGTTGCACCTCAATACCTGGCCTACTCTTAAACTTCCTTTTACCTCTCTTGCCATTTCCACAGCTCTTTGGCTTGTCCCAGTATCCGATGAGTCAAGAAAGAGGGAGCAGAGGGAGACGGAAGAGAGGGATAAACCAGCATGTTGGATGTCATGTTGGCCCCTGGCTGTCTGACCTGTGTTGCTCAGGGAAGGAGGCAAAGGAAACAGCCCATTTCAGTGCAGGCCCTTGGCCGAGGAGGTGTCCAGCCATGCAGAGAAGAGCCACATAGTCAAGACTGCAGTTTGGAAAGATAGAGCAGATTGGTGTGTTTCTCCTTGGGAGAAGTTTTTGGTAATGTCCTGAGAGCTTCTGCTAACTGTCCCAGGTGCTGGGACAGGAGAATCATTGCAGTGAGCAGTAACTAAGTGCTGTGGACCTATGCAGGTGGACATGAGAGCTCTGCATCAAGTTTTACTCCTTTAGAAGTCTGGGTTTTTACTCAGCTAGGTTTTTACCCAGTTTTAATCCCAGTGTCTGCTTGTACTTCTGCTAGTAGGAGAATTAGCAAGGGACTTGTCAGGAAATTGTCAGCTTCAGCATAAGGTTTACAGTTCCTGGTTTCACCCTGCCACTCTCGCATATAACTTCTCTTGGATGAACTCGAGCAGGGAATTCCAGCCCAGCACATGGCTGGATTGAATGAGTAACTGACTGTGACACTGCAAAGGCGTTCAGGTTGGCTGCAGCGCTGATGGCCAGTGTGGAGATGTTTGCAGGTGATCAAACCAGCACAGCCAGGGCTCCCAAAGGGCTGATAGTGCCATACGACAAAGCTATGAGATGCAGCGGGTCGTATGTGTTCCCTTGCTGAACTCGTCAGGCTGCTTTGATCTGCAGCTGGCAGATCTGGTGGCTATTTTGAGCCTCTGTCCCCAAAGATTTGTCCATCCTGCATTAAAAGGAGCTTTCCTGGCACTTCTGGCCACGGTCTTTGTACGTGGTCCCTGTACAGTGTGCAGCTAATGCATTTCATTCCCAGAACATCTGTTGTGATGCCGAGTGAAAGGATTTGTAGTAATATTTGCATTAACCCTAACAACATCTCACCATCTTCACTGACAGACATGGACAGATGCTTCTCTGACTGCTTTGAACATGAGATACGCCACCCCGAGGCTTGCATGCACCAGCAACACGTGCAGCTCCCCCAAAACCCAGCTATTCTCCAGCTCTCTCTGAGTCGCAGCAATTTACCAATTTCATTTAATAATTGACAGGACGGTCAGGCTTCCTAACATTCACTGTTTATTTTTGCTGTGTTTGACTTTCCGTTCATGGTGCCAAAAGTAATAATGCACATTCCAATTTTTCTGTAAGTGCTTTCCACCTGTTGCTGCCTTTCTCTTATCTGCATTTGCTCAGCCCGGTGCCTACCTGGTGTATTTGCCTTGACAAAATTCCCTCTCGCCAATAAAAGGATAAGCTGTCAACTTCTGCTTTTTATCAGCATATGTACCCTGGTCAATATAGTAGCTCTGAAGATGCATGGGGATGTAAAAGCAAACTATGTCCTCACTTGCTTCATATTCTGGTCAGCATTTGCATTTCGTACAATTCCACATTTTAATCCAAAGTGTAACTTTTTAACTAAAATTCTGTTTATAATGACTAATTATGCACAGATTTTCCTTCTTTTTTTCTTCTTTTTCCTCTTTTTTTAGTATCAAGCAATTTCCCAGAGGTTTTCTTCCAGTAAAGGGACAGGCTCTCCATGGCAGCACAGCTTGCTTGCTGGTTAAACTGTGTCATTCTGCAACACATAAATCCTAATTCTGACTTCACTGCTAATCCAGGGATGAGCTCTGAAACTGGGTCAGATTCAAACTACTCTGATGTGCACTGTCAAGATATTTGGGGGATTTCTAAAATTATTTTTGTAGCAACCATCTAACCCTTTTGTTTATGTCTGTTGGAATTTCAGAATTATGAGGTCCCATTAAGTTTCAAGGAATTTTGGAGTAAATCCACATGAACGGAACATTCCTGAGAAAGGTTACACGTTCATTGGAAAAATGTCTGTTTTCTCCTTTGGAATTGGACATGGTCTCATGTTCTGACCTAGTTTAAACCCACAAAACCTTCTGTTTACTCCCCCACATCCATATGTTTGCACATTGACAGGAAAAGGAGCATTTAGCTTCACTCAAACTGATTTCCTACATCAATCTCAGCCTCAAGAAAGAAATAGATCAAATCTGAGGACAAGACTTTCAAAATGAATTATATGTTTTAAAATGAGACACCATAAAAGGGAATATGCCTTTTCAAAGGACCGAGGAATAGCTCTGAAAATCATGTTTCTCTTAATGTAGTATGAATTTCTCTCCATTCAGCACTGTATTCAGAGATCCAAATCTAGGATCTCTGTGTGGGCCAGAAGTCTAAGTGCTCATGACAGTCAGAGGTAGTGATGCTTCTACAGAGCTCCAAAGTTCTTCCTCTGACCCATTGGAGGGCTTTTAGAGATGTCTGACCCATTGGAGGTGTTTTGGAGATGTCTGACCCATTGGAGGTGTTTTAGAGATGTCTGACCCATTGGAGGTGTTTTGGAGATGTCTAGACGATGCATGAACAAACCCTCAGATCTTGATCTACAGATGTCTCTCAAGAAGCTCATTATCATCAGTGAGATGGTGGCTAAGATGTGCTGTTTTCAAGCATTTACTGAGGAAATTCTATTCTCTAGATATGGGAGAAAATGAGGCATGGGGGATGCCAAGGTTGACCTGTTGGATCATGCTGGACCTGGCCAGGACATACCTGGGAGCCCACTGTCAGCAAGGGATGGATCTTGTGTCCTTGTCCTCTTAGCACCTCAGTTAGTTACACACTGTGAGTCTTATGGCTCTCGACTCTATCTTTGTGTCAGGAGCTTGCTGGATGGGTGACTTTATCTAAAAGTGACATTTCTGCCCAGTTTCTGTGCTCTAATCTTCTTACACTTGCTAGAAATTCTACAGACTCTATATGACAAAGATGGCAAGAAACTTACATGTCCCCAGATGTGTTTTGCCTTCATGCAAGTCCTCACAGAAGAAGCCCTACCTCTTCTTATGCTACCAACCACCCTGAGCGTCAATTCCTTTAATTCTGAGGAAATTGCCTTGAGTGTCTCCAAAGTCTTCTTCTTCAATTAAGTTTGGTCAGTGTGATTGAGCGTCCTTACCATAGTGATTTTCAGTCATTTTGTCAGAATACTAACCTATGAGAAATACCTAATTCTTCCTAACCTGGTTAATGGAGAAAATGAGTGATGATTTATCCAAAAACACCTTCATTCTCTTTTCAGACTCAGTAAATACTCTTTTTTAAAGACTTATATTTGTTGCACAATGCAGTGGTGGCATAAAGGCCAGCAGGACTGGATTATGGTACATTAAAGCAAGTTCTACAGTTCTTGGTGCTGTCTCACGTCCTTACCTTGATGTGATGATGGACATCCCAGGATATGCATCTCAGAGCCCCAAAACTGGCATTTCTCTCATCGATCTTCTCTGATTCTTCCTTCACCCTCTCCTCCTGCAATAACCCGTATATGGTCATACACAGGATGGGGAAACCTCTCCTATGTCCCCTCTGTCTCTTCTATGTGTGATGCTTGCCATGAAGAACACCAAACACCTCTGCAGGAGACCCATAAACCATTTTGGTTACAAAATTGCTTGCAGAGATTTATTCTCAAAGAAACTCTCAATTCTCAGAGATTTATGAGTGCAAATTCTAATGGAAATTTTCCCCACAATCCTTCAAATTGTGTCTCTAGTTACACTGATTTTTCCCCAAGGGCTGGTGTTTTCTATTTGCCCTGCTTCCACCACCTTCATCCTCCTGAGAAGCCCTTTCAGAGGCTCAATTTGTCTGTGGAAATAAAAAATCAATCAATAAGTAAATGATTGTACTTGCTTGAGCAGCAACAAGATTCTGACTTCACTGAAACTTGGAGTTATTCAGACTTCAATTATCAAATCTGCTTGATTCTCCTCTCATTTCCCTTTGAAAGCAAAGTCATAGGATAACATTTGTTCAATTGCCAGATTGATTTTTGACCAGCTTGATGATGTTACAGTGATCTAATTTGAAAAAGTAATTGCAGAATAGCAAAGTAATGTTGTTAATGCATCTCCTCATAGATCTGTTCTTATTTCCTTGCTCTTGTTACAGAGGCACCAAATGCAATTTCTTCTTAAAGTCACGACAAAGATATAACAGTTGCTTTGTTTTTTAAGAACTCAGGTTAACCCTTCTCAATAGTTATAATATTCACTTTCAGCACTGCTATCGGGAGGCAGTAGGAAAGTTGAAATTGGGTAGTTGTAATTATTTAGCTTTTACATATTCATATTTTAACATGGACCAGGCTTGCTGTTCTTATTATGCAAAACCACAACAGGAGAAGGACCTGAAACAGATATTAGAGCAGACTGATACATTTTTGACACATTTGACCTTATTAGAGTTAACCTACAGAATACAAGGATTTTCAGTCTTTTCAAAATGATCTTTAGAATTTCACTGTTTTTAAACCTTGAGAAATGGAATAAGGACAGATGTTAAACTCTGTGTTAAACTCTGTCCTATGATCTGACCATTCTGATTCACCTGGAGCCAACAACTTGGAAACCCTTGGTTAGTTAATTTGCTTTATACTTTTTCCTTTCAGAAAGAAAAGCCTCCTGCAGAGCAGGCCATGCCTTTCTCAGCCCCAATAAGGAGTAAATTCATTGCATCCCAATGTTATTTACAGCCTTTGGTCAATGCTGTTCTGCTGGAGGTTTGGGACGTTGCACGTGATGCTGCTTTAAGCTGATGTTTTAGTAAGATATAGACAGGTCATGGTGACCCACATTCACCACTCTGCTGTGTCTGAACCGCCTATTTACCAACTCCACTTAATAGAGGGAAATGGGATACAGGAAAATGGGATACGGCGCTTTGCGGTGTTTGCACATTTCTCTCAGATTGTTTGATTTTCCGCCCTGCATGCTCGATGCAGTGGGTTTGCCGCTGCTGCGACAGGACTCCCTGTCCTTTCTGCATTTTCTGAGTCTTCCCGTTGTGTTATTTGCTTGATGTACCTAGTCAGTCGTTAAATATGTCAATGTTTGCTCACACAAGAGCTCATTCACTTCTGCAGGATGCTGTGCCGGTGACAGGAGACCTCCCGTGTGACTCTAATGGCAGCACAGGAAATTGGTTGACACCACTTCACTTTACCCAGGCCTTTTGTGATGATTTCAATTAAAGATACTCTCTCTCTATATATATATATTTTACTGAAACAGTCCAGATGGTTTGGTCTCTGAAAGAATTACAGCTGCAAGGGTTTAAAAGTGCTTTGTGAAGCTTTAACCATTCCCTTCCCTGTAGAAAGGAAACTTTCCCTGTGCGGGAAAGGAACTATCTCCTTCTACAATTTTATTCAAGCTTTGNAAGAATTACAGCTGCAAGGGTTTAAAAGTGCTTTGTGAAGCTTTAACCATTCCCTTCCCTGTAGAAGACTGTGCGGGAAAGGAATTATCTCCTTCTACAATTTTATCCAAGCTTTGTGTTGAGGTCACCCTTTTGTTCATAAATTGATATAGCTAAAACAAGTCAGCTTTGAGATGAACCATAAAGCTGGAAATAGTGACGCTCCAGCAGATGTCTGAGTTTTATTAGCAACCACCAAATAAGGATTTTCTTTATATATTTTCAGTTATATTTTTCAGATATACATTTTGCTGCTTCCCAGATCTGGGTGTAAATCCACAGAAACCTGTCACTGGCACAAGAAGAATGTGTGTGCTAAGTGTTTGGTGGTGAAATGGGATCACTCCCACTGCAGTCTGATGCACAGACATGAGCCGATCCTGCACTGTGATTGAGATCCTGAATACTAAATATGGAAAATCATCTGTATCACGGAACCTGGGAGAGTCTGTGGGGGTTTTAACCACAAGCCATTGAGCAGTGTTTTTCTGGCAGGGCATTCAGCACGGGAGCAAAGCCAAGAGGGAATTCTGTGCTTTGGAATCCAGCAGGGCCTGGAAGCACTGCGCAGGAATAAATCAATGGACCCAAAACAGGGCTCAATTTTCTATTGATCCTACCATTCACTATATGCAACCAGTCTTGCAGGACACTCAGACGTCTCAAGCGTAGCATGGAGAGACCCTTTGTTAGCACCAGGCAGTAAGACCCTTCCAGGATCCAAGCACTGATGTTCAGAGAGGATCCTGCAGATCAGGTACCCGCAGGAAAAAATACTCCCAGATCTAGATTCTGACCTTGCCTGGCCTCCCCTCCTCCATAGAATCATTACGGTTGGAAAAGACCTGCAAGGTCATCGAGTCCATACACGTGCAGCTGCCCTCAACCCAATCCTTGCCCCATTTCTCTTCAGTCTGTCATGCACAGACTGCAAACCCAGACCAGAGCCAGACCCACAGCCCCACTTCTCCTTTCTTCTATACCACTTTCCTCCCTCCACAAATCAAAGCTTGGCCCCACGACACACTTTTCCATCATCTAACAATACGATTGACCTTCTCAAGCCAAGAACACAAACCCAAGTCCACCAGCTTCACCACAACCCTCAACTCATATGCGGTGGGGCCCAACAGTGATGCTGATTGCAAGTAGCTGCTGTATCTCAGATATTTAACCCACCTCTCCTGCCCTGGGTGGTCAATGGGTGCTACAACCTCATCTTTGGAGCTCCACAGGGTTGGATCCCCACTAATGTTAAGGACCAAGGGAGATACCCAAGCAGGAAAGCTACCCCAACCCTGGAGTTATGCAATCCTTCAGAGGATCTGTCACTAAAGCAGCTGGTCTATGTCCAGAGCTTGCGGAGCTCTTTTCCTAAGTGCTATTTTTTGACTGTTAGTAGGCATCTGACTTAGAAAAATATTACATCACTGTTTGGAGGTGCCAGTGCCAACAGGGCTGGCTGCTCCTGGTGGCAAGCTGGAGGGACAGTCTGCCAGTGAGGAGAGGATGTCTCTCTTGTGCTGCAATCCCACCTTTTGGAAAAAATGGGCTATTTTTGTCCAGCTGAACACAGCGGTTGTGGATGTTGAAAACTGCAAACCATCTCACAGCTTTTGTATTTCGAAAATTTTCCAGAATTAAGACAAACAACACCTCCTGCCTTCCTTCCTCTGCCTTCTCGGACCTGGAAAGTCCGTGGGAACTCTCTAGGATGCTGCTGGGCCTCAGGGAAGGGAAACCACTGCAGTGAGCTCTGCTCTTGGCTGAAGCATTGCCTCAACTTCCAGGGCAGATCTGTGCATGGATGCGGCTCCCTGTGAGTCCATGAGAAATCCTTCACCAGGAGAAAGGAGTAAAGAGAGGCCGGTGCCTGTCTTGTGTTGTGATATCAGGTGGAAATGGTGCTTTTCTTCTGGATCTTACTAAAACCCTTCCTTGTTCTTTACTCGTACATCTCCATTGGGTGGCTTCCTGGATGTTTTGAAGATTTTTTGAACAGTGTCTTCTGCAGGCCCTTGCACGGGACGACCATGTCCCCACCTTTCCCTTCCCTCCTCACCATCCCTTCTCACATTCCTATCAGCAGTCACACGCTGAACTCTGGCCTCTACTGTAAATATGATTAGGACTGGCTTAGGCTCAAATCATAAACATTTCCAGCAAATATGATGTGTGCCAAGTAGGGTCTGAGCTCCCCCCGAACCACAGCTCTGGGAAAACAGCTTTGTTTAAATGGGAAAATAGATGGACGGATTCTCACATCCCTCTCTGGGTGCACGCAGTACCTATGCCTTGGGAAACAGGATTAAGCAGTAAACCCGCAGGAAAGGCTTAGTGGGAACACTGTGAAAGCATCACTGCTCCCTGCATACAGATGATTCTTGAGGCATGAACCAGCGGGACTCATAAAATTTTACAGGCAGCTGGTGCAAAATGAGTCTATCTTACACTATGCAATAGGTATGCTATGGAAGGTCTTAAATCTAGGGATTCTGGCAACTCCATAGGCCATTTTATACTGCCTGCTGGAGGCCTGAGCAATTTTCCTTTTTCAGACACAGGTCGGCCAGGTGCTCCTAGACAGTAATTCTCATCCCTGAGCCTCTCTCTGGTCCTGGTGGACACCAGGCGCCGCACAAACTGGAGACGCTGGTCTGGAGAGGACCCTCAACACTGCATTTGTGGCAGAAATAGTCCATCAGTTCAGCAAAACCCAAGTAACGAGGGGAAAATTTTCTCCCTGGTGGGTAAGAAAAGGTGATGCTTCGCCCTGAAATGTTGATGTATCCACATGCATAGAGCAGGGATCGCCCAGCATAGCTTATCTCCAAGCTCCTTGTGCAGGAGGTCCACCACAAAATGTTGGAAACTGCCTGACATGAGTGAAGTGATGGCAGGAATTCTCTGAGGAAAAGAACTAAAGGCGTCAGGGGACATGAACAATGAACTCGTGGACTAGGAGCAGAGCAGGGAGCAAGGCAGCACAGACTAGATGAGTTCAGATGACTTCAGAGAGATTCCTGGTCATGGTTTTCTTGAGAAACAGGGAAAAACAGGGCTAGAGGGGAGAGAGATTGCCTTTGCTCTGAGAAAGGATTGTCTCGGCTGAAACCATGAATGAGAGAGGTTCAGAAAACCTTCTGTGAGGAAGATTCCATGCCCGTGTCAGCCTGCTCTGCTCTTTGTCTAAACTCAGTCTTCCTGCCATTGCAGCCTGTGACACTTAGTATTGGCCCTAAGTCATGGGGAAATGGTTATTCCCATCTCTCCGCAGCAGCCTGTTCCACTGCTGCAGGCTACTCCAAGGCCACATCCCTGCCTTCCTAAGGCACTTGGCATCTCAGCTGCTCTGGACCCATCTCCATGGGCTTGAGTTTTGCTCTTGCAATGACCAGATGTGGTACAAGTTTAAATTTCTAACCTAAAGCTGCTGTCCTCTGGCTACAGCTCGTTTGCTCCAAAGACCATAAGAACATCTCAGAGAAAGTAAAGGTCCATCTGGCCTGACACCCTACCTCAAACATGGGCATTTAGGAAGATTATTTACAATTAATCCTTCTCCTGGCACATCTCCCAGCTCCTAGCATTCATTTCAGAGGCTTCTGGAATAGCAGGCTGCATCCTGGCCATCTGGTTTAGTAGAAATCAATGGACATCTCATCTATGAATTTGTCCAATACCTTTTTGAACCTACTTATACCTCTATCCCCCATGACCTCTAGTGGCAATGAGTCTCATATTTTTATTATGAGTATTTATTATTAAGTATCTTGCAATTTGTTTTAAATATATCACCTGATTTTTTTCATGGCTATTGTCACTTGCCCTAGCTCATACAAAGGGAGAAAGGAGCTGCATGTACAGATCATAAATAACTGAAAAACTACATCTTCTCCACGTCTTCCATTATATTATAGGACTAACTAACATTGTTTTATTGTCTCTTTTCAAGGTTTAAGAGTCCTCGCATGCTCATTTCCTCTTCTATGGAAGCTATTCCATATCTTTGAACATGCTTATTCTAAAGGTTAGCTTCAGTAGTTCTTCTTCTTCTTTTTTAAAAAAATATTATTTTTTACCTGTGCTATACCTAATATAATAATATAAATATAAATAGTAATAATAATAAATAAATACAATATAAAATAAACATACTTATATAATAAATATATAATAAATAAATAATAAAAATATATTATTATATTATTTTTATTATTATTTTTTGCCTGTGCTATACCTAAGGATAGCAAACTTATGCCAGGATGAGTACTCTGTGTGCTGCTAAGTAACGTTTAGCCACAAGCCTTGAGTTTTAAGTACTGCTGGGGAGCAGACGATCATCTCACATTTTCACTTATAGGCAAGTCAAACATGCCCAGGACGGTCCTTTGGTATTGAGGTCAGGCCAGCAGCTTCTCTAGACTCCGAAATGAGGTGGTCACATAGATACAAACTGCGTGGGAACCACTGAAGACCTTGTTGGTCACAGCAGCATCACGCCAAGAAGGAGACAGTTTAATAGGACAGATTGCAGGCAGCGGCCCAGCACTGTCTAATTTAATGTTTTAGTAGTATCATTTGGGTCAAATGATCACATTTACAACAGATTCCTTGTATGAGACTAGACATGCCCTTTTGCTGCTGTGTCTTGGCTTGCAGCCACGGAAATAGGGTTAATAGCAATTTCCACTTCACAGAGGAGGTGGTAAAGATAAATTTATTATCGTGAGACATCCAGATATAGCAGGTTCCTGAGTCTTCTGAGAGGACATCCACTAATGCGTCTGTGTTTGATTTTGTAATATTTAGTCTCTTTTTATTGTGAAACGTATAATGATTTTAATTAAACGCTTTGCATATCGCTATTTGCGGAGGGGAAGATAACACCGTTTCACCTCTGTTGCTCCCTCCGAGAAACGCTGCAAACGCTCTTCCTGCAAAACTCATTATGACTTGCATTTACAGACCCATTCTCACAATAAAAACCATGTGCATTGCTAGCGTGCTGCAACACGGCCAGCCATAAATCACAGGGGACTATAAACACGTCGCCCAATAAACCACCAAGAGAAAACCATGCCTGCTGGAGAGCATCATAAATGGAAAAGATCATTAACTTCGCACACTATTTTCACTCATACATTTCATACTGTTTACGCACGGGGAGCCCGGGCTCCGCTGCGGCTCCCGATTGGTGGCGCGGCCGCTCCGGGGTCAGTGTGCAGGGCGAGTTATAAATGCCGCCCTCGCGACACGGCGGCGTGGATGCGAGTTCCTCCTGCTGCTGCGGATTGTAACCGGATCGGGCTGCCTTGCGACGCGTGCGCGGCTCGTAAAACACCCGGACGGGGCTGCTGCTCTTGGTAAGTACCCTGGGTGATTAGCAGACTGGTCTTCATCACTAATGCATCGCGCTCACCGCGTAACCCGTGCGTGGTTTATAGGGCCTGGGCACTAAGTGTAGGGTCTGAGTCACCGTTTGGGAGGTCTCCACCGCTCCGTGGCACCAGATGGGTCTGATTTGCCTGACAGGGAGTTGCGATTTCAACCAGCATCCAAACTTTGTGGTGTTGAGCTCAGCAGGGCACCCTGCACAGCACTAGCACCTTCCTGGGGAAAGTTTTGCCATTGCAAGACCATGGAGCAGTTGGATGTGCAAATCCAAGGAGGAGTCACCCTCTCATCCTCGGTCTGGCAGCCCAGCTCAGCCGGGGGGAACGGCATGTTCTTAGTCTTGCCCTTAAAGTCAACAGAAATGAAGCTTTGTAGGTTCTGTGTCCCCAGAGCCGCTTTTCTAACCCTTCTCCTTTAGCTAACTGGCTCATTCCTTGCTCGGACACTGGAACTGTCAGCAAAGCGCTTGCGGCAACAACAGTCTCCTCTTGGGAAAAAAAAAAGGATGTTTTTGTTTCATCCGTCCACATCCCATCTCTGAGGCCCCTATGTTTGCCTGTGCAGAGCAAATTCCCTTAAAGCACCAGCACTTTGATAAAGCAACTGCGTGAAAATCAAAGTGGTGGAAAGAAAAGAAACCAGAACATGGCCTTTGAGGGCTGGAAGGGGAGGGAGAGCCCTGCATCCTACCCACATCCCGCTGAGGCATCTGAACTTGTGTCTCCTTTCCTCCCTCCTGGCTATTTTGGGTCCTCCAGCACAGAAACTCCCTGGGAAGAGCAGTCGGGCTGTTTTCTTGCTGCAGCAGGATGCCTTTTTAGGCCAGCGGCGACGGCTGCTCAGCTACTGCCATTAATCTCTAAATTCATATCCACCTGCAGCTGGAGGCTTGTTTCCCCATCAGGGCTTGGCTAGAGAAGTCTGCTGTGCCTCGGCAGTCAGCTGGGAACCGTAGCTGGGAACTATATATAAAAGTCTTGGCTCCCTTTTTGCAACAGCTTGAGAGCAGGGTGAACCAGAGTAACTCGTAAGGGAGCAGTGCTAATAAATCACATTTATTATGGCTTAGAGCAGTGTGGTAGGGGCTACTGTAGTCTCAGGAGGTCGGCGGTTGACGTGAAGGTTTTCTTGCATTAGGAGCGTCCCAATAGACTCATTCCGTGTTGAATGCCTGTGAGTTCGTGGTTGATCTTTTCTTTTTCAGTAACTGACACCCTGGGGACTATGCGTGGGCAAAGGACTCCTGATGCAGATAAAATATCCTTGCCTGGAGGGAAGAATTTCAGGGTTCTTCTCCAGTTCCTATCAGATTCATGTTGCTTTTTGACCCTGGAGAAGAAAGATGTTTGTTCCTTCTGAGCTTTGGGCTTTATCACTGTGTCCACACTGGCTGAGAGGCTAATGGAATTAAATCTTGTTAGAAATGTAATAAATACATCACAAAGGATAAGCGTGTTTATACAAAACGAACTGCGCAAACCCTTCTTGCTTCTTCAAATCGTAATTCAGACATCTGACCTATTTGCTTTGTACCCTACAGAATGCTCATTAAGTCTGAAATGTCAGGGTTTTTTTTCCTTTACTTATCTCATTTTGCATATCATTGGCTTACCCTGCCCACTATGCAGTCAATTGTTTAATTGCAGGGGAAAACTCGGTTCATCAGACTCGTTCTGCCCTCCATAGACTTGTGCTGGCTGATCCTATTTGCCCTCCTGTCCTCCACTTGCTCAGAGGTGTCGGAAAGCAGTTTAAGTGCCCAATTCCTTGTTATATTTTGTCATTTGTTTACAGTGCTATATAGTGAAGTCAGAGTTTAACTTTCTCCAGCTTTAGGTCCTTCCGCCTGCAATTAACATGAAGCAGATTACACGAAGCCATCTGCTTAGCGGCTTAGTCTCGGTTAGGATGGCCATAGTAGAGTCATTCGCTTACTCAGCACATCAAGCCAGCCTGTGGAATTGGGGAAATGTTGTAAAATAATAGCATTCACCAGGAAGTTTAAAAATTTCCTTTTAAGAGTTTTTTTTTTCCTTCATTCTATGTTTTGACAGTCAGTCAGGATGTAGTCATATGTGACTCCACGGTATTTGCATCAATGTCCTAAATAGCACCAAGGTATCTGCACAGGTTGGCGAGGAAGGGGAGGAATGTGGGGCTTGACGTCACCCAGGTCTATTTTCAGTAGAACGTCCAACTATTTGGAGTTTCTGTTGTTGATTTGTTTTTCGGTATAGGTCATGCGAGATCTGAGCGGGAATGGAGCATGACTCACATACCACGTGGGAATTCAATGGCTCCTTCTATCAGCCTTCAGCTTTCCTCATGATGGGCATCCCGGGCCTGGAAGCCCTTCACCACTGGATCTCCATTCCTTTCTTTCTGCTCTACTTTATTGCTCTCTTGGGGAACGGTATGATCCTCTTCATCATCAAGAAGACCCAAAGTCTTCATGAACCGATGTATTACCTCCTCTCTATGCTGGCAGTCACTGACCTGGGTTTGGCTTTGTGTACACTGCCTACTACTCTGGGTATTTTTTGGTTTAATATCCGAAGGATTGGGTTTGATGCTTGTCTCACTCAGATGTATTTTATCCACATACTGTCCCTAAGTGAATCCTCTGTGCTCCTGGCAATGGCATTTGATCGGTTTGTTGCTGTCTCCCATCCGCTGAGATACCCAGCCATACTGGCCAAGTCAACTATCATAAAAATAGGGCTGGCAATTACATTGAGAAGCGTGCTCTCTCTCCTTCCATTGCCCTTCTTGCTCAAGAGATTGACCTATTGCAAAAAGACGGAGCTTTCTCATTCGTTTTGTTTCCATCCTGACATCATGAACCTAGCGTGTGCAGATATAAAGGTCAATGTCTTCTATGGCATGATTATTCTGTTATCAACGGTGGGAATGGACTTCATCTTCATTGTGCTGTCCTACATCCTGATCGTTAAAACCGCTATCAGCCTTGCAAGCAAGGAGGAGTGTCTCAAGACTCTGAATACATGTGTCTCCCATATCTGTGCTGTCCTAATATTCTTCATCCCAATGATTGGACTGTCCATGATCCATCGCTTTGGAAAGAACATCCCTCCCTTGGTTAACACCCTGGTGGCCTATACCTACCTTATAATCCCTCCTGCTCTCAACCCCATTATCTACAGCATAAAATCCAGCCATATCCGTGGGGCTTTGCTCAGAGCATTGAGGAAGAAGAGCTATCCCAGCTGATGGGTTCTTCTACCAGTCTTGGTAGAAAGGGCTGATCAACGGGTTTCTTGGCATTCCATGCACTGGGATCATTGCCATTAGTTAGGATGAAAGAACTGCAAACCCACTTGGAAGTTTCAGCTCAAGACAGGCTTGGGGTCTCCCATTTTTTGATCTAGTATGGCACTTAGATCTGTCTGGAACTGCAAACCCTTCAGGCATCGCTGCCAGTAGCACATACAGATGAAAGGACCCAATTGTAGATAGACAATTGCAGGAAAATGATCTGCCTGACTTTCTCTTTTCGCATCCCATGGTGGGGTGGATCAAACAGTCCCCGCAATGCATGTTGTCCACACTGTGGTAGCCAGATAACAGTGTTTAAATTGCACTCAAACACCCGAGTACAGTGCCATGATTCCCTCACCTCATCTCATAGCAGAGCTAGCCCAGCTGGCAAGCTTGTCCAGACAGAGCTTGGGCCAAGAGTTGGGAATCATTGGGCCAAGAGTTGGGAGTNCTGCAAACCCTTCAGGCATCGCTGCCAGTAGCACATACAGATGAAAGGACCCAATTGTAGATAGACAATTACAGGAAAATGATCTGCCTGACTTTCTCTTTTCGCATCCCATGGTGGGGTGGATCAAACAGTCCCCGCAATGCATGTTGTCCACACTGTGGTAGCCAGATAACAGTGTTTAAATCTCACTCAGACACCCAAGTACAGTGCCATGACTCCTTCATCTCATTTCATAGCACAGCTAGCCCAGACAGAGCTTGGGCTAAGCGTTGGGAGTCACTGATCTCCCAGTCATTAGTTGCTAATCAGAGCTCACCCCACAGCATCTTTATTCCCAGGGCCTTGGCAAGAGCATTTCCTGAGAATGAGATCACTTTAGGTGGACCCTTAGCACTGTTAGACCTCCCCGAAAAAGACACAGCCTTCATCTTCATCTGTGTTTCTAACCTGCTGTCGGTAAACACCAACAGTACTACTTTTGTACCTCCTGTTGATTTCATTGAGCTTTACCATGTTCTCTAGCCTAATGCTCCAGTCATTGCTTTGCACGAGATTTTATGTATGTGTGTATTAGAATATGATAGCCTCAATAAAAGATCTATTAATTGTAAAAGGCCAAAAGACAAAATGATTTTTTTCCCCGCTCTGGTTGTATGACAAAGGGATATTAGGCTAGTGCTGCACAAAATCTTCAGGATTTGTTGTACATGAGCCTAGGATTTTATTAGATTTTCTACCACTGGTGCCTGAGGGTCTAGTGTGCTTGGCATGCTTGATCTTGATAAAGGTGTGCTCTGCTTCCAGGATGGAAAAATAATGACTAAACTTACTGTTAGCATGGCCACATACTAAAATATTCCAACTGAGATCAACAAGGCACTAATGTACTGCTTGGAGGACAAGAGTTGCTTCCAGGAGCAGTTCATGGATGGGAAGGGATAGTGATCCCCAGCATTTTAGTGGTCTGCTGTAGGATGGGTCTTAACCAGGCACACAGTGGGGTTTCAAGACCGTGATCTGGGCTTTTCATTCCCACAAAGAGAATAAAATTGACCAGAAGCTTCCTCGCCACCAACTGATGGATCCATATTTTTGTTGCTTGT
>VWPW01006257.1:13759-70233 GCA_013389825.1 Crypturellus undulatus | reverse complement strand
CTTCCACAAGCCCGTCTCCCACAAAAGAGGATGATTGATGTGCAACAGCAGAGGAGGGAGAAGGGAGACAGATGAGAGGGGAAGAAGACAGCAAAATCTGGTGCCCGACATGAAACATTTAAGTCCTAAACTTCGGTGGGAATATGATCCTACCCTGCATTGCTGCAGTGTTGCTTTTTTTTTTTTTGCCACAGAATTAAAAATAAGGACTTTTCCCAGTGTCACTGCAGACCATAGAGGATAAATCCAAATGACAGGGCTTAAGTTATGAATATGGGGAATTAGGGATGAGAAGTAAAGCGGCTTATAATGACTCTCCCATTTGCTCTTTGGTGTACGAACCCTAGTATTGATTTTGAAATGCCATCCTCATCCTAGCACCTCCTCAAAATAAAGATGGAGAGAGTTTCTTCACCTGGCAGCCTCTTTAGGGAGACTTGATAAGGAGAGAAAGAGCATGTAAAAGCTTTTGCAGGCTGCTACTCAGCAGGAAACATTCCCTTGTTTTCCACGTCCAGCAGCTCGGATCTCGTAGCACAGGGGAACACAGAAGCCTGGGGAAGCCGCCCAGCAACCCAGGGTCCTCCTGTGTACACAGCGACTTCGGCAGCCTCATGATGCTGGTTCAAGACCTGCCCCATAACTTCTAGAGACAACACAAGTATCTGAAGCTAAATGGAAACTTTGGTACCACCTCATCATCTTGCAATCCAGGGAATGGTGGAGAAGCTAATTTTATTGCTTTTCCTGATTCCATCCCTGAGATACGATTCTGCAAAACAATCTATCTATATCTGAGCTCTTTTTAAAGTGCTTGACACCAACCACCAAAGCAATCATGATGGGTATCTTTGGTGGAAGAAAGCACTTCATCCTTCAGAGCTTTTCCCTATTTGCTAAGGACAACATCTCCCAGGCAGAGTCTAAGCCATCCTAACAACAGAGTTAAATAACCACTGTGAGAAAGAACTCACTTTCCTAAAAAGACAGCACTTGGAGGGAAAAACAGGATAAAATAAGGTAAGTTTATAGGACAGAGCAGTGTCAGAGAAGGAGAGCTGATTTCCCTGCATCCTGCACCAACACACAGTTGCTAGGCTGATTCTGCTGCCCTCCAAAAATACATAATTACTTGAGGAAGAACAGTGAGGTTTCCTGTGGCTTTTCATTTTCCTCTCCATATTTTCTTCCAGCAAAAAAAAAGCCATTAATATTTGATCATTCCTGCATGCAAGATGCAGTTGCTATAACAGTTTGCACTTAGCCTCCAGCTGTAGGCTAAATTGATGACGCTTAAAATGTGCCCATGAGCCATAGCAGAATGATCCCATTATACCAGTGCCTTAGTAGTGCTCTGTTAGTTAAGACTGTTGACTGGTTTTGAGGGTTTATAACCCAGATGTAAATATATTCTGTAGGCTGTAACCAGTTGCAGAGGGGATTTAGTCCTGCAGCGAACATATGCCATTTTCTCCTACGTTAGATCAGATTTGTGTCTGGTTCTTTTTAAGATATGACATTAAAAAAAAAAAAAAAGAATAAAACATTCCCTCTGTCGAGATGCTATGCCATATTTCAAACAGGTGTTAACCTACCTCTGGCAAGGCCTATCCCACTCTAATAACTGAGTACTTCCTGGTCTTTAGCATTAAGGATATCTGTGCTGATTCCAGTGTTTCCCAAATAAAGAGCTGAGGTCTGATGGGAATTAAATCATGTGTTTATTTGTGTAGAAAACCTGTGGCAGACTCGAGCACTGACAAGTGAGCTGACTCAGTAGATGCTGAATGACTTCTTATCCCACTGAGTCTTATAGAAGAAAATTGTCCTGTTATATTGACTTTCAAGTTACAGCTTGAACAATTTCCCCCTGCAACAGGTTTTATTTTTCTCTCAAATACCACTTTAGTTAAGAGTTTGGGGGTTTTCTTGAGTTTGTTTCTGTTTTTTTTGTTTGATTGATTGATTGTTTTTACAGAGCTTTTAAGTGACTTCCAGGAGTTATGCTTTAAAAACTGACTTTGGCCCTACAATCAAATTTTAAGCCCAGAGTACACATGCATCTTAGACCGTCACTAATCTCTTGCCAATTCAGACTTGTAGACACAGATAAGAAATTCACCAAGTAGGATATAAGGAAGATTAAAGAGATATAATTAACAAAGGACTGCTTAGATGGAGAAATGCAAAAATACTCCTATCAATCAGCATGGTCAATTGAGCAGCAGAGCAGGCTCCCATGAGAAAGTCAGGAAGAGTTATCACCTGAGTCGCTGGAAAACTCCATTGAACAAAACCTCCAAAATATTGTGTTCTATGTGGGATATCCTTGCACTACCCAGGCCTTTGCTTAGAAAATCAAATTATTTTCCTTGAATAACTAACGCTTTAATGAAACATCTTCTGAATGCAGACCTCTATGTATGGCACAACACCTGACAGGTGACCTGCTGAGATGCAGGACTTGAATTTCATCTTATCTCGACACTTACTTTGGGATATTGGGAGTAAAAGATGGGTGCAATCATGTGTTATAAGACATCCAAAATCTTCTACCCAAGAACTGGGGGCAGCATTTTCTCAAAGGGACTGATCCAAATCTTAATGTACTCCTTTTTCGCTCATGCCTTTGCCTTTTCACCGCAACCCACTCACATGCATGTTGCCTGCTCCAAGTCTTGCAGGAGCAGGTGAGCTTCTAACGCAACACTCTCCCTCCATCCACATAGGGAGATCAATGAAGACAAAAAAATAGCTATTAATACTCCCCTGGATTCCAGCACCTGAAATGACATGAGGTAGCATTTTCTTCGGCTGCTTTAGCTCCCTTTTACTACCCTCATGGGTGTTTGCCGTTGACAAGTATAAATGACCCTTTAAAATCCAGGACTTGAGGCTGACAATGACAATTGATAACACTAATTTTTTAACGTGTGAAGCACTTTTCATTCAGATGGCTCTCAAATTGCTTTTTAAAACCAGTCTGACTCACTTCGCCCAGCACTGAAATGAAACTACCTCCAAGATGGAACAAAGGACTTATCAATACAAGGTGGCAGTACACAGCAATTTTTAGCAGGAAGCGAAGAATAATGTATCCCGCTGAACGCACGGGGTAAAGTCAAGTTGGCAGAATACATTTCCTGAATTGGAATCTCAAGAAAATATCCATCGCCAAGAGCTGCGTATTCCAACTCAGGAGGGAAAGTGCCATGGGATCATCCCTCACCATGAAAGCCCAGCCAGTCTTACCTTGCTAGCAGGGGCAGAACATCATGGTGGAGCCCGCATTCAGAACCGACTCTGAGGATAAAACACTTTAGTGACTGCCATTTCTGGAGCTGTTCCTGGAAAAGGGCATGGTGAGTTTTTTGGTGGTTCTTTTTCCCCACCACTCTCTTCCTGTAGAAAGGAAAGAGTCTATTTAACTTCAGTCCATACTTCACAGGAAGCCCAGCCCATGTGAAAATGGATATGAATTGTAAGAGAAGACCACGAGGCAGGAAACTCTTGAAGTGAGTACAAGACTATTCATAAAATGAGCGAGAAAAGGAAATAGGCAATTAAGGAAGGTCATTAGAAATGTCAGGTTTCCAATGGCATTGTGTGGAGAGGTGTAACCCACCTCAACACACACCCGCTACAGCTGAATTTGCACAAGACAACCACAACCTCAGGCTCTTCCACTCACAAGCTTACATCTGAGAAATTTCTTTCATAGCAAGATACCTCAAAAACTTACATAAATCTGGAGAATGGNTAACGTGTGAAGCACTTTTCATTCAGATGGCTCTCAAATTGCTTTTTAAAACCAGTCTGACTCACTTCGCCCAGCACTGAAATGAAACTACCTCCAAGATGGAACAAAGGACTTATCAATACAAGGTGGCAGTACACAGCAATTTTTAGCAGGAAGCGAAGAATAATGTATCCCGCTGAACGCACGGGGTAAAGTCAAGTTGGCAGAATACATTTCCTGAATTGGAATCTCAAGAAAATATCCATCGCCAAGAGCTGCGTATTCCAACTCAGGAGGGAAAGTGCCATGGGATCATCCCTCACCATGAAAGCCCAGCCAGTCTTACCTTGCTAGCAGGGGCAGAACATCATGGTGGAGCCCGCATTCAGAACCGACTCTGAGGATAAAACACTTTAGTGACTGCCATTTCTGGAGCTGTTCCTGGAAAAGGGCATGGTGAGTTTTTTGGTGGTTCTTTTTCCCCACCACTCTCTTCCTGTAGAAAGGAAAGAGTCTATTTAACTTCAGTCCATACTTCACAGGAAGCCCAGCCCATGTGAAAATGGATATGAATTGTAAGAGAAGACCACGAGGCAGGAAACTCTTGAAGTGAGTACAAGACTATTCATAAAATGAGCGAGAAAAGGAAATAGGCAATTAAGGAAGGTCATTAGAAATGTCAGGTTTCCAATGGCATTGTGTGGAGAGGTGTAACCCACCTCAACACACACCCGCTACAGCTGAATTTGCACAAGACAACCACAACCTCAGGCTCTTCCACTCACAAGCTTACATCTGAGAAATTTCTTTCATAGCAAGATACCTCAAAAACTTACATAAATCTGGAGAATGGGGACTTCTCCAAAAAAAACTCCCCAAACCATCATCAACACAGCTGCTTAGCACTATTTTCAATGATCACCAGGGTACAGCTGCTCTGGGAATTCGGGTGGTCCAGAGAAAAGGCAACTGGTTAACCCATCCTTCAAACATTTCTTGTTCCAAAGTCAAATGTTACGGAGAGGAAGAGATTTCAAGTTTTTCTTTGTTTTTGCAGATTAAATATTCTACACTGCTTTGGTTCATCAGGTGGAACATTTTTCCTCCTGGGGCACCACCAGTAGCAAGTGAATTTTGGTGGGTGAATGGACAAGCAAAAAGGGTCCACCTCAGAGAGACCAACACATATGTCATAGGGAAAAAAACCTTTCACCAAGTGGCAGCAACAAGACGCAGAAGTATCACATGCCCGAGGACTTGGAGAGCAAAAGACAAACAGTGAAGTCAACATAAATACAGAGGCCCAAAAGCTGCTTTCAGTAGGCATTGGTACCAAAAGGGGCAAGTTTACGAGTGGTGATAAAGGGAATTGCTGACCCAGGGATGTCCCCTATGGTCCTTCTTTTCTTGTGCGATCACCTAGCCTGCTTCGCTCAATGAACGAAGCATTTTTAAAGGTGCCTCCTGCCTGAACATCTCAATTCATGACTTTGCTCTTCGTGCTTTTGATATTGCTTCAGCTTTTCATAATCTGGGCAGAATCCAATGATTTTTGAGCAATCTAAGAGTCAAACTCTGCCATACACTCAGAGCAGGAGACAGCGGATGACAATACATTGACTCCTTCTCTCCTCTCACTTTTTCCTTCTGCTTTCTCCCTCCTGTTGACCTCCAACACTTAGTCAGTACTTTCATTTATTTTTTCTCCTACTATTTCTCTTAACAGAGAGAAACGCTAACACTGTGGGGATGCAATCCAGGCTTGCTGATATTGCAGCATTGGCTGCTAAGGGAACTTAGCTCTGGCACAGTTCAGTCCAGGCCAGCTAGCTATTTAAAGAAGTGGATTTATTTTTACACTTTTCAACCCTCCTTCTCTCCCCCCATATTCCCCCTCTCTTCCTTAAAAAAAAAAAAAAAGCGTGAAATTACCAGTAGCTCAGAGCACCTAAAATTTAACAGTGGTTTATCAGATAATTTGTATTGGGCCCTTTGTCTTTGCTGTTACTTTTATTCTCCAGTAAACTCCTTCAACCATGTTACTACGACAACTTTGGCAGAGATCAAAAGAGTGTGGCAGTTTGCTCCAAATTCCTGTTGCTACCCTCCAGGTATTGAGGAAGGAGATGGAGACCAGTAAGATTTTTCTTTCCTTTGCTCTGTTCTAAAGGGTTTTTGTCCTGGATCTCCACACAGTCAAAGAAAACATTTTAAAGGGTAATTAAGGTGTCTTGTTTTGAGGTGGGGGCTTGGGGAGACCAGTTTTGATCCAGCACTTAAGTCATTGTGTTGAAATGAAGATGACATCCATTAACAGCAGGGTCTTATACCTCCTGAAAAAGAGCTTGCAGGGCTAGGAAAACCACAATAAATCTGAATTAAATTACCGCCTGCTGGCAGCAGATCCCTGGTGTCACAAGTGGTCAGGTTATATACACAGGTCTGCAATGCCAAGTCCAGTGATCTGGAGAAAGCAGCTGGACTTCTCACAGCTTAATGCCTGAAGCAAATGCTGTTGTGCTTTTCCATCTGAACACAGGGTTTTGGGTTTGTTTTTTCAATAAATCCTGAAGTCTTGGTAAAGTGTTTGATTTGGGGGACATTCGCAGTCCCAGGAAGCTAAGGCCAATTCAAGTCTTGTCAGCTGCTGAAATCTGCTGCAGCCTGGACATCTAAATCTTATCCCTGCAAGGACTGCATGGCTCTGGCCTCCACTGGGTTGCAATGGGGTCTACCGGATTTCAAAAAGAAAAAGAAAATAAACAAAATAAAGTACAGATAAATAAAATAATATCTGTGATTTTCTTTCACTCTCAACAGTGAATTAAATCTTTTGAAGAAAAACAGTTCTCAGCTTCAGGCGAAAGGAGGACATAAGAAGAGGCCGAAGTAGCCCACAAGGGAAGCTGCCTACTTCATTTTCGGAACGTGGACACCATGCGTGTCTATTTTTAATTTTGAACCAAGTTCCTCTGCCTCTTGCCAGAAGTCCTGGGCACTCTGATGGTGTAACGGGAGCAGCAGCCCAACCAGTCCCTAATAGTTATTGCTTCTTAATAAAGAGCAGCACTTAGGCAAGGGATGAAGTTACTGTCGGAGGGGTCATGATTAATAATGATTAATCTGATCCTTGCCCACATGAACTGGATCCACCATTCACTAAATAATTACTTTGCAGCGTGGATACCATTTCCAGAGGAGGCACACATTTATCATATTAAAACCAAAAACAAACACACGGAAGGACAGCAGGATCGGAGCTCTCAGAAACACTTGAGCTGACACAAGCCACCAGAAAAGCTAAGTGAAAAGGAAAAAAAATAATAAAACAAAGGAAAAGAGCACTTAAAACACTGAGGAGCTGCCTACCTTTGGGGAGAAGCAGGGGAAAAACAAATAAAGCTAAAGCCTGAGCAGGCAGAGCCTCATCTGTTGAGGATGTGGAACTCTTTGCTACTCCTAGTTCTCAACCCTACATCTATCTCCAATACACACATTATTTGTCATCCCACACATTTTTCCCCTTTTTTCAAATGACATTTTGCCTTCCTCAGAAAGCAGCAGACAGACATAGCTGAAATTGCTCCCTGGGAAGCATCCTCCCAGCTTAATGTTAATACAGCACCTCGCATGAGGCAATCCACATCCCCGACTGCCGCCCTCATGCAAGGAGGCACTGCAGATAATAAGCAACGGCACAGTAATTTATGGGGAGGCATAAATTATGGGGAAACTAATCACTGCTCTGAAGGGCATAGATGAACCTTGCAATTAGAGCAGGACATTTGTGGGGCAGGAGCTTCGTGCTGCTGCCAGGAGGTGGTTGCTTTTTGGGTCTCCTCCTGGTCATCTGGCAAAGCTTCATCAAGAATTATCCACAGCAGAAGAGGAAGATGAAGGACGGGGGTTTAGGGATCCTGACATTTCTATTGCATCACTTTACCCTTCACTTGCAGGGTTTGATCTGAGTGAAAACTGCCAGGAATTGGGAGGTCCTCTGACACGTTCCTGCAATTCCTCTCCTACTCCGAGGAGAAACCAAGGTGAAGTTGGGACTGTTGTGAAATCCCAGCCCCATGTGAGCCTGCTGGAATGTCTGATCCGGACAGCAGGAGGGTCGGGATTTATTCACTGGTGACTGCACCATGGAAAACATCCCCGTCGCACGGGAAGTCATCGCAGGTGGAGATTTAAGGGCCTTCTCCAAAGGCAGGCTGGAGGAATCCCCAAATGTGGAATGCTCGTGTGCAGAATCGTGACTTGGTTTAACCAAGATTTCTTTTTCGACAGAGTGGCGTACCTCAACTTTTTGCAAGGCTCTGAATTCATTGGAAGAGTAAGGTACGGGATAAAAATAAAAGGCAAATCTTTGCAAACCATCATCTTTCACTGAGATGTACAGGTTAGTGCTAAACCTTGCAACAGTCAACGATATAAAAACACACGCCGGTTTATAACTGCATTCAAGAAAATGACAACAAACTAAATTTACATTATCACCCCAGGAAAACACAAAACAGGATCAAAAAAAAAAGAAAAAAAGAAAATGCTTCACAACAATAATGAAGGTAAATCTTTGAAACGAGAATGGGCTGGGGGGAAGCAAAAAGACTTTAGCAAACAAAACTAAATCCAGCATGCTCTTTTTCCCCTTCACAAAGTGAAACAAGCTGCTCCTAAAATAATGCTTCCTTGGTTTTCTGGCAATTAGTGTTCTGAAGGATTAGGCTACAATGATAGGCGAGTGTTTGCCTTTCCCAGCCCATGTCACCACAGAAGTCTGTGTTTACCTACAAGGCCCAGGGGATAATTTATAAGCTGCACTGAGGTCTTACATTCACAGGCAGATGCTCCACTCCGCCACCCACCCTCCTGCCCTCACTTCCTCTTATCTGAAATACTGTCCCCTGAAATACTGACAGGATCCCGTCACAGGCACCATAAATGCTCTTTACCGCCCACGTATCCAACACTTTGCATTGTAGTTTAAGATGAACCAGAAAAAAAAAATACTAGAGCATCAACACATCACCAGATACCAAAAATTAGATTTCAGAAAGCAAGTGAATGCAAAGAAATAATTTATCTTGGTCACAGAAAATATTAAACAGAATGAGATTATTTTCCTCCCAAAACTACTGCCTGCTGTATAATTAAAGTATTGTCATCAATGAGTTTTAGGTCCCACATGCAGCTTTCGTTAAAACCTCTCTCCAATTCAAATGTTCTTATTTTGTTATTAAACTCCGCTATTTAGGGTCTGTGGACTGACCATGCTCTAGCCTGTTGTATATATAGTGTACAATAACAGTGTACATCAGAATACCTAAGTGTACAATGGGTAACAGTGTTTGGGGGTTTTTCCTTCCCCACCCCTTTCCTAAATGAGTTTTTTCCTGGTGCATCAGAGGCTCAAGAAAAACAGAGAGTATTTCAAAGCATTTATAAATGCAACTAGAATTCCTCACAACAGAGCCCATAGCAGGATAAAAAGATCTGTTTGCACTATCTAAGTCACTCAGATCTTCTTAGATATAACAAGATGAGGTTCAGAGACGTCATGATTAATTACATCTTATGAACATAAATGCTGAAAACAAAAAATAAAACATTTCTCCTTCCAAGAATTCAGTCCTTCTCCCCATCAGTAAATTATCTAGAGTTCCTGGAGCATTGTGGACTCAGCTTGAATTTGCTTGAGGGCTATATCTGTTCTGATGGGTTGTTCACAAGCTGCATGAGAAAACAGCCAGTGATTCGACATTTGAAATCAACTGCTTCACACCAACACGTTTCATGGTGGATGACCCAATATTTATAAAATGTGTCCATCCACCTCATAATTTGCTCTGTCTTCAGTATGAATGATCTCTGGGTTCAGAGATCACCTCGTTCCAATGCCAGGTGAGCAGACCTCTGGATGGCTCTCGGTCCAAGCACAGGCAATCGCTCAACTGTACCAGCAAAACTCCACAGTGATGTCAATTTGACCAATTTTAGAAGAAGGTACCATTCCTTCTGGGCAATTAATATTGAAACCATCAGTTTTCTGTTTGTGAGCAAGTTTTTAATGTGGTTATAATTAGCAACCTCAATAAAGAATGTTCTTTTTGGTGATGTCACTTCAGAACAAAAGCGTGTAGCAAATGGTGCTTTTCTCTGTAACTGTCACACATCCAGACAGCTACAGCATGAGACCAAAGGTTGTATGCATTTAGCCAGCAATGAAGTTCAATAATCTTTAAGAATGACATTGCCCAGAGTGGATTATTATTAGGAAACAGAATTCATGAATAAATAAACCAGATGGGAATAAGTCAGGCCAGGGCATTAACAGCTCCTAGCGCAATGAATCCTTGATCTCACTTGAGGGTTTTTCTACGAATAACAAATTTAAAAGTGTTAATGCAGTATCTTTGTCAGACATGCCAAAGACTCCATTTGTGTCCAGGAACTCAGATATACAACAGCACAATTCAAATGAACCAAACATTAACACATTTTTTTATTTCCACTAGTTAGGGTACATATTGACTGACCTGATCTGAGTCTTTTACCGGAGCATTTTTCCCTTTTCTGCAACCACAACTCATGAGCAGTTTTGCATCTCCAATGACTTTTCCCTACAAAAGATAATTCAAGAAAAACATCATCACAGTCTGAACCATCAAAGTCCACCATGTTTTTATTTATGACAGCTGGCGGGTGAAGAAAGGGAGACTCATTGTGCACTGCTGGGAGATGCCTTGCTGCAGAGAAATGGTTTGTATGCAGCCAAGTCATCCTCAAAGACCAGCATCAGCATCAGGGAGACCGTGTAGACTAGAAGAGTGGCAGAAGGAAGGCAAGATGTGCAGAAATAAATACAGAGAATATGGCAAGCCAAGCTGAAAAGGAACTAACACAACCCAGTATCCTCTCATCCATCACGATGTCCATCGCAATCAGGGAGTGCTGTGACCAAGTTTGAGTAACTTTACATAAAACCTCATATACCAGCATTAATGTGCACTGTAGCCAAGCTAGTGCTTCCTGAGTAACTAGGTTTAGCTAAATACAGATACACAGCTGTGACTTAGCCATATTTGGGGAACTGGTCCATATAACCGCTGGCTTATCTTTGCCATGACTTCAAGAGCTTACATTCATAAAACATTACAGTCTGCTCGACCAAAGCCAATAGTGCCATTAAAATGCTGTGGAGATTTATTTCAGAGGAAACGGAGTCCCCCCGCACTCTCTTCAGCCACAGCCAGCAGTTTGAGAAATAGTCTGAGCTCAATAAACTCCTTTTCACTGACAACCCATAAGGTTGACTGCGCGTAATCCATGCAGCAGGATGCCTCACATTAACCTGATTCAGTTCTGAGGATCTTTTGGATCACTTTGGTTCCTCACCAAGGAATAATCAGAGCTTACCAAATTGGACAACTTCATAAATCACCATGGGTAGAAATGGGTAGACTTGGATTCTAGATTTGCTAAAAAACTCCTTGAGCTCAGGTAGCAATGTGGCTACTCAAGTCCCCCCATAAACCCGTCATATTTACACGTTCTCCATAGGAGTCACACAAAGACAGGTATCATCTTTTTCAGACACCTGCAGTCTCCAGCTGAAAAACAAACATTTTCAGCATTTGCTGGGCAACAGAAGGGGACTCTATTAATGTGCAGCTTTGGAGAGCAGCGAGATTTCAGCTGGATGGATTTATATGGAAAAGGAGACTACAACATTAGAACAGTTAATGAGTTTAGCAAAGTGGAAACATTCTGCCCTAACTGATGAGGAAGGGAAAGGGCGCGATTAAAAGGAATTGCAGCCATTCTTCAATGTCAGGCCATAGCAGAGAGATGACCCTTGGTGGCAGGAATTACAAACGGGAAGATAAACTTGGGATCACCTCAGGGGTCTGCAACCTGCCAGGTGTGCTGGGGGCTCTCCTTTTGTGACCCTCAACATCTCAAAACCTCCAGCAAGGCCAGGTAATATGCAAAATATATTCTTTCTGCTCTTTCCAAATGCACACTGAAAAGACTGTGCCCTGATCTGATACGTAACCAAAACACTCCAATGCTCAGGCCTGATCACACACCATCAAAATTCAGTGTTTTCTGGGGACTACTTAAAACTGGCAGCCTCTGCCTGTGGCTCCTATTTATTGAAAATATTTTGCTCTTGCCCCCTTACTGCAATTCCTGAGTGATTCAATGTGTAATATCTTAAATTCTAAAACCATTAAAGTAACAGGCAGAGCAATTGCATTAAATTATTACGTTAGAGATGAGAAACTGAGGCATAGGAAGGGATCCACTGACCCAAGAAACCTTTTTAGATACTCCAGGCTCCCTGAGATACGATACATCCGAGCCAGGAGGACCTAAAGGAGACCTGCGGAGTTCCTGATAGGAACTGATGGATGGGCAGGATACCTTAGAGAGTCTGTAGTGGCAACATATGTCTGCATTTAGGTAGTTGGATCCATACACGACCTCCTGGTAGTCAGCTTGTCCCAGTACCTACTGCAAAGTCACCCTGTGGGAGAAGATATTCCAGCCTTTTTTACACCATAAACTGAGGAAGAATTCCCATTTTTAGACCCTTCTCTGTCTTCTCATTTCTTGGATACACTCCCAAGCAAGCTAAGCTCATGGCAAAAAAAGGCAATGTTCTCACAGAGAGGAGGGAAGTATTACTGGCTTTGTGCAACAGAGAGGAATTACAAGATGTTGGCCATAATCACTTGGAAAATCAAGCGTAGAGGGGAAATCCAAATTCAGACTTTGATAGTTTCCTTTCCCTTGATAGTACAAGAAAGCATTTCCAGGGGGGATATTTCTGTTCCCTAGAAAAGCAAATGAAAATGAAGCATTCAATGAATGATCCTATCTTATTCTCTGATTGCAGATCCCCCTCTTTAAATGTGTGTTGCACGCATTAGCTACTGCCTTCCCCTACTTTTTAGGAAAAGCCCTTTTGTGAACAGCTGCCTAATTTGGGGCTAGGTGTCTACCATTAGGCAGCTAAGTTGAAAGGGGAAAGAAAGAGGGGAAAAAGCAAAAAGAAAAAAAAAAAAAAAAAAAAAAATGGACAACATTGGAAGACAGTTAAAGCGCTNGCTCTGTTTAAGAGCAGATGGAGGCCTTGTCATTGCGGAGTTTCCTCGCATACACCAGGCAGTTCAGTGGGGATATAGAAAGGGGCTTCTGTTAGGAGGCTGCTGTCTGGAAGCAGATTAGAGGAGCGGGCGCTTCCCACGGCACGCGCCGTGCGTTGCGTTAAACATGCACGTGCAACGGCGCCTTTTATTCAGAGCTCCAAAACGCAGCCCTGCGGGGTGCTAGGGGTCGCCGAGTTTGGGTCTGTTTATTTGTGTGTTACTTTACAGTTGCTGGTGCCCAAGGAGTTGGTCAGGACATGCGAAACACTTCGCCAGGACCATCACACCAAGGTCATCGCCTCGTGTCACGTCCTTCCATCCTCTATCCATTCATGTGCTCCGGAGATTTCAGGGCAGAAGAGAACTTTACAGAGAGCCGTGAGGAGTTATGGATCGTCAATCTTAATTTAGGGAGCATCGTTTTTCATATTCCTATAATAACCAGGCTGGGGAGGGCAATGGTTTGGAGCTGCGCTCGTGCAAGCTCACAAACACATCGTTTCCAAACGTTCGCGTGCTTTGGGGACGATGTTCCGGGCTGCAAGCAGCTAGGAGCGATGGAGGAGCTCCCTTTGTCTTCTGCTGCTCCCACCCTCGTCACCAACTCCTCTTCCCAAAAGAGAAAGTGAGCAGGCTCAACCGTGGGCATATCAAAGCAAAGCACGCAGGGGTCTCACCGCTTCAAACACTGCCATGGGGAAGCACTACGGCATCCTCCTCCTCGTGTGCCACCACCGCACCGGGGGCTCCAGCAGCAGGCCAAAGTTTGCAGAAAAATAATAACAAAACAGGCTTAATCACCTTCGCTTCACGGGTGATGGGCACTGAACCACTGCCAGTTTTAACAAGCTGGCCCCACAGTCGAGAAACCCCCAAACTGCGTCAAAGCAGAAGTCGGGCGTGCGCCGGTCACAGCTCGCTTCACGCGAGCGGCGCTGGGGGCGAGCGCGTCGGCTCATGCAAATCCTCCGTGGTGGCCACACTGACATGTTTTCCAGCATGGTGCCCCTTGCCACGGGCTCCGCTTGAGCGGCCACCTCCACCGTCTGGGATGACGGGATGGAGAGAAGGGCTTGGGCCAACTGCGCTCACCAAAAATCCTGGGGAATGTTCTCATCCTCAAGCACCTGGCACAAGACTCTTCTTGCACCTCCAGATTTCATGCAGCTCCAAGGACCTCTTCGAAACAAAGCTGAGCATCCTGCCAAAAGCGCGATTATGTCAGCAGCCAATATCCCCTCTGGCTTCTCGCAGCCTCTCCTTTAAATTAGCAGATGCTGCTCCCCCTCCCCTTTGGCTATGGGAGGTGTTTGACCAATCTCTATCCTCCCCGTCTTGCAATATCCTGCTAATATCCCACACGGCCAGATGAAAATCTGGAGCGTCCAACGGCTGACTGGCTTGCCCTGTCTCTCAGAAGAAAACCATGGAAGCGCCAAGCCTCCAGCATGGACTTTCTAAGGTTTTTAATAGCATTTCATCTGCTGAAGCATCTTTCCGCGTCAGAGAGGAGCACTTTCTTGAGGAGCTTCTTGGAGCTGAGTTATATGGCACTTTGTGGTCCTTCCCCAAAACAGATCCTGATACCTATATAAGCACTGCAAACGCTTTTTTTTTTTTTTTTTTCCCCTTAGATCCACAGACTTTCACCAGGGAGAAGATATGTGCATGGTGCTCCAACAGAGAACCCTAAAAAATGGGATTGCTTAAATGGAGTTGAGAAGGACAGTGTATCCCATGTTGACGTTGTGCTGCTACCCACTCAAGATGCTCCATGTGTCTGGACAAACCGCTGCCCCGGTGCCTCCAGAATGGCTTGGGAGAGCGGGAGAGGTGAAAAGAGCGGGGGAGAAGCGCCGGGAAACGCACGCTGAATCCGAGGTGGAGGCAAGCACAGTACAACAGACAGCTGGTGTTTGGGTGGTGGTAAATCACCCTGAAATGAGCCTCTTCCCTCAGCTCAATGAGGCCGAAACAACAAAGGGAGGCACAGCTTGCAGACGGAGAGTCCGCTAGGCAACCGCAGACACACATGACAGCTTCATTCAGGAGCCCCGAGTCAATACAAAAGCTTCGAAATCAATCCGACATCCTGCGACCTCAAACAATGCGCCAAATCTTCTCAGAATTGGAGTCCCAAATGAGGGGGAACAGCGTTCAAGGGAGATCAAACCGCCAGGCTGCCATTGAAAGGGACTCAAAAGGAGAAGAATGCTCCCAGTTTATTAATGGTGAGGTCTGGCCTGCTGCATCCCAGCCGCCCGAGGTTGCATTCATTAGAGGGCCGCGCTTTGCACACATTATGCAGAGGGGCCGGCGAGGCTCTGTGCGCGCGCGGGCGCGCGGCGCACTCGGGATGTGCCCCTCTGCTCTGCGCCCTTGTCCTCGCCGCAAATTCCTCCTGTGTGAACCTCAAAGGCTGCTTTTTCCCACTCGAGCAGCGGCAGCGGCGCAAACACGAGCCCTCGCGGACCGAAAAAGCATTAAGAAAAACAACGCGGACGCGGTCTTTCTAAGGGAAAGAACGCAGGGTTTTGCATCTGCGCAATCCCCCTTCCCTCCCAGCCGTGCTGAGTTATCCCCTCTGCGGGGAAGATGGCACCATCTAGGGTAATTTCACCTGCAGCATCTGCCTTGCAGCACCACATGCAAATGGCTCCCTTCCTCCCTCCAAAGCATGTGGCAACGGCCACAAAAAGGCCAAGCAAATCCTCTTTATCAGCCTGCCTTTGAAGGCAGGTGTAGGAGTAGATGGCACGCACAAAAAGGATAAATATCATTTCCAAAAGTGTTGTTTGGATTTGTCTCTCTCCTAATTATTTTCTTTTCAGGTGCCATATATCTGAAAGAGTCAGACCTTGCACGTTTTCTTCTCCTCAGCTACTCCATGCAAGACACAGTGGTAGCTTCAGGAGATCAGACTTGAAAAACACTTTTTGGTTGTTGTTTTTTTGTGGGAGTAGATGAAGAGAAAGGGCTGAAATTTTCAAAGTAGTCTAGAGATTTTGATGCACGTTTCCCTGGTGTTTTAATTGACGATGTGTCAAAATCCAATCAACTCTGCTTTTAAAGTGTCCCATTGATCTTGGAAAAGATAGGGCTGTAGGAACCAGTAGTCGCTCAGATTTGGAGACACTCAGGGACACGGAGACAGAAAACAACAACAAGCCTTCCTTAAGACCTAGCAATTTCAACACACTTTATTCTTAAAAACTGGGGAATTGGTATTAAGGCTTCCACAAAAAACCTTCTGCTTTACTTCATCAAGTCTATGCTACTGGTACTGCAACTGTGATCCCCTTACAGACCATGGACTTTCTCCTCTTCTCCTGGTTCTACTGCATGAATCCAGATGGCAGGAGGAAACTGGGCAATGACAAATAGAGCAGATTTAAAAGACTTTCTCTCTAGCACGAGACAGAACTGGAGACCAGCTAAACATGCAAGACCAGACAAGGCGATATTGGAACCACAGGCAGGAAGGCTGAGGAGGTCCAGCAAAGCAGTTGAAACTCAGTTTGCTGGAATTGCATGGAGGAAGATCCAAGGTGAAATTTGTTGGTAGAATAATAATGCCAAGAGCTTTCATTTTAAACCACATTTTTCTTCTTGCTGCAATAACTAAATTTGTTTTACATACACAGCAATTCCAAATGTAAGTTTTTGAAATTCGGAAAACTGAGATCTTATTTGGACGACTTTTTTTTTCTCCTCACTTGCTTGCACGCTTTGAACTCTTCCACTTGAATAATTTAGCAATCTATCTTAAATATTTCACCAATAAATCACAGGCTTGTGTTTCTATTTCATGTTGGAACTAATCAGCGAAGGAATGTCTGAGTCGGAAGTTAAAATTCTGCTCCACCAAGTCGGTTGATGCATAATCATTTCTCCCCAGACTCTCTGGTGAATAAAAACTTCTCTGCAGAATTAGCGCTGTATAAGAAGTTCTTTGTGCAGGCACGGCGCACAACTGCAGACGAGGATCTTATACATTCTGCCAACAGGGCTTGAGATTTCCAGAGCTAATTGGTTTGTAGCGTTTTCCCAGCCTGCCAAGGCTGAGCACGGAGCTCACAGCTGAATTGCGTCTAAGACGGGCGCGTAGAGCCCAAGCTCCACGATGCCGGTCTTGATGCCGGCCGACAATATTTAGAGCCCTCTGAATGGCCCTATGTGGGCAAGGGACCAGGTTTACGCAACCCGTTGCATTCAGATTCACGCCGGGTGCTCATTCCCATCAAAGAGTAGAAAAAAACATGGAGGTTTCGTGCCAAAATGGGAGATTTTTAAAAGCACGGAGCCTCACAGAGCCTAAAATGTCACTGAAAGCCAACAGGACTATAGTTTCTATAGTTCCTAAACTTCTTGGGCATTTTTGAAAACTGTATTTCAACACTATTTTGATGAAAAATATATTTGTGAAAAATATGAGAAATGGACTGTAACCTTCCACTTTCCAAAGTCCCAGTTCATCAGAATAAAAACAGTTAGCATCACTTATAAATACATATATATATACACATGTGTGTAAGTTATATATATATTTATTATTTAGTGCAATTAACTGAGGCACACTCAAGGAAGGACTTATTTTCACCTCACTCAGCAAAGTCCACAATGCATGAACAAAATGAACACCTTGCAAGAAACTTCACAGCTAGCATTTTGAAACTGAAAAGCGAAAACAAGAGAGAAAATGCATGGGGAAAAAAGAATGAAAGCAGAAAGGGCGTAGTTTTAAGATGCATTATTACGGGGTTGCCTTTTATTTGGTTGTGTGCCTACTTTTTACTTAGTTTTGTTGCAAAGCCCCCAAATGCAATCTCTTCTCCTTCAAAGGAATGGATGACCTTGCACATGCACCTGCACTTATATATTCACGTATACCCAAATGCAGATGCACACGTGCATATGCGAGCTCGCACAAACACATGCAGGGCTAGAAAGCTTGAGGGGCAGCTCAATACCCGACACAGCCGGACTCAGGACCCCAGCTCCATAAGGACAAGTCTGGCCTGAGCGCGGCTGGGGGAGGGCAGGCGGGGTGGAAATCGGAGACACGTCCTCCTCCTCCTCCTCCTCTGAGGACAGACATCTCCATCTTTCCTCCCTTCTGCAGCTGACAAGACTTCCTACACAAACTGACACGGAAACAGCTAATTTAGTGCTTTGTGTCAGGAATGTGGCCAGGGTTTCGGTCCCCCCGTACTCCCTCAGCCTCATCGCCCTCACGGCAATGGTTCGACTTTGTGCAAGGGCTTTGCACTGACGCGGCTTCCAGTGACCGGTCAGGGCAAATTGAATCTGGTTTCCCCCAGGAAAGGTCGTGCTTTTCCTCCGTCCCTCAAGCACACGCACCTCCTCCTCTTCTGCTTTTGTAACTTATCTCTCTGCAAGCTACTTCCCAACAGGAGCCGAAATTAAACAGGCTGCCCATATGCCATGGCTCACTTGTTGTCTGTTCCTCTTGCTGCCATCTGGCCTATTTGCTCAGCCAAAGGCGGTAAAAAAAGTTAAAAAAAAAAAAAAAAATTAAAAAAGGGGGGGGAAGAAGAAAGAGAAGAAGAAGGGTAAAGCCAGACACAATGAGGACGAGGAGGGAGGTGATGATGCTGTCTCTCACATCTGTTCCTTGGCTGGGCTCCCAGATAGATCAGTAATGGAGAGCAGCAGAACCAGTGACAATTAACCCAAACACAGCCCTGTTTATTTAACCTGTTCAGATAGATCAGCTCATGCACTGCTCCCTGGGCACGGAGGGGCAGCATTCCAGCAAGGAGCTCCCCGCTACGGAGAGGAAATCCTCGTCTGCTGCAAAGGGCCAGAGAAAACCCATCAGACACAGCAGAGTGCAACGACTGAGCTGCGAGTCCGCCAGCTTCGCTCGTCACGTCACCTTTTTTCTTCTACAGCATCATCGCAAGCAGACTAACCAAGAGAGAAGTGTCTGCGGGTGCATGAGGTCTGCATTTCTGCCTGGGTTTTCATCCACACAAGCTACTCAAACTTGTCAGGCATCTCCTGACCCTGCCAAAGGAGAAGACAGAAGGGGAAAAGCCAGATAAATGCCGAAGAGCTGGTTGCACAGCCCACCGTCACAAGATTTGTGACAAGGGATAGAAGTTGGAGAACGGAGCTGTGGGGATAATAGAATTTTTATCTTTCAAGCTGAGACAAAAAAAACTCCAGGTTTTAAAGCAGATTAACCTGAAAAGTAATTTGTAGAAAAGAACAACTACAAAGTCACTTATTCAGCAGAATGAAAAGAGGGTGAGAAAACTGCATTTGGAAAGGGGCTAAATGTGTCATTTGAGCTAAATCAACCCCTTTCACTGCTTTTTCAGCTTAAGGGAAAAAAAAAAAAAAAAGAGCAATGAAGCAGTGTATATGCATGGCAAGGTCGGTACATATGGTGATGTGGAATTTAACTATATTCTAGTCCATTTACACAGTTGTGTATGTATATACCTACAAGAAACGGGAGAGAAATTTATCTTGTGTTTGCCTGTAAAAGGTGGTATAAACTGAGGGTGCACAAAACCACGTGTCTCTCACTGAGATACGTATCAGAAAACCTCCACCCGCTCACCTCAAGGCAGACACTACTGAGTCACAACTCAGTAACTACCACCAGCGCTCCATGAGATCATGGTGAGGAAACCCTCTGCTGAGAGACAGCCGGAACGAAGAGCAGACCCTACTCTTCCAGAGGCAGCATGCGTGCGGAGAAATCCCAGACAGGATTTCCTGCTTGGAGAAGGATGGATGAGAAGAAGTGTAGGTATTGGTGCATTTATCATTAAGGAAAGAGCCCTTGCTTTAGCTGTGAGTCTCTACCCAAGTCAATAACTCCTCAACAAACATAGAGGAGAAGGCAGAGAGATATCATACCACCCCCTGAAGATGGCACCTTGCTATTCTTGGTTACGTTTTGCAGGGACAGATCAGAATCAAGCTGGGTGAAGGTTTTATCCATAACCATTCCTCTGCTTGCAGCTTGTGAACAAAGAACACTACTTGCCATAAGCTCCCCATTTCTCTACAACTTTCTAACAAGCGCATGTACATATACAACATGCAGAAGCCCCAAAAAAACTATTGAGTTGATTCTTCAAGCATTTGGGCTTATAGTTCCTGTCGATACAGAACAACTCTTTCCTCATCCAAAGAGCCCACGTGCAGCCTTTGGAAAGGAAGGAAATCTTTGTGAATGCAAAATACTTCATCAGTAGGAACAGTGGAAATAGAAAACAGATTTTCCTAAAACTGAAACACAGCATCATTACTAACTTTAAACACTGCTGCAGTCAGTCCCCAGCAGGGATTCCAGCTTTGGGAACTGATTAGTTAAAATCTGCAACGACAACAAGAGCAACAGCTAGAGAAAAGTCTTTTTGCAGCCTGCAGTCATGCGAAGAGATGGATTCCACCACGACTTTCTGCTGGCATCATAAACCGATTCAAGCTCTGCTCTTGTGGTTTATGATCTCACCACTAAGCACCTCCACGGAATGATTCTCTCATATCTTACTGTGGCCCATCCATTATCCTCTACCTAATTGCTTCCACAGCGCTGCTGCAACAGAGGTTTCTTCCTACAGCTGAACATTTGTATTCCCAAGAGTTGTTGTTACCTGCTGGGTCAAGTTGCTCAATCTTTACATTTTATGTTACTACAATGGGAAGACATTCCAGTGAGCAGAAAATCACACAAACCCAACAATCATTCAGATTCCTGTGTTTGGATTTTCTGTCAAACAAAGGGAACTTGCCAAAATTCGCATTACACCACGCTACGGAAGTGGGGTGGAAGGAAAGGAAAAGTCAAGCGCTATCTATCCACTACAGCATTAAATCAAAATTCCCCAGTAAGTTTATTAACAATAAACTGAAATAAAGTGAGTGGGAAGGGAGGGGTCAGTGCAGACCAGAAAATTAAAGGGGTATGAGGGACAGATTTGGGTTTGGTTGGCTGGGTATAGGAATCAGGAGAGACCAACACTGAGCTAAGGATGTCCAGCCTCACTACTGAACACTTTAAGACTCCTAAGCTCTTAGTTTCCCAGAAAATAACAGGCTCAATTTGTGAAGAGAAATAAGGATGATCCCCATTGTATAGCTGACACTGAAAGCCCAAAAAGACCATGCATCTTGCCCCACTCTCACATATTAGGTCCACAGTAAACCGAAGAGTGGAAGGTCCATCTTTCACAAACAGAGTTTTTAACTCTCAAACCATTCCAAAAATATATCACTTCACATTCCTACTTTCTAAACTGAGATCAAAAATACTCTTAATCAGCACACAGGACTAAGCAAAAAGTGTCAGCAAATGACTACATTTGAGAAGTCTGACATTGAGAAGTTTGTGGGACCTCGACTTGCTTTTGCTTTTTGTATTTGGAAATTCACTTTAGCTCTTCAACACTCTTTCCCTCCATATATCTCAGAGGTATCTTTTTATTAAAGCCCATTCTTTCTCCTGGGGCCTGAAAAGTTCTCAAATCATACAGTTTGAGTATCATAATAACCCAATAAACACCAGGTGTTCAACCACAACTTCTTGATTTACGCCAACAGAACCCAGGCTTATCAATAGCTAAGCTATCCAAATATTGAACAAACCTAGGCCAACCTAGCACTGAGATGTGAATCACAACCTCAAGCAGGAACTCTTGCAGTAGCTACAATACCACGGGCAGTAAAACTCCACTGATTGCTTCTTCCCATGAAGAGCAAAGGTCTTCCCATGAAGAGCAAAGGCCTTTCTAATCTTCGGCCTTCAAAGAGCTTCCCCAGTGCTGCATCACGCCTCATCGTGTTGGCAAGAGAAGAAGTGTGTTGGTACTGCTGAGAGGTGACATGACAGGCTGGTAAGGGAGTCCCACCACAGCAATGAGGATGTCAGAGCACCTTTTTTTGGATGTCTGAAGACTGAAAAATGCCTCAAAATTTGAGTGTTTCATTTTTGTACAAAAAAATGAAACTTGTCTTTTCTGTCTTTCGTTTAATGTCTGGGGGATAGCCTGCGCACCAAAAAAACTTCAGTCTATCATCAGTTCCCACTATGTCACTTCATCATCTCCTCCGCATTCCAGGTGTTTGCTTGCACCTATACTTTGCAAACAGTAACATCCCAAAGGCAGGATTAAGCTTCTCTGTATTTCCTACATTCAGAGTAAGGTGTCCTCTACAAAATAAGCATGGTCTGACCCACTATTCTGGCTGCAAAGTACTACAGCAATGGGACCAGTGACCAATTAGGAGTATCACAAGGTCAATAGCCTTTACTGCAAAATACTTTTATACCTTCCAGCCTCATGTGCCAGAAATTACACTGCTTTTAACTCTTATCCTCCTCTTCTCCTCTCACCCATTCCTTTGGAAAGATAAAAACCATGGTCCAGGCTGCTGAGTCAGACCATAAATCCCCAAACAAGACATTTCCTCAGACTTGTTTCTGGCCACCGCTTTACTGAAACCATCACAGGGCTGCCAGGATGCTCTTTTAACCTCTTCCTGAGAAATGAACTGCTGCAAACTGGCCCACCAGAAACCACGTGCAGCGAAACAACAACAACAGAATCAATTTATATATCAGACAAATTTCTAAATTTTGCACTGGAAAGTGCATCTTCTCGGCCCAAAACCGAGGCCCTGCACAAAACACCCTAGAGACCTACAGAAACATCACAGCCTGGAAGACAAAGTCCAAACCCGGAAGTTGTGAAATTCCACCATTTTTGGACATAACATATGAATAACTTTCAGCAACTCAAGTTATCGCTCTTGGCCTCAGTTTCCCCTGAAAAATGACTTTCCAAAGCATCTTTCCTCTCCCCACAGAAAGCCCTAATAAAAAACTAGCAGTTGCAGATAGTATTTTATAAACTAAGACCTTTGAGATGGCCAAGCTCAGCACTCCCCCAAGAAGCTCTCCTCTTCTCGTTACGCGAACAAGTGCGATCTTCAACTCCAGCGTTAGTTATATTGTTACAGCTGAAGGCACCCCAGTTAGCTCAGAGTTTCCATTTCTTTGGGGTTTCTTCAGGCTTCCTTTTTAGTTTCAGTTTGTGTTTCCTGCTTCCCTTCCCCCCTCTTTCATTTTTGGGGCTTCAGACTCAAACGGAAACTGAAAGCATCACTGAGTGTAAATTTTCTGCATTTCTCTAGTTTTGACTAGGAATCAAAGCAAACCAAACAAGTGAAACAGCAGAGATACCACTTTGGGGCTCAAAATGCAGTGTAGTCTTGCGAGTCCTTTCCCCTAGATTTTGGTCCTCGTTAACCTATCCCCGATTCACAGCAAGGGAAATCAAACCAGAGGAAGTTTAAATGCCTGGATATTTTCATTTTAAGGATAATTTGTGTTTCGAATTCCTTGGCAGTAGTAGATATGCCTGGGTTTGGAGGCCCACTGGAGTTTAATCCCCACATCTTCATGCAAATAGGAGGCAGCATATTTGGCCTTGCTCCAAAAATACACTTGATTAAACAAAACAGATCCCATACCCTTGCTGAGTAAGGAAACTGCAAACTTTGGGGAGCTGCAGTCAGGAGGAGCAGGAGTTCATTGCTGGGAACCAGGGGCTCTGTTGCAGGAGATGGCTTCAGATCGGTCTCCGATCTGATGGCCTTTTGGCATCCTCCGCCCAAATAAACAATGAAGTTTTTTAAGAACTGATTTTGATTGACTTCTCTTCCTCTCTCTCTGTTTTTGCTGGCAGGGTTGCAAATGAAGGATCAGCTCTTTAGCGCGTGCAACCAGAGCTATTAAGGTCAGCCCGTGAAGAGTGCAGAGAAGTGGTGCTGCCGGTACCTTCCCTAACTTCACCATTTCAGGAATTACTCCGTCTATCCTGGGAACCTGATCTCTTTTCTCCTTTCAGTGCAGTTCACACTCAAAAAGCAGAGATTTGCCAAAACAAAACTCAATCCCGGGGGGAATATATGGGATGTCTTACATCGCAGGACAACACTTTCAACACTTTGTTTCAGGGCTGAAAAAGGACGCAATACAATCACCTGCTTGACCGAGCTCTTTGGACGGGGCAAACAAGCGTCACTTTGTTCTCGCTTGTGCAAGCCGAGTGGCCGTGGAGCAGGGTACGGGGAGGTCACTACGGACACGTGATTTCATGGCAAGAGGACAGTCTGGTGGCTGAATGGGCCAGGGCTTCACTTTTGCTCTTGCTGACACAGAGCACAACACAGCAGGAGGCATTTAAAGGCCTCTATGCCTCAGTTTCCCCACTGTACATTGGTAATCTTGCTGTGTAGACCTCAGAAACAAGGTCTAAGCTTGAAGTACCAACAGTGCAACCAGGAAAGAGCAGGCTCTGGCCTTGTCCTTGCAGCAGGAATCTCCCCCATGACCTTTCCAGCACCCAGCTCCACAGCCCAACTAGTAGGAGGCCATGCTGGCACATCTCAGCATGCTACATCTAAAGATGGTGCATAAAATAAGGCAAACTCTCCCTCTTTGCTTAATATCAACCACAATTTTTAGACCTGTCGATGAACACTGATGGTTTTATCAAGCCTGCACTGACTGTAAAAATGCTCCCAACCTTCTCTTGGGTATCTTCAAGGAGCAAAAGCCTTTGAGAGTCCAAATGCAACATAATTTGCTGGCCATAAATAGGATATAGCCCTGCCAAAACCCTACTACACTGCAGCTTGTATTGGCAGCTATGGCATTCTCCAAAACACACATTTTATAACCCCATCTCAGAGTTTTATGGCTTGAAGATATAGAAGCAAATGTAAACTCTACTACCCCTGGGGCTGTTTTTTGGCTCAGTGAACTGATTCTTTGCACATCTTTCTTTCTCCTCTCTTAGGCTCCTTAACTAACCACAGACTTCCAAGGAAGAGGGAAATTATGTTAATTGGAACCTTCTCAGGACATTATCAGCTTTAGCAGGACCCTTTGGAGAAGGGGGAGGGCAATGGAGGATAGGGAACAATTAAATTGCCTCTTGCAGGAGGATGTCAGTGTATGAAGGCCAGTCAAAGCCCACTTTTGCTCGCACCAGGCCCTCACCTGGCTAGAAGCTCCTACAGCCAAGGGCCACTGAAACCTCCCATGTCAGAGGGCAGGAGACCAGAAACCAGGGCGACTCATCTCCAAGGCGTCAAACAGACAAAATTTTGCCCGTCTGGCTTCATTTATGTTCATTTCTGCCACACATGTGCACCTTCCAGTTTCTCTTTCCCTGCCTGAAATCACTTCAGACTTCAGCAAGGTGGTTACTAAAGATGCCTTGCTTTTCTGACTTGAAATGCTGCTAAATACGATCTAATTGACAAGTGGAGTACCCAAGGATTGGGCAGCTGCCACGTTTTACTCTCACGCGAGTAGGTCTAATCCGTATTATGCCATGCAATGGGCTCATCTACATCCCGACCAACGGACTGGATGCCCAAGTGGTACCAACTATGTGAGAGGTAGAGCAATTCTGCTTTGAAAGACGTTAAAAATGAGTCAGATTCTGCTCTTGTAGATGTCAGTTTGGGTGGAGAGGATCAAATGCCTGAGCAATCTGTAAATACCAGGTTCCAGAGATTTCTGCTAGCACAAGCAGAAATTTTGGGGGAGCAGGTTTAGCCAGGATGCTTTTCTGACCAGAGTGCTCCACTAACTCCCCACTCTCAGTAGGAACAGGCCCTCCCAGAGCCTCTTCTCAGAGGCCGAACTAGCATGGCTAAAAATACTTCCTCAATTAGGGCAGAAAACAGGAATTTGCCACTTGTCTGCCTCCATTTTGCTGCCTGTCAGCCTTGGGCAGATATTTCAATCGTGGCCCTTTACACGCTGCGGACCGAGCGCGTTTAACCTGTGACCTTCCCTGCTGTGATCCATGGGCCCCTTCCCTTCCTGGTTCTCCTGCCACGGCCCCACAGCAGAAGGTCCTTGCAAAGGAGGGAAGGACGAAATGGGGATGGAAGAACGTTACAACAGACACCAAGACTGCAATACTTGGAGGCGGAAAGGGCAGATATTTGTCGTCTTAGGAGACACTTATTGGTTTGACAAACTGTACAGGGGCACTTGCACTCCCACATTTGGGAGAAGGTGTCAGAAGAATAAGATCTGGAGGGGAGGAATGGAGAAGAAAGGTTTCCTTTCCCTCAGGTGTCCTCCGGAGGGGCTGCAGCACCTTAAGGTACCCAAGTACCTCCAGAGCCTTGACTCTACTCCTCCCCAATCCACCATCTTGCACAGTGCTGAGTTGAGCATCTCACAAGGTGAAAAAATAACACCCAGACCATCAGCCACCAAAACTTGCACAGCAACAGCACCATAAGGAGCTGAAATATGGGCCCTGCATCCTCCACTCCACCATGTCACTCTCCCAGGGCCTCAGTCATCCTCCCACTGCCTGAGGAGCCGACAGCCCTCCCATCACGTGGACGCTTTGAGGGCTGGCGTCGGCGTTTCGCCCCTCTCCGCTGCAGATGGTTTGCTGTCCGTTATCTGCCCTTCGCACGTAATTAATCAGCTGTCTACCAGCTCATTAGGGACAAGCCCTTGCCCTCCCCCTCCACTCCAACCAGGCCGCCACGCGCATTACTTCGGTTAAATCCTGTGTAAGTAACTACATAAATAGTAGGCCAGGTTTGCCTTCTGTGCAGGCGGAGGCTGCTGCTTGGCTCGCTCCTCGGTGTGCCCATCTCATAGCCAGGAGTTCTCAGAGGGGAGACCTCTCAAGCAAGGAAGAGTACAGGGCAAAGATAGCCCCATCTATCCTTGGGGCAGGTTTGTACGGCAGGTAGATAGTACCAGATGCCTAAGCATAACATGGAAGAAATGTAGACCTAAAAAAGTCAATGTTTCAGAGTAAAATGCTGGAAATCCTGCAAAGGGGAGGCTAATCGTCTAGCAAGGTGGAGCAGCACGAGGAAGGCAAGTTTTCAGAGTTTCAGAAATGGGTTCCCTCAGCACACTGGTTAAAAAAGTAATAATAATAGAGGATGTGGGTACACAGGTTCAAGCAACCTTAAAAACCAAAATGAATCATTGCCTTGAGCTCAAGCAAAACCTGAACCGAACTTTCTACAAGGGTCAGGATAGTTCAGCTGAAGGTTGCTAAGTTCACTTGCTCGTATTTTTATAGTTCCGGGGCCAAAGCTTGACGTTCTCATAAAGCACATGGCCACGTTTCAACTATCAGCAGACGTACAGAATTTAAGATTTAAATATCTTGCTCCCAGCTGGGAACAACCACTGACAGCACAAGCATGAGAAAGCTTGTTTCCTCAAGATTTCCTGCTTACTCTAAGAGATTTAATCATCAGGATGAGCTTGGGGTGAATCACCTGAACTTTTGGCTACCGATTCTGGCCAAGACCTCCCAACTGCCTTGTACTTGCACATCACCACGATAGACCTTACCTAGCCAAGTGCCTTAACTGATTGGACTGGGCTCAGTTTTTACTCTGTTGCCTGTACAAAGGTACTGAAGACTTCCCCATGCATTTCCAGCATTGTTATATTAAGCTAAATTACTATTTGGGAGAAGTGCTCATGGCGGGAATGTAAAGCAACCAAGTTCTCTCTTCCCAGAAGAAGCTGGGCATAGATGATGGTAGGGGAAAAGCTTTCCCGACCATCTAAGACTAATGAATTTCACCAGTGATGTGGGAGACCACCATGAAGAGCCAGGGCAAAGCCCACTTTTCCAGTCTATCTACAGTTATCCTTCTCTACCAGAAGCGCTTAAGAAGGACGGAGGTCGCAAACACATGTTGCACAAAGTCACTAAAGCTGTTTTATCAGAGACTTAATCTCAACTCATTTCCTAGGCCTGACCAACTAGGGCAAAATGCAACTATGTAGCTGAACTCCCCCAAAACATCAGTTCTGCTTCCCAACTCTACCCAGTTCACCCACAACAGGCAGCAGGAAGCAATCTCCCTTGCAATGCATTTTCAAACATCAGCTGACAGAAATAAAATATCCACAGTTTGATCATTCGGAAATGCATTCCACTTTTAGATGATTTTGTATCATTAATAATATATGCATTTCTTTAAAAAATTAAAAAAAAAACTTCAAGAAGGAAGGGTGAAAGGAAGGAAGAAAGAAAAACAGACAGGAGTGGGGGGAGAGCGAGGGGGAAAGGACAACAATCTGAGACTTTCAATGGGAATGTCCAAAAATAACACAAACAGGATCTCCCCGCCATCTGCTCCGATCCTCTCTGAATGGTTTTCAAAGTAAAAAGCCTTGCCAAAACCTGACAAACAAAGCACTGAGCATCACTTTTAATGGAATACCAATACTGCGCTTCCCCCACCCCCTGTCCTTTCCGCTACATATACGCGCACACCTTCCACACCCCTCCAGTTGCCAAATAAATGACACTATGCAAAAAAATTTGCTTCGGTTAGGAAGCTGAATAAACAAGGAATAATTCTGCGAGTGCTCCCATATGTCTCCGCTTCTCTGCTTACAATGGACACTAATAAGATTTGCCATAACTAATTCATGCTTTCACACCACTACCCTATTCTCTACCTTACAAAAAAAAAAAAAAAAGAAAGAAAACTTCGCCTATCCCATGTGCATTTTTCTGCAAGTTTCACACAGCAGAAAAACCATCCATCCCAATACAGACGCGATCCACTTAGGCTAGCCTTAAGAAACTTAAGAGTATGCATTACTGATATTAAAGGTACAGAAAAAAAATGTTTGCAACTTATTTTATTTTCTGTTCCCATAAAAAAGGAGGGGGTGGTTAGAGGCAGTTATGAGGCAACATAGCAGGAACCATGACCTCGAATCCAAAGGCAACGCATTAGTGCACATAAAGCAGAAAGCGAGATGCATTAGCTGGAGAAAACAACAATTCTTCTATGTTTTGCTTCGCCCCAGTAAAGCAAAGCAAAAAAAAAAAAAAAGCAAACAAACAGCAGAAATGCCCCAAGAAATCAATACTGTGGTCAGCATATGGTCATATTTCAGTCATTTGCAGAGAGAAACATGATGGCTAGAGGTGGCTATGGGCACCTGACAGCACCGTGAAAGGAAGAAACCAACTTCACTTTTCCCCCCATCTCCCAATCCCTAATTTTTTTTTTCTTTCCTTTGAGGAGGCACCGCGTGCTTCCTCAAAGGCACAGAGAAGCACAGGCTCTGCTTCAGTTCATGACCAAGAGTTGGAAACCACTCAGGTCATGGAAATGGCTCTCCTTACTTGAAAACTCCTCCATCATTTTTTCATACTTCATAACACACTTTATGTCTTTCCTGACTCCTTCCTGACACTTGAAAGTCAGTCATGTTTGGTCTCTTTGCCCAGTCTTTGGGTCTATTTATTCATGGAGCATCATCCTACCAGGCAATCCCCAACCAGGTCATTTTGGGGCTACTGCTATCTATAATTTCATCTGACTTGACAGAATCCCTTTTGTACTTGTTTTCTGTCCGTGTCCCTCCCCTTCTTTCACTGGCCCTTTCTTCTTCTCCAGTCTAAGGCCCAAACTGCCCCTGTAACATAACCAAGCACATGATGCATGTGTGGAGACCAGCTATTTGGTCAAGGCTGTTTGTATTTTATGGTAGAGATGAACTACAGACACAACCCAAATCCAGTGTTGAAGACTCCAGGCACGCAAACAGAATGCAAAAGGAACTGCAGAGGGAACATTGAGCATTTCTATTTTTCCTAACCAGGGATTAACACATGGGTCTTAAACAAGGGGACTCCCTGCCCCAGCTGACAGCAGCAGCTGCAGCTTCTGACTTGCTCACGGAGTGGCAGGGAATCGAATCAAAGAGAAAAGAAGAAAGAGGACAACCCTTCCTTGGGGAGTAGGAAACACAATACGAGCTATTCTAAAATCCCTGCAAACACTGGCTTGATATTAGGTCAGGCTTTCCATCCCCCTTCTGTGCCCCCTCCCACCACCACCACGATTTGGAACAAAGGGAAATTGGTATTTTTCAAAATTCTTCTGAAAGCCAATGTGGCAGATGGTTCTTTCCATATTGGGGAGGGAACAAAACGAAAAACCTGCCAGGATACACATCACCAAGATGTGACAAAGATGGGCATGCTGGATGGCCTCTGACCCGGGGATTTCACAGAGGCCCATTAAACCATGTGGCCAAGATAGACTGACTCAACGTGTATCTCCAGCATGCAGCTGCTGCACACCACAGGCTCACGCGAAGTTTTATTAGCACAATACACAAGTGAGGCCAGATAGAGAGACTGAGAGAGAAACGACAAGGTTTCCCCAGATTTCCATCCCACCTTTTCAGTGCAGCATGCCAATCTCACAAGCTAATATTAGCAGACAAAGTGAAGTTCAGCAGGCAAATTCACCATGTAATGACTAAAAGGCTTATTTAGACAGTAATTAGTATCTGTCCCAATTCCTTGAGCTTCTTTTTAATTATTATTAAAGCAAATGAATCTTTTTCTGCGTTTATTCAGTAGCACTGTTCTATAACCTGAAACCAGTGCACTTTACCAAAGCCTTAAGTATACAGCAGTAATATGAACCCCTGCAAATGCAGAGAGCCAAAGAAAAGTCACTGTCAGTCACTATCTAGCGCTCATATGTAAGGATCCTTACCCTTCAGGGTAAGGATCTAGCTGCACAAGGTGCCCTCCCTCCTCCTTAAAACCTCTTCTTTGTGCTCAATGGCACTGAGAGCCAAACTCTCATTATTTTCAAGGATGCCCCAAGAAGGTCTAAAAGCTCTAAGATCCGAGCGTCCAATTCCCACCTTGCTATTCAAGGATAAAGAATGATTTTGTTTTGTTAAAAAAAAAATGCTGCCCTTCAACAGATTTGTCTCACATTTCACAAATTCCCAGTCCCAGGAAGTATGTTAGCAATTTCTGTCCATAAGTAACTGATAGCTGCTTCTGTCCACAGCCAAGAACCAAGCACCTATGGGCAGATGAAGCCCTCCCATCAAGCTCTTAAATGCCTCTAGCAATTGATTTGCTGTAGTCACAGAAGAAAATAGGCTTCCCCCCCACACACCTCTCCTTCAAATCAGGAATATAATTACAAGTAACGCAAAGGAATTAAGAAAGAAATGGGCTGGAGGGAATTCATCCTAATGATTGCATAAATTATCGAAGAAAAGTATCCCATGGAAAGTGACAGGCTGTCTTCAGGAAGAGTTTGCCCATGACTCAGCTGAGCACTAGCGAACGTCTCGTAGACTACAGGACAGTATCAGCAAAACAGGAAAGACATTAATTATCCCCATCTAACTTATACATATAAGGCTTATAAGATAGAAATAAACCACATAATTAATTCCGTACGATGGGTTCCCTTAGAAGATGCAATGAAAACAAGTGCCTCCAAGCTTCCTGCTAGCATGTATTAAGCAAGACACTGGCTTCAGGGCTGTCCCTATAGTGGAAAGGCTTTGAGAGGAGGGCTAAGAGGCAGGAGTGAGGGTTGATCAAGCCTCTCTTAGTGCTGCTTCCCAGCAGGAAAATATCTGCTTCAATTCTATTTTTCTTAGCCTTAGAAGTGAGTTTTCAACAAACTACCCACTTGGAAACCAGGCAGGAGAAGTCTAGCTTGCCAGCCTAGCACAGCACTTCAGCACAGACTGAAGGAGAAGGGAAGAAACAGGAAGACTGTCAAAAAAAAAAAGCCATTTCAGAAATGACAGCATAAGCTCTACTCTGAAGGTGCAAAGAAACAATTTCCTTCGTTTCCTTCTCAAACATCTCACCAAAGGCAATTACAGAAGAGCCTCCTGGCCAGGAGCGTGCGCTGGTGGTTGGACGGGAGCGACGCTAACCCGCCAGTGAAGCAAGACCACGATGGGTGGCACCCCGTGCAGAAGTCCACCCTTCGGATCTCTCCTCGCAAGCAAAGCAGGGTAGACAGCAAGAGCAGAGGGGCCACCGTGGCCTCTGGTGCTGCTGCTGGTGCCACCGCATTCCAGCGGGAGCGTTGGGCAAGGGAGGATTGCTGCAAAAGCCCTCCAGGCTGATCCTCATCTTGCAGCCACGCGGATTGAGAGCGGCTCACATGAAGCCACTGAGGCTACGGTGCTATTAAGTGCTGAAATTCCTCAATGAACCACCCAGGTTTATAGCAGTGGAGTTGCCGTAACACCGATGTCAATGGGAGATATCATCTCTCTCGACAAACCTCGCCACCCAGGTGAGAGAGAAAGCCATGGGAAACTGATGAGAAGATAATGGTTCCTGCAATAAGTATGCCTGATTTGACTCTTACCACATTTTAGTGTTTGGAAACCAAAGAAGTGGACTTTTATTTAAGAGCATCAAGTTTGATCATAACACAAGCCCAAAAGCTTAGTCTCCAGATTTCTGTATCAAGCTCTCTTATTTGAAATAAACTTTATTTTCAAGCTTCCAAAGATGTACAGCCACAAACTTTGAACTAAATCCATCAATGTCAAGCAGAAGACTGATGTCCAGAAGAGCTATGCACATATCATTTGATGAACAGACCACCACTGCCTTTTCTAAAAAAAAGTCATTTTCTCAATTGCTGGAGCACCCTAATCTATTGCTTCTAACATTGACATTTTTTCTCTTTTCAATATGCCTTTTTGCTCCAAGTTAATTCTGCTGTGCAGTCTCCAACCAAACTGTGACAAATACAGAGAAAAGAATGCCAGGGATGTGAGGATCAATTGTGTTACATTTAGGCACCCATACTGCAATGAAAAAGACCCAAGTGTTACCCTTGGTCTGTGGCAAATTCCTCAAACGAGTCACTTAACCTCATTACTCTACTTCCCATGACGTACTGAGAAACAATATTGTTTCATTTCTCCTCCCTTTTAATATTTTTCCTTCTCAACTTGAGTGCCGTGCAGAAGGGCAAACTCTTCTGATACCTCATACAGGATCTGCCACCCTAGGCATTAGCGTGCAGCAGGAACAGGAGGCACCACCGTAAAATGAACCTGATAGAGACATACTCAGCTCTGCAAAAAAAACAGCTGTAGTCGACTGTTCATCTTGAATGACCATGTCCTGGTCTTCAGCAACACTCTCCATGGCATGAGTGCAGACCACACCTGAAGTACTTGACACCATTTCTGCATTAAGACACCTTAGAACTTCCGCTGTCCCTTTCACCCCTTAGCCCATAGCTCTGGGAAAGGAAAAAGAGAACTCAAAAACGCATTTCAGGTTTACTTTATACCACCCAAAACAACTGCAGTTTGTGTCCTGCTAATACTGCATACACCACAGCTTGAGAACGCCTGTCCTAGTATCAACTGACTGCAGCTCTGAGTCCAAATATAATCAGGCTATACAAATAGCACTTCATGTCCTGAAATGAAGGGGCCAAGTGCCACTGGTTTAATTCACATTAGAGGTCACAGCAAGACACAGGAGGAAAAAATGCTCTTAGGAAAACACAGCAAATGGGACTTGTCCTTGAGAGTCACGTCTCAACAAGAATCATTTTAAGTTTCAAGAGTAGAAAAAGGTCTTAAAGTTAAGAAACAAAGTTTGTTTACTCTGGATATTTTTAGACTGGTTTCCTAAGGAAACAAGGCTAATGTGACCACACTCTGGATGCGCATGCGTGCATATGTGAATATACAGTAAGGCTCTCTGCCTGCCTGATCTTCTCCTCAATGTTTTTTTTGAGTATTCTGGCCAAGTCCAATCAAATTTGACAGACGAATCTAAATCTTAGCAGTATTATATTCCTGAAAGTTCTCTTAATATTAGCTGACCAGAAGAAAGACCTTAGAGAAGCTCTCAAAGAGCCAGTAAGTTCATATATCCTTAAACAGCAGAAAAGACACCTAAGAGAAAGCCATCAGAAATCAATTTTCACACATTCTAATGCTCATAAAAAGAATAAGTTATATATATAAAAATCAACTTCTTCTTGGGTAACAAGAAAGGGCAGAGTGCTGGGCTGATGGTAGTGGGTGAAGCCTTCTAGATGATGAATTCTATAGACCAGTCCATCACTGTAGGTGCTACAGCGGGTACGTGCAAGCTTATTTGCCGGCAGAATGCAGTTGGAGAATGAAGCATGGAAAAGACTAGACTTGACCTGAGGGACAGTAGGCTGGACATGCAAGTGTGCATAAAAGGTTGAAAGCAAATTCAAATTAAAAAAAAAATAAAAATAAAAAAATAAAAAATAAATAAAAGCTGGAGGTAAATCAGCAACTCTCCAGTCATGCACACCCATAAGCAGAGTTTGGAGAGCACTGCACTGAAGAAGAGAGGCAGAAGGAACACGGATACATGCATGAAGGACCAGCTCCCCATGCCTGTGAGAAATAAAGACATAACCAGGGTGGAGGTTTGTGACATGAGGCTCCACTAACCTTGGAGGACACAGCGCTTTCGAAACGTGGCCGGCGTGTGCTGACTTGGCCGAGCCCTTATGAAGCTGTCTGGGAGCAGCACCAACCCCTTCCCTGCCACCCAACACTGTCCCCTCCCTGCTGTTACATTTGGCATGGTCCTGCTGGGGCAATCAGTTCCTGCCATCCAGCATCACCAGGTCCTAGCTCTGCTGATCCCAGTTACTTTCCACTCCAAAGGCAAGCAGTTTCCCAACCACACCAGACCAAGCAGTGTAGAGGGATATGTGGCCATGTTTTGAAAGGAGAAACATGGCACAAGTTCTGCTAGGGAACAAGGAAATGTCACAATGTCACAGAGGACCATCGGAGCTGGGCCATGGGAGGGACCTGCAGGAAAACAAAACCAGCCCTCGCTCTGGGCAGGTTGCCGGCCCAGGTCATGCAGCGGCTAATGAAATACGGCAACTCTTCCTCATTTGGCACCAAAAGCCTGCTCAGATTTCCCCAACCCATCCCTCCACTCCCAGACTCCTTCTCCTTTAAGGAATACTCGACTACAGGTAGAAAAATGTCACTGATTCAACAGGAGCAGAGACAGACAGTGAAAGATAGGGATCAGCTGTCTCTAGGAAGAGCACAGACATAGAAAAGGGCCCGCTTTACTCCCTTTGCAAGATATCCAATGGCATGATTCAGGGTGGTCACTGCGCCAGCAGGCAGTAGCTGCTTGGGAGAAGGAAAAATAGGTCAAAAAACATTGAGATTCAACCTTCCGCCATGGTGCAAGTTGATGCATATCCAAGAGGGGCTTGTGGGTGACAACACAGGCAGCCCAGGAGCCACCCAGTTCCCTTGTCCAGGTGTCTTGGCTAACCGACTTCAAGGATTGAGATGAATCGAGGCCAAAGTGGACTTCAACTGGTAATGAAATGAGTTTCCTAAGATCTAAACTATCTAAGGAGAATGCCATTCTCTCCCTTTTCTGGAGATGGTTATGATGGGAGATCGCCAAACTGCAGTCCTTTCATTTGCATCGTCAACAACACAACACAGTGGGGAAGGAGGAGAAAAGAATGATAATAATAAAAAAATTAAGCAGTAGCCAGGAAAGAAAATGGAATAAATATCAAAGAGCTGAATTCATGTAACTTTGCACTGATATGCTTGGATAGAGAGATTGTAAAAGCATCAGGAGCCTCATGCCTGTTCAAGCAGCTCCAAATTGGAGTTTCAGCTGCTTAAACCCCAGCTTCACCTTAACGCAGCCAGAAGGAATCTCCCTGCTTGTGCTGGCACCTCTATGGGTTTGTCCCAACCCTGCACTCAGGTTGAGGTCTACAACACTGCCCTTTGCCTCCCCCTGCTACCACAAACCTTCAGTACCTGCAGTCAGCCTCATAGATAGTTTAGGGGACCAAAAGCAGCACAGAAATAGGCCTGAGACGAGGAAGTTTGGGGGCTCCAAGCTTTGCTATGATCCCCTGAAAACCACAAACAGCTTTTCCTTGCAATCCCCACACAGCCCAGGGAGCGAGACGAGCTCCCTGAGCCGCGCTCAAGATGCGATTAGGAAGAGCTCAAGCAGGAATGCCCTTTGCAAGGGAGACGAGCACAGCCGATGAGCAATGTGATGCACACCAATGGCCAGGGGTGCAAGAGATGCGGATGCACACGAGAACCAGGAGGGAAGGCACAATGTGCAGTCAGCGATGCAAAGGAAGGAAGGGAAAGAGGGGGACTGCACTTTGTTCATGATCCTGTGTAAGAAGGAGGAATCCAAAGGGAAAAGCATGTGAACACAACAGCCCTCAAAGAGGGAGGCAGAAAGGAGGACCCAAGCAGAGAGTTTCCTCTGAGGGTCTAAGCGGCAGAAAGGCAGGCAGGGAATGGCATTTCCAGGGAAGAGCCACTAGGACAGCTTCCTGCAGACAAATGGGATATACCTGCAGGAACCAAGAGGAAATCAAAAATCATGCATCAAGAAAAAGATATGTATATATCTATGTCCAAGGAAATGCTTCCTCTGACTATGCACAAGGAGGCTTTACTTCCAATCGACTTGCTGTTGCTCATCTTGCAGCAGTAAAACATGCTCACCCATCCCAAGTGCTCGCTCAAGAAGAGCGTGCAGTAATAATTACCAAAAAAAGGGAGTTTGCATCCCCTGAAGCAGTAAATTATGCAAATTATGGAAGCGCCAAAGAAACTTTGCCAGGATATGTTTAAAAAAAAAAGAAGAAGAAAAAAGGAGGTGGGAAAAGAAAAATGAAGTGTTTGCAGACACAGGAAAACAGAGAGGGGAAACTGAAAATAAATAAATAAATAAATACCACTCATCTGGAGTTTGTTAAGCACTGCAGGATGGGAGATTGCTCCTCTGCATTTAGTGCTATGATTTTAGTGTCCTTTGAAACCAACAGCACATTTGCCCTGGTTTGAGGGAAGAGGGCCTCCTGAAGTGCTCAAGGCTGGAGGAGACCCCACTGCAGGTGGGAAAGCACCACGGTGTGAGGCCAGGGCCTTGTCCCCCGGGCAACCTGCCTTTTTTTTTTATTATTTTTTTCTTTTTTAAATAAGCCATCTGGGGCTGAGCAGACTCAATGGTTGAGCCAGCTCCATCCCCAGGCATGGGACCATAGAAGCCCAAGCCAAACCCTACCCAACACCTCTGCATGTTCAAATCGCCGCACAAGCGCCTGCGCAGACAAAGCGTGCTGGGATTCATCTCGCCAGCAGACCCATGAAAAAAAAAGAAAATAAAAAAAGAGGAGAAAATTGCCTCGGGTCTTATTTTAAAGACGGAGCAGTGGGGAGAAAGCTGATGTGAAACTTGGCAAGGCCCCGACCAAAAAACCAAGAGCTCCTGGGCTAGTGCCAAGCACTGAAGGCTGCAGACCCGAACTCTGCAATCCAGGTGCTCTCTCACCCCCTCGCCTTCCTCGCCGGGGGGACGAAGGCAACCGCACCAACGAGGTTGCCTCCCCCATCGCCCGGCATCCCCGGGGCAATTGCTCACACGGAAAAGCAACAGGAGGAAAGTATTTAATGCACGCTTACTTCTTTTTAATATAGTGTAGCAGCTGGAATCAAAGAGGGGGGGGAAAAAACTAAATAAATAAATAAAGTAGAACAGGCCTCAGCACATGAGGAGCACAGTGAGCTGCAAAGCTCTGCTCTAATCACCACCCATGGTCAAACACGTGGTAGGAAAGCAGGTACTGGCTCAATTAGCACAACAGGAGAAAGCTTAGGACCTGGCATATCTTCTTCCTTGCTAAGCGGCCATGAAGAAATTCTACACCCCCGGCTCACAGCCCCTTTTTACAGGGCTGGCATCCCCAGTCCTTCGTGTACCCACATGCTGCTACTTAAATTGCTTCTGTGTTTTCATTACTTGCCCTCCACACTGGAGCTCCTGCAGGAACGCTGCAGCAACGCTTCAAAGTGCTGTGGACTACTGTAGATGTGGCTTAAGTTATTATGCAACAAACTCCAGCGATTTTTCAAGTCCTAACACAGTTAGCCCCTCCTTAAGGGGAAGAGAAGACATTCAGGCTCTTCTCCATGAGGTGCGAGACAACCAGTCCCAGCAGCTGGAAAGAGGAGCATGGTGATCCCAGCCCAGGTTATGCTCAACCCTCCATCATCCAGATCAGACCATGCAACACAACCCTGCCTGCACCAGCTAGGCATAAATTTAAATGACTCACTCTCATTCCCAAGGGAAATGTATATATTGGGCCAAACTCTCCTGGCAGAAGTCCACAGAGGACAGGGGCATCCAGCCAACTACGTATCTGGCCCACTGATGCATATGTGTCTTTGCCCACTGCTGCTGTTCCTCCTTTTCTGGAGTTTGTGCTGATTAAAGCAGTGGGCAATCAGACAGTTCAGATCTGGAGTGTCACCAAAATGCCCAAAAATGCCACAATGATTTAAATGCAGCCATCACTCTCTTACTCCTACTGCAGCTCTGGACATTTCTGCAAGTATATGCAAAAAATCTACCCGCACGCTGCTCTCTCTTGCAGGAAAACCCACAGATGGGCCAGACAGCACCAGTTCAAGACAAGTTTCAACTTGTTGCTTCCTCCTAACTCTCTCTGGCAAAAACCTCTGCAACTGCCACAAGACACTCATCAGCCATTAGAGCAGTCAGGTGCTTTGACTGCTGCAGCCTTTGTCCCACCTATTTCTGACCTGCTTCTCCCACAGTGTCTTCCGTCAAGGACTGATAGGAGATGCTCACAGATGAGGCCAGATGGCACAACCCAAGGCGCAGCCACGCAGGAGATGCGGCAGCACCTGTATTTACCGTTCCCTGGGGAGGGCAACGCAGGTCTCTGGGTTTCAAATCCCTCAAGGTCACAGCACCGCAAGCCTTCAAATCCCTCCACGGGCTCCCCTGGCCCCGCTCGGGCAGCTGCCACGCGGCAGCCGTTGGCGTTATGCTAATCGCAGCACCGGGACGGCCTCTCCCCATCTGCTCTCAGGATCCACCTGCGTCTTTTTTATGGCCAGCGCGGCCCCAAAGAGCTTAAAGCCAGTGCGTGGTCTGCAAACACACACTGCGTGCAGCCGCATTGGGGCTGCAGCGAGAGCCACCGCTTTGAAACTCCTTATCTTTGCGCAACCGAGATCTCGCCCAGAGTGTGACCACCCTGCAAGAATTTCCCCCGCTGCGAGCTTCCTCACAGCTAGTTTTGTTTATTTAACCTTCTCTTTGGACAGCTACACGGAAGGTGTGTCCATTCCTCCATACCCGTCTGACCAGATGACAAGTGGAAATGACAGCTCCGATTTCGAAGCATCCACATTCCCCCCGGTCTACTCAGGGCAGGCACTGGGTAGCAAGGTGTTTTCCTCGCTGCACGGTCATGCAAGGATTGCTCGCAACACCCTCATTATCATCAACCATGGTCTTACACAAGAGCTCGCCCTCCCAGGTCTCTGGAGCTACCCAGGGAGGAAAGGGGAGTGGAAAGGAGACATGAAGGCTGTGACACCTTCCCTTCTTTTTCAATACACGAGAAAACTCTTACTATGCTCCTGGGTGAAACCTCCAGTGCCTCTTTGCTATGCTGAAGAAGCATCTTTCACACACGGTGTCATTGACTAAGTAAATTAAAAAAAAAAAAATCCCCTTGATTTCATTTTTTTCCCCAAGTTTAGCTTCTAGTGAAGTAGTCTCAAAGCAAGTTTCATCTTCCCAGCTCTGCCTGGAGTAAGTGGGGGGAAAAAAGCTTACTTCAGCAGTACGATTTAGAGTTGTTAACAGATTTTTGGTCTAAATTAGTCTGTGGATGAGACAGCACCATTGGCAGTGAGCTTCCTCACGCTTAAAGCAGCTTTCTGAGCATCCACCACATGTATGAGCAGTGGAGAACTCCTACATTGCGAAGGAAATCAAAGCTGTAAGAACAGAGAGGACAAATTAGACCTGCTCTAAATTACTGAGTTAAATCCTAGAGGGATTTGTCCAAGAATCTGTTGCTGTTTTGGAGATACTCATGTACCTTTCATCAAAGGTGGATTCCTAACCAAACCTCTGCAGTGACCCAGAGGTGAAGTACTGTGAGAAAACCTCCATGTGAGCAAGACTCCTTTGTCCAACACTGAGAACAGAAAACACCCCATCACCCAAAATAACACGCTTAGTCACAAGGATTTTCCCCCCGCCACTTTTCCCCCTGTGCTGCTCAGAACATTCAACTAAACATCTGAGAAAACCACATGCATGGTACATTACTGAAAATTAAACCAACAAGACAAAAAGGCCACTTCTGGAAAGCAAAACACAGTTAATAAAGAAAGGATCCTTCTCCTTCTTCTCCTTGAAGGAATCAGAGAGAATCTTTTTTTTTTTTTCTTCAACTTAAAGTATCAAAAATTTCTCACCAAAAGCATATTTCAAGAAAATGATAAGCACTGGGAAGAAAATGAGACTTGTAATAGAAGTATTTTCTCAAGCGTAACTACAGTGTTGCTAGCACAATGCTGTAATCAAGAATAATAGAGCCATTAGCCTGGAATACGGGAATGGATTCAATTGTTCTCTGTGCACATACCTGTATTTTAAGATGTAGTCAAAAAAGCTTTAACTGCCAAAAGGCGCAGACACAAAGCGGTCGAGAAGTGGGTTCCTTCATTTTTCACTCATGTAATGATTAATCTTAAATCTCAATTACGTGCAAAATAGAAGAGGCCTGGCTGAACTTTTGATCCCTTCAGAATTGGTTAATATGAAGGATAGTTCAAGATCATCTCTTTAGTGCACACAGGAACACTGGAGGATCCCTCGTTTGTGTTGGCTTCCTTGTAGCCAAGCAGAGCTTTGTGAATTGTGCTAAGGTTATGTCTCGGACACATGCTGTTTTGGGCAAGTTTAATTCTAGTTGCTTTCAAGAGCTGCCTAGACTTAAAACCCCATGTCCAAGCAGATCAACTCTTCAGTTGATGTACCCTCTTCCTAGGGGGACACCAGCACAAAGACCCTAAACAAGCAAGAGTCCCATTGTGTAGGTCTCGTCTGGGTAACAAGGCTGATTGATTATTTCTGAATGTTCTTGTGCAAAATAACAGTATTTAACCTCAAAGCCAAATTCTGCCCTATGGGGCAGACTGCCTTCCCACAAGCAACACAGCAAGGGGATGGTGGGGAGGGCTGACAGCGCCGGCTGTCAACCACTACAAAAGAGACCTGCATGGGTGGGAGGCTAAGAAAGGAGCCTTACCTTCTTCCTGGAGTGTGCTCTGTCCTCCTCTTTAGCTGCTTTGCTATTTTTCCCAGCTCTGGAGAGCTTCTGATCCCCAGATTGCTTGATGGTGATTTTGATCTCAGGAGGGCAAATATAGTTCTCCAAGTTCTTTGGGGGCTTCTTAGCTCTCTTGGTGGTCTGGATTTTTAGTTTTAAGCTTCCCTCCGTGAAGTTAGCCTCCTTGATAGAAAACTCCTGCTCTTCCAGGCCATCTCCTGCCACCCATTTCTCGCTGTCCGCGTTGGAAGTGGAATCCACATCTCTGCCGGAACCCAACTCATCCTCTTCCTCAGGCTCCATCCGTTCTCCGCTCACAGGGATCCCCTTCCCCGAGCCCGAGGCAGGCAGCATGGTCTCCCCCGTGCAGCTGGAGGCAGGTGGGGGCTTCACAGAGGTAACACTGGCTGGCAGAAAATCTGCCTCTGCCCCCCTTTGCCGGGAGCTGCCCAAAGTCTCCCTGGGTTCCATAGCAGTACTGCAGCGCACTGGAGTCCTATCGGAGGGAAGGGGAGAGCGGGAGGCGATGAGAAGGAAAAGGGAAGGTACAATGGTAACTGTCTGCAGGATTCAGAGTCCCAGTAGTCCAGGCGCCGCAGAGAGCTCAGAAGAGATCAAATCTGCAACTGTCAAAAGAAAGGAGAAGAAAAAGGAAGTTTGCACTCATGTACGCAGCCAACGTGACTGTGGAAGTGACTGAAATGAGGCACGCGCGAGCCTCCCCTGCAACATCTCAGATACCTTCCCTGAATGAAAACAGGACCTGATGCTGCCCCACACTTCCCAGGGCTGGATCTGGTGCTATGGAGTAGCTGAACCCCAAATGACAGCTAGGTGTACTGCTATGCTGATAAAAGTGGATATTCAAAAACATGGAAGACAGTGAATAAATGCACTCCTCAAACTCTGGATTTGGGAAAGAGGCGAACGGGGAACCAGCTCTCCTTACCCATGAATGTCCTTGTTACTTCAGAACAATCCCTGTTAGAGTTTTCTTTTTTCTCCTTTTAAAAAGAGGAGGCAAAGATTTACTTGCCTTGGGTTAAACTATAACCCAGTGATCAGAACACTGAAAACACAGTTTTGCCCTATGTATCAGGGAGTAGAGTTTCAAACTTGTAACTCCCCTGCTTCCTAGGCGGGAGATGCAAGCACTCAGCTGCCGGCTATTCTACCAGGGACTCCACTTTGGATGAATTATTCAACATTCCTTGGGCCAGACGCACACTATCTGGAGACGGAGATATTCCCCTGGGCTGCTGGAAGTATAGGAGGATCCACCTGGGTCTCCTGTGTGGCAAGGACCTAAGTAGTGATGGAGATGGAAGTAACACAAGTCAATATCAAAGCTACTCCAGCCCTTGGTGGCACAGACCCAGGTCATGAGAAGTAAAGACTGTGCTCCCACCTCTTCTTTGCAGGGCTTTCTATAGGGATATCACCAATGTAACCCTCCAAAATAGAAACACTCACATTCAATACCTTCTTAGAGAGTCTTGGCCAAAATTAACAGCAGAAGCTGTGAATGGACCTCTAAGGCAAAGAGATTCATCATCCACTGACATAAAAAAGCTGAGCCAAATACCAAGCATTTGGTAGAGAAACACACATAGGGTGTTGTAAAAGCTGCTTTTTGTCAGTACTGAAGTGGTTTCACATATGCTGAACTCCCCCGTATAAAATCCCCACCCTACAGCAAGCCAGACGAGGGTACAAAGTTGGCAGAAGAACAGCTCTGAAAAGGAGGAGGATACTTTTTTGCTGTATTAGTACCCTGCAACAGTTCCCCAAGGGGTCAGGGGAATATTGCTTCTGGCATGCAGAGAAGGAAAGGAGAACACACTGCCAGGAGTAGGTGCTGGGGGTACAGACCCACACGCACAACAGTAGCTCTCTCTTAGATTAGCTCTGCTATAACGCCAAACACCACCCCTTGACTAAACACAGGCAAGATCTGAGCACAGCCAGGGATTTTCCAGGCCATTCTTCAAAGCTATAAGCTGTAAAGGAGAAACAGAAATCATCCTGTTACCTATCACCAAATCATAACAGCACTCTTGGTGTGTTTTACTTGAAAGTGCAGCTCACTATGAGAGGTCCAACAAACCCCACTACAAGGACTTGACCACTGACTTCTTGCATGAGCCCCAAAAAATAATATCAAGCACCTTTTCTTAATTACACAGCTGCGCTTCCATTCGAGTATGGCCATGGGTCACTTGTCCGACCCTGGTCCATATGGCTAGTAATGGAAAGTCCTGAACAACCTACAGCTCCATGAAATCATTGGGTGACCTCCACCCAGGTCCCAGCAGGCACAAATTTAAATAGAGTTCCCATAAATAGCACAAGCTGACAACCCAAACAGGAGGGGTAGGGGGAAGAGCAGGACTGTCATGGAGCCTGAACCACCATCTGGCCCTAGAGGTAGCTTCTGTAGCTCATGGTAGTTAGAAGTACCTTGGCAGAACAGCACAGAAACACTTATGCTTAAGTTGCATATCTCCTGGTGATAAGGAGAAGATACATTTCCCAGAGCTGTTGTCACTCGTGTCTCATTTAAGATGATCTGGAAGAACCAACAGACCCGAGGTGTCCCACACCTCTGCCCCTTCCCGCACTGACTCACCCTGCAGTCAGCTGCTCTCCTCTTTCACCACCTGCAGAAGGAGGACAACACCTCATTCAAGCCATCCAAAGGTGCATTAGCTAATGCCCATACATAGCTTTAAACCAAAGAGTGTTTACCCTGTGGTAGTTGCTAATTACTAACGCAATTAGCACATTAAAGCTGCCCAGCTGCATGGCACTGCTCCACCTAATTGACCGATCTACCGACCTTGCCTCTCCTTTGTGCCTATGGAGCAGATCGGAGTCACTGTTACCTTCCTCTTCCAACCAGTTCAATCAGGAGAAGGAAAAAAAAAAAAGGAGAAAAAGAAGAAAAAAAAAAAAGAAGGAAAGAAGGCTGTCTTATTTATCTGCCATTTCACGTTGTTAATCTCCTTAGAGAGGGACACAATGTACACACGCTCCTGTGCGGCAACATAAACAGAAGGTGGTAAAAGCTCGGCTGTGCAGCATTCCAGGGAGTTACTGCTCTGGTATGCACGCATGTACAATGGGCACTCTGTGCCGGCCTCCACCCACAGCCCATTAACCTCTCCCGCTGCCGAAGGAAAAGAGTAGGCTTCTCCCGCAGAGCATCTAGGTCGGCACGCGGGCCATGGACCACCGTGCCAAGGAGGCCACAGCCAAGCAGGGGCAGCTACGGCCACCAACACAGCAAGCGGACAGGGGTGCTGGGCTGAGGTTGGGACCAGCGTCCAGAGGGGATCTGAAATAAGGTGGAAATAAGGAAAGCTCTTTGGCGTTTTGGGCAATGCTTTATGGAGGGCCATGAAAAACCCAGGTTGCTCCCTCAGAGTCCTGAGTCTCAAGCAGGCACTTCAGATCACAACCCAAATATTTAGTGTGTTCACCTCCAGGTCAGCAGAGACAAGAAAGGGAGGAAGAAAGTCATCTGTGTCCCACCAGCATCAAATAGGCTGGCATAAAACCCATCTTAAAACTCTGCTTAAAAATATTGGCCTCAGCATATGTTAAGAGTCCACAGTGGATGATATCAACAGACCCGCAGGTAGCAACAAATAACATGGAGCTCAAATGCTCTGCAGAATTAAATGGGTCATTGTTTCAAGTACCTCCTTTCTCTCCTTCGGGGTTAATATTTAAATGACTTGGGTGCAGGGACATTATACTTGTCTTTCTTGTTCGGGCAGGCTAAGCGTGTGCTGACTAATTAGGAAACCTCACTGCAGGCTCTGAGCGAGCAGCCCCACTGCTAGGTTCCCGCGCTCCCTTCCTTCCTGCGCTCCGGGCACACCACAGCGGTGGGAACGGCTTCCCACGTGGAAGCACGGGCAGTGTGAGACACCCCACTGACCCATCCCTCTGCACGAGCTCTCTCTAAGGGAGTTGTGTTTCGTCCCTTGCAGCCACAACACCTTTTTGTCAGTGTTCCCACCACCACTATATGGGGGTCTGCACTTCGCAAGAGAACAAAATTGCAAAAAAAAAAAAAAAAAAAAACCAAGAAGAAAAAAAAAAAAAAAAAAAAAAAACCCAGGAGAAAAAAAAAAAAAAAAGAAAGAAAGAAGTTGGACCTATGAAAGCAGAACAAGCAAAAACTAAGCTCCCAAAATCACCTGGGTGCTGAACCAGCTTCCCCCAGTTCAACCGCCTATCTCTTGGGCTTCTGTCTTCCAGGCCACAGCTTGGACTGCAAGAAGTGCTCTACGAGATGGCAAAAAGCATTTTTCCTCCAGCAGTTCTTCTGCCTTAGCTAGCACTGTGCAGACCTCCAATTCCAGCAAGGAAGTTTATTTTCCAAGACACTCGTAGCTCTGTTTTAAAAAGCCCAAGAGACTGGGCTTGTCTAGACATTTAAGTGGTTACCCAAACTGACCTCCCAAGCCTCTGAGGCTCAGAGCATCAAGTCCTGTTCAGTGACCATATACAGATACATTTTACCATCCCAAATAAGCTCCTAGAGAAAAGTGTTACTACTAACAGGCTTCCTGCAGTCAAGTTAAATTTGAGGAGAATAATTCACAGGTGAATGACAACAAATTTCACAGAAGTTGGCATTAGCTCCTGATTAGGGAGTGATTCACACTTCCTCTGATAAGTACTGAGAAATAATCAAATGGCTGCGTGCTCAGCCCTGCTACAATTGCTCACATGTCTCTTATCAGCACCTCTGGGCACCTCAGATCCACTTCTAGAGGCAAAAGCCTGAACTCCAAGACCTACCTATGGGTCAAACTAGACATCTGCCCTAATAGGCTCCAACACACTTCCTTATCCTGCCTCAGGCAACCACGCATTTGCAAGTATTCAAATCCGGGACTGTAAACTGCTTAGACTGAAAATTCAGACAAAAACAAGGGTGAGACACCGCTGCCTTGTTCAGATCAGGGTCAGGAGAAATGAAGGTACTTTGAATTCTTAATGCGATTGAAGAAAGTGGCCATAACTCTTGGTACAGCTTTTGCCATATAGCAGTGATTGCATTAACAACAGGCAAACAAAAAATGCAGAGGGACTGTTGAATAAACAACTAAAAGCAAGTCAGGGTCAGCATCCCAGCACTTGTGCTACTTCTCTGGCTGCATTGTACGAGCACAAGGAGAACCAGGAGAGAGTACAGAGCATGCCTGGCTGCTAAGACTGCTTGCGTTTTATCTATTCAGTCCAAAATACCTTTCATTTAAAGAGCATTGCTATTAATGGAGTTCAAATAAGAAGAGCGTGTCACACCAAAGGTGAAGTGGAACCCGCCTCTCCTGAGCTCACCTCTATCACATAGTGTTTGGAACTCACATTCTTCCATGTGCCATAGGGTTGTTAAGAAACCCCTAATCTCTGCAAAATATTGGCAATCCTGGAAACTTCTTTATGCTCCATCTTTCTAAACCCGTTCACCACAAAGTGCTGGAGAGTCTACAGCAATGTATAATCACAACGTATCACCTTTCACGCCAAAGAATCCTGGGTTGCTTCCTCAATTACAGTAGCCACCACTGAAATCAAATGTAGCTGCCCACGGGGCACAGGCCAATGGACAACCCGAGGAAATGTTTGGTCAGAAACTTGTTTTTATGAAAAGTGTCAGGGAAACTTCAGAATCCATCATGGGACACCAAAACACACGTACACAAAATATATATATGTATTTATGTATGCACATATATATATAGCTTGACATGCAACAAGGTTCATTGAACTCAGTTAACCCATGTTAGCAACAAAAAAGCAACATATTTCAGTATTGCTTTCAAAAAACCCATGTTACCAACAAAAAAGCAACATATTTCAGTATTGCTTTCAAAAGTCTAGGAGCTTAGAGCACAGTGATCTCACCACGTGGTAAGAGCAAGTCTGATGAGGATCAGCAATAAGTGTGATATCACATTTATGTCAAACTGACCAGCACGCACAAAATGGAGGTTGGACCTTACTTTCATAGCAACTTACTTATTTACTTGTCTCTGGAGGCAGCTTCAGAGCATAGGTAAAAATGCAGTGATTCATCAAATCAGAGTGATGCAGACAGATGATACTTGATGGGGTATAAAGCCTGCTGGCATAAAATTAAGCTATTGTACTTTTCTGAACAAATTTCCACGAGCAGAATGAGTTTATACTGGATCGGTATCACACACCAGCAGCACATTTAATCTGCAGCTCAATGCCCTAGAGCTAGATTTATTGTTGTCTTTGAACGATGGCCTTAGCCACTTCCCGTGGCCACGATATTCTTCAAGAACAATCCTGCATTGGCAGGGAGCAAGAAGGACGACTGTGACCGCTATTTTCCATCCATGCTATAGATCCCATAGAAAACACCCTCTCCTTTTCACCTGCCTGATGTCAGCTGTGAGGGAAACAAGGCAGAAAGAGTTCCCCTTCAAGCAAAACAAATGATCATCATCTCCTAATAAAGAATCAGAGATGACCTAGTGATTTCAAAACAAAATGACCAGACACAGCCCTGAGCAACCTGCTCTAGTTGACCCTGCTTTGAGCAGGGCAGTCGGACTCCACCATCTCTGGAGGTCCCTGCCAACCTCAGCCATTTGCTCATTCTGTGATGTACTTTTTGGCCTTTATCTCCCAACGATGGACAAACTGGACTGTATTGTACTGCAATTTTAAACACATTGCAAAGATACCTGTATACAAGATATACGTGGATCAGGGCATGTGTAAAATGTGAGTGGATATACACCACGTGCAGTATCAGCTCTTAAACTAATATGTATAATTGCCAGAGGAATGAGCATAACTAAATGCCTATAATCCATCGATTATGTGTACAAATAAATAATCAAGGCATGTGATTCTTTAATACAGGGAATTACCTGCACAGGGGGTTACACACAGAGGAAGGCTTGTTCCCCTTTCTGTACCATTTCCCTGCCCTTCTTGCAGACCTTTCACCTTCCACCTGATTTTGTGTGGGTTATGAGTGGATATTTTTCTGAAGGGAAGGGTCACAGTTTATCTTAAGTGTGGTCTATCCAGATGAAAATAAAGAGCAAGGCTAAGGACAGTTACCAGAGGAGGCCAGAAGTAGCAAAACTGTAATCTCTCCATTCACTTCCATCAGATTGCCCCAAATCTAAGTGCTGTCAGCACCTCCACCAGTGTGACCGAATGAGCTGACTGATGGGTCTATCTTGGCACAACAAAGTTCAGCAAAGGCAGCCACAAAAAGCTAGGCTGGAGGCAAAAAAAGACCAGATAAGCCAAAGATCTCCCACAACCAGACAAGGCTGCAACATCTCCCCTCCACCCAAGATAAAGAGACAAAAATAAATGAGAGCCCAAGCATATCCTTAATTACAGAGGCATGTAAGTGTGCACATTACACACATGTGTATCTGTCTTCTCTACATAGAGACATTAAGAGTAGATTATGGAATCATATTTGACTCCATAATTAGGTTGGAGACTCCATAATTAGATCAGATAGTCACCTTTCTATGTAAGTAACTAAGTATTGTACAGCGGAGAAGGGAGGGGCAACTGAATGATTAAACGACTGACATGTCCATAAATCACAAGGCCCATAAAAGCAATACTGCCCAAGGTACAGCTGTGGCAACAGCCAGCATAGCAAAGCACCCATCTGTGGTAGGAGGAGAGATCCCCATAAGTTTGCCCAAGGAATTTTACAAGCTCCTGCCTGAGAACAGTACTCACTCACAACTTAGAGCTTGCCCTGGGTATAGAGGGAAAAGAGTCTGTTCATCAGACCAGTAAACATCTCCTAATGCTGGTCTCTGAAGGACCTGTCTCACCCAAATTGCACCCTCAAAGATAAATGGTGCTGCAGAATTGCTGTAGAGTGTGACTCGATGAAAGAAATACTCTAAAGCAAGAAATAGTGTTTGATCCCATTGATGCCAACAGATAGCATGTCATTTTTACTTGTCATCCTTGCAAAGATGAGGCCTCCGGGACATTAGAAAGCAGAATGAAATGCAAACTGTACTCCAGCTCATTACAAACGAACGAGACAAGCCAGAAGATCTGCCTACATCAGGTCAACGGGTTGCTGAGCTCCAGATCGAGTACATCATCTCTCAATGCTCAGGCATGACATATTCAAAGGTGACTCCTGAGATGATCTAGGAGAATGCTCTGAGCTCTGCTGGGTGCAGCAGTGTGTACCACTACAGGGAAGAAGCTTATGCCATTAAAAACAGACATAAAACTCTTGGGAGAAAGTGTCAACATACATTTCAAATGCTTACTGTGCTTTACCCAGCTGGTGCCACATGCACCATCCTGGAGGTAATGAAGGCAGCTCCAAGCTACAAATGGAAAAATTTATGGGTATTTAGGGAGAGGATATTGGCACAGAGACCAGACACAGAAAGCAAAACCCTGCACAATTCCATCATCTGTGTTACCAAACTTTCCTAGATTGACTCTGCTCTTGGAAAGCTGCCATCAGGCACAGTAGCCTCCTTCTAACATCATTGTGGTAGGGCAGTAATCTCTCCTCCCTCTGATCAAACATTTCCCTCTGTGCCCTGAAATGTGTGGAAAATGATTTCTCTATATAAATCATTAACGAGAGCCTTGTTTTTATTTACTGCTGCTGCCATGAGACTCCTCTTTCCTCCTTTTCTTTTTTTTTCTTTCTCCATTATTTCATTTTCACTTGCACAAATGCCAAAGACACCAGCTTTCCCTCCCTTCAGGAAAAACAAAGAAATAAATAAAATAAAACAACACATCTGATAGGAAATGCACCCGGTCTTGGCTTACTATCCATTCCTGAGAGCTGTAAGTGATGGCTCAAAGAGCCAAGAAGGACCAAAAAGGCTTTGGTCCAGATCTATCCTGTGCCCAGTCTGCAGGCTGTACAAACAAAACATCCCATCTTACCCAATATTGCATACTTAAAACGAGGCTAGGAATAAGGATTTTGTCCATGTGTGATAGTATGATAAGTAAGCACTAGTATCATGTGCAGTTTGGTGCTGAAGAATGTATCAAGAGAACCTTAGGTCCACAGGGGAACTATGAGAAAATGGGGCATACAAGAAATGTCATATGAGAAGGAGAATGGGGTATAGGGAGGAGAGCATAAAGAGCCACCTGTGGTGCACAGCGAGTGGAGCCAAGAGGCATGAACCTGAAACAGGAGTGTGACACAAGACACAAGGAGAGGAATATGGGCAAAGAAGGGGAATAGCTTAGCTTCTAATGAGGCTAATGAGGAAATGGTTCCAGAAACATTGGGAGAATTGAGTTAGGAGTTAAAATAGGAGTTAAGTCAGGAGTTGAGGAGCTAAAAGTCCTACAGAGTAAACACTGGACTCCATCTGAGAGGGAAATAGGATCAAGAACATCAGATTAAGGTTTTGAATAGCAGTAAGACCATGCTTTCAGGATGGCATTTCCCCATGAATTATTCTGCTCTGCCAGCCCAGCACATCCAACCATTTTTATCTGGAAGGAATGGAAGCCAAATTTTTGCAGGCTTAATACTGATAGCTAAATATTACTAGTGAAAACGTGGCCTCAGTCATTCCTTTGCAACACCGCTAACGTCAGGGGAGGATTCAGAGGTCAGGAAGGGTTAGAGTTTGGGGGAATCCAAGGTCATGAGTGTTCCTCTCTCTATACCAATATCATAAGGGTCACTGTGCTCCTAATCTGAGTCCTTGAACACAGAAGGGTAGATAAAAGGATGGAAGAGCAGGAGCTGTTTCTGTGACCACCTCCCATAGCACAGAATTGGGGTCTAACGTAAAGCAATATCCACAGCAGATAATGCTTGTGGCACTTATCCACTATCTGTTAAACACTGTCTGTTTAAGTCAAACCACTAAAAGATCTTGATTGGCTTCAGGATGCTCACACGGCCATTTCAAACTGTCACAGCTTCAGGAACCATGACCTCCAGTTCCTTCCTTCCCTCTAACATGCCAGCCGAAGACAGAGGCCCTCAGCAAGCCCTATGTTTATATCCATTTATCAGCTCAAAGTCCAGCAGGTTAGACTGTTGCCCTGTCTAAAAGCATGTGGTTAGAATAATTTAAAAGGGGAAAGTCTCTCCTCTTCTTCCCCCACCCTTACTCCTCCTGAATAAATTTAAAGAAAGAGAAACATCTGACAGCTGGAGGGAATTTACTCAACCTTTCAGGAAGAAAATTGCCATCAAGCAAAGAAAAAGCATGACATTTTTCAGCCCATTAGGTGAGGGTTTATGGAAGTTACAAGAATGTGAATATATGGGTTAACATTCTAAATTGTTTTGCAACCTTAGGAATAATGAGCATGTATAATAACTCTTTGCCCAGATGCCTGTTATAGTATTTTGCATGTATACAATCCTGCTCAAACACTTACCAAACTCCCTTGCTTAAGCTTCACATCTCTGATCCCTTCTGAAAAAGGAGGACTTAGGGATTCAGCAGAGTATTATTTCCCTGTATAAAATTCTATTCCATAGAAGGAATTTCATAGGATTCCATAGGAAGGTTTTAGAGAAAAACAAAAAAGAAAAGAAAGAAAATACAGGAAAGATTTCATTGTCTAGCAAACTAATACAACTTCAGAGAAGTTTCTGTGCAACTCCACTGAATCTTCCCAGACCAAAAATTTAGCAAGACTCAATAAGAGTCATAGTAATCATTCATAGTAATCGTTCTAGACCTGGGTTTGGAAACACAGAGAAATAAGATCCATATCCAAGTCTTCCAAATCACATGACTTGCACATTCAGGATACGTGCATTCATATGGAGGAAAGACCTGCCTTGCGGCTTGACCTCTGGTTTGAGTATCACCATTTTCTCCCATCTTAAACACAAGTTCCCCATCTGCTAAAATACTGGGGTAGAAGAAACAGAATGATTCATTGTATGCATATGTATCTCTCAGTTATAAAGGTTATGGCTAACAAAAATTTCAAAGCAACGCAAAACCTCAGGCTTCCGATCTTTAACCCATCTCTAATTTTGAGGTCTATAACTGAGTACTGGATTACCCTATGCTTGCCTACCGCACATTTTTCTAGACAGTTTTGTGGAGCATTATTACAGGAGATTCTGTACTAGCAGAGAGGAAACTTTTGCTGTCACCCACTGCCGCAGTCTTGCTTCGCTCTACAGGACCATATAGCAACTCTTGCAGTCCCTGCTTGCCAAGAAAACCAGAACTCACCCTTCACACAAAGCAAAAAGCTAAATATGCGTTGCTGCTTCCCAGGGAGCAGCATTTGGATATAATCACAGCACCCCACTCACCTCTGCCAGGTCCTGGTACCCCAACACACTCAGAGTGGAGCTTTTAGGGGGTCACTACTTAGGCAAGAGTAAAGCTGACCCTGAGTTTTGAACGGAACCGAATCCATCGAGATCTTCTCCTGCATTTTCCCATTTTGTCACCTGTGCTTCAGCTCCCTACTTTTCCCCCATCTGAAGACAGCAAGATCATCATCGTACACTGGCAACGGCACACATATTTGGTGGCCAGGTAGTCTGGAAAAGATGGCAGAGATACAGAGAACCAAAGCTAGACTGAAGATAAAGTAGAGCTGTGAAAATCTAAATCAAGTCTGGATAAAATCCTTGTGTTTTGGGAGGTGTTTGAAGTCCTGAGTTTTTGATCTGGCCTTCTGTGGAGGGATCTGATCAATCTGAGGACTTCTAGGCATATTCAACTTTACGAAAGACCAGAAAAGCCTAAATGAATTGTAACTGTGGGGCAGTTTACAGGAAAAGCAAATTGTTTTGTTTGGACAATCTGTGCTATCAAGTAAATCCAACTCTAAAATGGAAAAAAAAAAAAAAGCTCTTAATTCTCTTCCTTCTCTTCTCTCTGTTGCTGCTGATAAACAAAAATTACCATCCAAACATTGCCCAGCCCAGGAAGACATGATGCGTTGTCCTCTGACTGCTTTTATTCAACTGAAGTAATTATTTTTCCTTTCTCTTATGCCCTCACCTCTAAGTTCCCCTCACCTTACAACTTGCATTAATCTGCAGTAAATGTGAATGCAGAATCTAGGTGTCTTTTGCGGACCTTCACAGCATCCCATAGCTACCCAAGCAGGTCCGAATACGCGACAAACTTTCAGAGTCAGGTCAAGTGAAACCTTCACACTGAGAAGAGGGAGAAACCAGCTCCAAGGCTCTGAGGGCATCTCAGAAGCGAGTAGGCTAAGAACTTGCCTTTGCAACTCAATTTCATGTCTGCAATGAAAAGCTGAGCATGGCCAACCTGGGAAGTTTGGAATTATTTACAGATCTAACAGTGCCCCAGGCTAAAAGCTAGAGTGAAGGGGATTTAAAGCCCACGTTCAATCAAGATGATGATTTCCTAAAAGGATGAGTCATTTTATTTCCTCAACATCAATAATGGGGAAGGAAACTTCTTTTTGTTCAGTCCTAGCAGAAACCGCAAGCCACACAACAAAACACGAGCAACCTTCTTCACTAAATATCTAAGCATCTCCCCAAAATCTTGTCTTTCTCACTAGACTCTGGGCTAACTCTAAACTTTGTGAGGCTGCTATACAGGCGCACAGACTTCGCAGCAGTGACTCAGTCAAAGAGAGATTTCACAGTGGCCTTCATCCAACCACCTTTCTGCGCGTGGACAGGTTGGTTGCCCTTCTCCTCCTGCTACAGACATGCCTCATTGCAGGCAAAAGCAGCATGCCAAGTTTTCAAAAGATGGTTTAAGGCTAATTCAACAGGCACTACTGCCCCATATAGCAGGGAGCACACTTGCGCAGTTAGCAGTGCTGCTCACCAGCATGCTCCTAGACCCACACATCACTGGATGGAGATGGGCAGTTGTGGGGAGCAAGAAAGACTGCCAAGGAGCATGGCTAAACAAACCGGGCATCGATTCACTGGGTGAGTGAATTCAGAGCAATCGGTTGGATTCGAGGACTGTTTTTACGTGCTTCATTAGACAATAGTCTTTCTTGCTACCAATTGGGTCAAGAGTCAAAATTGCTGTGTAATCGCAAGTCTCTGAGCACAAGGCAGGAGTTTTTCAGTCCTGGAGGGTGTTGTCCAAAGGGGAAAGAAAACAGAAGGGAAAGATTATGTATGAGCAATTGAGCCCTACTGAGAGAGTAAAGAAAAAAAGTCACTGAAATTGGGATTAGCCAAATCTCATAATGGAAAAGAGCCCTGTTGGTAAACTGGCACTTTTACATGTAAGAGACGTGTGCGCAGGGGAAGTGGACTTCCAAGAACAGGTCAAAATGGACCAGAAGAGGAGATTAAGCAACATATCCAAAGCCAAAAAAACAGATTGTTGGACATTTTCAAACACTTAACTTCTTGAGTTAATTAAGCACGTGGCAAGAGCAGTTATTAAAAAAGAATGGTTCCCAACTTAATCAAAGCACATTATTGGAAATGATGCTGAGAAACCTCAGTAGAGAAACTCAGTAAATATCAAGTCAAGCTAAATAGCTCAGTTATGATTATTATTAATAATAAATCATGGCCACTGTTTCTTTTGTTTGCCAACAACTAGCATAGTTTATGGCTCTGCACAAACCTAACACACCATTTTATTACATTTCAGAGAGTGCATCCTCCTAAAATGATAATGTGTTAATAATCTATGCTGGGCTTTTTGGCAGGAACCAAAGAGCTCAAACAACTTGAAATAACATCAGCAAAAAATTATTTATTCCCCATCCCTAGTTGCAGAGAAAACAGAGGTTTTCTTGGCTCAGTTACTTCTCAATAGATTTCTGGTTTCAATTAAAACTTTGAGTCTGAGAAGTTAAAAAAAAAAAGAGGCAAAGCCAATAAGGAATGGAAGTCTCCATTCACTGTCTGTTTCTCCTTTTTTTTCCTCCCTCTGCTTTTACATAACCTTTCCAAGCTAGGCACAGAGATTAAAGTATAACTACATAGTTGCAGGGTTCTTCTCCTTTTAGTTAAAATTAAAAAAAAAAAAGAAAAAAGAAAGCAAATGGCCAAAAAGAAAGGTAAGTTTCTCCCTCCAGTGGAAGCAGCTTCTAAGCAGGGCAGCGATGTAACTGAAGGCCGAGGAAATGCAGAAAGGTGCGAACAAAACTGCCGCACTCGGACATTTGGACATTGGGCAAAAAGGGCTTTTTTTCTTGCTGTTTTTCCCCTCATTCACAATCACAGGCCCTGGACACTTGTTTCTCCAGGTTCGCAGCGCCGCTGCCTAACGCCAGCCGGGCACTTGTGCCATTACGACGGCGGGCGCCGCGTCAGCCCTGGCTGCGGGCGCTGCCGGATCAATAACCGCTACCGCTCGGGCCCGCGGTATGAAACACGGGGCTGGATCTGCCAGCGAGCTCTTTACCCCCCAAATCCTCCTGTCAATGCGAGCGGGATCAAATTACCCTCCGTGACAGCGCAGGAGCAGCCAGCTCAGTGCTTCCCTCCGTGCGCAACATCCCCGTGCGCTTTGACAGATGGACATATAAGGCAACGAGGCGATTCCCCCAGCCCGACAGACACCCCCGAACCCCCCTCCCGGCCCGGCCCGGCCCGGCCATCCCGAGCTGTCCCGGTCTCTGCGGCACCTCGGCGCTCGCTGCCGCATTCGCTTGTCGCGATCTCCTCCCAGCGCCCGCCTCGCGCTACGGAGCGCGCTGCCCCGCGCTGCCCCGCGCCCCGTCGCCCCCCGACGGCCGCCGGGTCCCCCGCAAACGCCCTGGGAGCGCGCGGGGATTATCGGCGCCGCTCGGTGCGAGGCGGAAACGAATCGGAAATCCTTCCCTCGGCTGCCCTGGGGGGGGACGCGGAGAGGCACCCGCGGGCGCGCACACGCGGGAAGGGGGGACCGCGCGATGCGCAGCGCCCTGCGCGCGCACACACACACATATATACATATATATACATATATACACACACAGACATATGCAAGCGCCTATACACACCCCCAGGCGCGCGCACACACACACACACACCCGCGCACCCAGCCGCGAGGCACCGAGCGTGTTGCACGCGTGTGCGTGTTGCACGCGTGTGCACGGCGTGGAGGGGGGGAATCACGCAGCCCCTGGCCAGGGCTGGAGGTGACAATAGCCGCCCTCGGCCGCGGGCTGCGCTGTGCCCCACGGTGCCACCTCGCGTGTCCCCCCTCCCGCTCCAACACTCCAACACGCGTGTGCAACCCGCCCCGCGCTCAACTCCAGTTCTACCTGGCTCGCTTTCCGGCGGGGGGGAAGCGAGGGGCGATCCCGGCTAATCACGGCCTTATTAATCCTCATGATTAACGCGCCCTCCGCCCGCCGCGAGCAGGGGGAGCCGAGGGCCACGGGGCGTGAGGGAGGTCCAGCAAAGGCGGGAGAAGGGTGGGGGTCCCGCGCTGCTAACTGCGGCTCCCCTGTCCGCCCCTCTCTGCGCGGGGACACTCGTTCGCCGGCGCAAAGCGCCGCTTTTCGGGGCTGCGTGTCCTTTTCAATGTCAAAAAAAA
>VWPW01006257.1:0-12553 GCA_013389825.1 Crypturellus undulatus | reverse complement strand
GGGTGGGGGGGGGGAAGATAGATAGCGAGATAAATGGTCGAGCGAGAAACAGAGCGAGGGAGAGAACGAGGGAAAAGGGGGGAAAATGGCGTCTTGGAAGCCGGAATCCCGGAGTAAATCAAATTAACGCGCAGCACCCAGAGCAGAGTCCCGGCTAATTTTAGCAGGAGTCAAAATAAAATGGAAAGGGAAAAGGGGGGGAGGGAGAGGGGTGAAAGAAGGAGGAGGAAAAAAGAAATGGGGGGAGCAAAAAAAAGGGGGGGGGGTAAAAAAAATCAATGCACTGTATGAAATCCTGGGTTGGGAATCGATGGAGCTTGTCGCTGTCTCCCCGGCTTGCTCACTTTAGCTTTTCTGTCCCTTCCTTCCTCCTCCAGCCTTTTTTTTTTTTTTAGGAGAGAAGCGTTTTTCCTTTTTTTCGTTTTGTTTGGTGGTGGTGGTGGTTGTTCGGGGGCTTCTGGAGGGCGGGAAGGAGAGGAGAGCAGAAGCGTGGCGCGCGGAGGGGAGGAAAGAAGCGTTTTCCTTCGGGCTTTTTCCCGGCGAGGAGTTAGGGGGGAGAAAAAATAAAAAATAAATAAATAAATAAAGCCACCCACAGCCCCGCGAGCGGCAGAAAGGGCCGCGCAGGCGGCGCCGTGGAACCCGCTCCGCTCCGCGCAGGGCGGGCAGCCAAACCCGGCTCCCTTGGGCTCCCCCCCGCACCCCAGAGCACAGGGGGACAGAGGGGGTGATTTTTTTAAATATATTTATTTTATTTTATTTGGCCTTTCGGGCGTCGGTTTGTTTATAAGCAGCGCTCGGGGCTCGCTTGCCCGCCCCCCCGGCCCCGGCTCGGGTTTTCCCTCGCTCCCGGCGCCCTGCAGCACTGGCGGCTGGGGAGGAAGGGGGGGTGAAATAAATAAATGGCAGTGATCAAGCGCACACAACACACACACACACACACGGTGCGGCTGCAGCGCTCAGCCCTGGGTTAATGTACTCAACAGTGCCACTACCTGACACAACAGCAGCAGTGATGGGGGCAGGGGAGCAGAGGCACAGGAGGCTGAGGGACACGTTTTGTTTGGATTCCCCCAGCCCAGGCTGTTTTTTCTGCAGCCCGGGCTTCCTCCAGGCGTCTCTCTCTTGTCCCCTCCTGTCTCACCCTGGAGCCCATGAGGTTTGCACATCCCACAGTGGATGCTCTCCAGGGTCTCATGTTTGCACGTAAGGCAAGGAGCGCCGCTTTGGGGCTGTGCTGGTGCTTCCAACACCCTCCGCAAGGTTAGGTTTAAAGCCCCCGTCACCTGCTTTTGGTATGACACAGAAAACGGTGCCCAAAGCGCAGCCCAAATGCAGCTCTGCGCCTGGGAACAAGAAGGTCGTGCACAGCCAAGCAAGGAGGTTTTCCTCCCTCTAATCACTCTGGGTTGTGTGTTTACCATGGGGGTAGATCATCAGATTGCTGCAGTTACCACACGGGTGATGACGAGGGAACCCAGGAAAGCAGATGGTGGGATGGATCCACAGAGGTGGCCTTGCAGGTGGAGGTAGCCCAAGGAGCACTCATGCAGGGACAACCTGGCCTGGCTCACACCAGCCAAGAAGGCTTGTTTAGATGCCACTGATGTGCTGCAAGGATGCTCACCTGGGATACAAGGGCTCCATCACAGCCATAACCAATCGGTGGCCTTGTCCCCATGGGGCAACAAGAGCTACCAGCCCAACTGGGCTTTCTCCTGCCTTTTTGTGGGGGAAAGCTCCCAGATCTGAATTGCGCCGAGCTGTTATTTCCCTTCGGATCCCTCCGGATGAGTCACCCTTGCCATGATGCCTGCAAAACCCAGACTAATGAGTTTGGGCAGAGCAGCAGCAAGCTATGCCTGTCCTTTTATTTTTCCCTTATGTTCTTCTCCTCCCTTGGCGCTCGGCTAATAGCAGAAAACAAATAGACAAATCGATAAATTACACACACGCACGCACACGCACATACAAAAAAATATATGGCCGACAGATCAACCCCACCTCCATCCCAAACAAACACCCGCTCCAGAAAGTTTCACGTCGGAAATGTCACGCTGGAAATGTTGACATTTCTGATTGAAACCAAACAGCAATTGTCATTTTGCATCAGCGCTTTGACATAGGACGTGGGCTTGTTTGTTTAAATTAAATCACCCAACTGGAGCTACAGTTTGTCGTTTTATATCCGAATGAACCAAAAAAAGAAAACAAAAAAAAGAAGTGAGCTTCACTGTTTCTTGGCAGAAGGGAGGATGGTGTTTCTCTGAGAAGAATTTGGGGTTTGGAAACTTTTGGCAGATAAAACTGCATCAAAAAGTTCCACCAGCCATTGTCTTCCTCCTTGTAATAAGCTATACATGGGCCCGAAATAGTTGGACTCATCAGGTTAGCAGAAAATCCAACTTTGGAACAAAATATTTCAGCACATACACAGAAATTATTTTTGGTTTTCCTTTGTTAGAAAATAGCTTAGCTCATTTTCAATATGTTTCTGATTAAAAGAAGAAAGGTATTTCTTGGGTCTTTGCTGTTTTTCTTTCTTTTCATTGCTTTTGGAGAGTTTGCATATGCATATATATATATATATATTTAAGCAGCCACACTTCAATAATTTAAAAATGAGAAGTTTAATTTAGGAAACAATTGAGACAATAAAGATATTGACTTTTCTTTTTTTGCTAGTTTGAAATCATAGCAGTGTTTAAAATTAAAAAATAAAAAGTTCTTAAATGACATTTTTGACTGACCAAAATTGTTTTTAGGTGTTTCTTATGTATAACTTGCAAACGCCAAAATAGTCATGTCTAACCATCCATAGACCTCAAACTCTGAAAAAAATGGTCAAACTCGTGTTTATTAACATGAAAGGACAGAGTCCATTTGGTGGCTAGCATATGCAACCAATAAGTCATCAAGGATCAGGAGTCACCTCAAGAGATCCATTACCTGTAGTTTTGTCTCCTGGACCTTTATTAAAAAAAAAAAATCTCCTCCCTCTGCCCTCTGCCCAGGGCTTTAGTATAACTCAGGTGGATTGTCTGCAAAAGTAAATTTCATTTTCCCTGTTCTTTTCACTTAAAAAATACTATGGCATTCCTAAAGTTGGATGGGTGTTCTGCAGTGGACTTGGGATGCATTTCCTACTTGTGCCCAGCAATCTGTACCCAACCTTGACTGTATGAGATAGACAGATGTTTTACAATGAAGGCCACAAGTCTGTTATTTTTATATAAATAGCATATTGAGTTAAATATGTATAAGTCTTCCTGGGTTCAAGGCACTACTTAATGCTATGCGGAATTGTTGGGCGCTTTGTAGACTAATATGAAAGAAAAAGAGGGTATCTTGCGAGATCCCTGGTCAAATACCTATAACTTTGCAGAATTAAAAGTAAAAAACAACCATTTACAGATATTTTGGATTGCTTAAATCAGACCATTTCACCGACTTATTTTATTTTCTCAGATCTCTAGGAGACCTCTGAGCTTTGCATCCATGAGAAACTCCCGGGCATACAATGGTTACAATTGATTGGATCCTCCTGCTGCATAAGCCATGAGAAACCATATTCCAAGGAAGCCGAGAGGAGNGGAGGGGGAAAAGTTTTCCTATTTTTTTTTTTTTTTTGGTTCAAGAATTGTTAAATTCAACTGTTGAGCAGTGGGTCCAGAAATAGAAACCAAAGTGCCTTCCAGCACCCCCCTTCTATTTTGCGGGGCCGCAGACATGCCATATCAGGTTGCAGCATTGTTGCAGGAACAATAGCAGGCAAGGCCCAAAACTCAGAGCCAAGGGTTTGGAAACCCAATCAGAGAAGACCAAATACCTTTCTTGGTTTAATTCTTCATGGCTTTAGCTTGTCTTTTTTTTTTTTTCCTTTTTTTTTTTCAACATTCCCAAACCTTTTCTTCTTCTGCATTGTTTTTGTAATTAAGTAGCATTATCCCTATCTCAGTATCTCCTCACTGTGGCCAAAGACTATGTCTTGCTTGCTACTATCCAGAAAAGAAAGAAAGAAAGAAAGAAAGAAAGAAAGAAAGAAAGAAAGAAAGAAAGAAAGAAAGAAAGAAAGAAAGAAAGAAAGAAAGAAAGAAAGAAAGAAAGAAAAACAACAATCCTATCTGCAGCTTCACTAGGGTAGCAGTTGGAAGGAAGCCGTGGTGACCTTGCAGAATGGGAGATGACCAGTTGGGAAGCTTGGCTTCAACTCCAAGCTTCCTTGTATGTCAGATCTTTCCACAGCTGCTTTCCTCACTGAGGAACCAACAACCAAACATTGCTCCAAAACAAGGATGCATTCGGAAGCTGTAAGATGTGCTGATGTGATGTTTGCTGACGCACCAGCAGAAGGTCAGGGGATGCCCTTTGCTCAGCTTGCTCTGACATTTGAGTCCTTTGGAAAGTCCATGAATTTTTGCATCCTGCAACTCCTTCAACACATATCTGCGTGTTACTGTTGTGGTTATGTTTTGCAGCCTTGCTGGGGCAAATTGATCTAGTAAGTGCACTAAATTCTTTCCTTCATGAATGACTTAAAAGAAGCTAATTACTAATAAGCATCAAAACCTACCCTGGATTCTTATGTGCATCATTGCTGTAATATGTTGTGGATTTCAATCACAGTTTTCATGCTGATTACAATTTTACATATATATATATATGTATGTATATGTCCTTATAAATAAATATAGATGCTGTAACATGTATAAGAAGCAAAACATCAGGCAAAAAACATCAGTCAAAGAAACAGGACTGGCAGGAGACAATTTAGATCTACATAGTGTAGGAATAGGAAGTGAATGCAAATGCCACTGTAGGTATAAAGAGTTGTTTAATCTAGCTAGGGAAGTCATAAGAAGGAGTTGATAACTAGCAGTTGAAGTCAGGGAAAAGATCACATTGCAACGAGGACGTGCGTGGTTGACAGTGATTAATCATTCCAGAAACTTAATAGGACGATTGGTAAAAATCACCATCTCCTGACATTTTCAGGTTGGAGCCTGGGTGACTTTGCAGGAGATACATTTTAGCCAAGCAAAAGTAATTGGGTTCAGTACAAGAGGAGACGCGAAATGAGTTAAGCAGTGTCTAACTGACAGACCTCTGAAAGTAATTGCCAATGCAGAACTGTTGTTGAAGAGGAGTGTTACTGGAGTTTGTCCCCTGTGCTATTCATCAGCGATCTGGAAGTAAATATAAAGCTACTCCTGATGACATTTGTAGATGACATTATGGTTGGTGAAACAGGGAAGAGTGAGGAGTCCAGAGCAGCCTGGTGAAAAAGAAGAAAAAAGAAAAAAAAATAAAAGCAGAGCCTAGATCAGGCTAATGAAAAAAAAAAATAAAAAAAAAAAATGAAATGAAATGAAATGAAATGAAATGAAATGAAATGAAATGAAATGAAATAAAATAAAATAAAATAAAATAAAATAAAATAAAATAAAATAAAATAAAATAAATGCAGTAAAATGCAAGATTGGTCCCTTGGAAAAATAGACCCCCAAAAGAGAAAACAACCCTGGGGTTGCAGGCTGGAGAAGCACTGCAGGACCCTCAGGTCAGAAAGTGCTGATGTGGTCCTGGGTTCTCTGTCCAGGTAACTTGCTGGGGGTGGCATTAGTAAGCTCAGTTCTGAGAGACTCTTGGATGATTCTGACAGCTGCATTTTAAAACATATGGTGACAAAATTGGAGAGGGTACGGAAATGAGCCACAGAAATGATTGAGGGCTGGAGAAAATGATTTGCAGGGCAAGCGTTGAAGAATTATGGTTAGCTATCAGAGAGAGATTTGATTCCTGGGGAAAAATGCCTCATAAGGGAGGATATTGCAAGGTGCCGGAGGCTGGGAGTCAGGCACGTAAGTTTCTCAAAGAAGCAGGGCTGAGACCATTCCTCTTTCAGGATTTCCTAAATTATAGCTGAAATGGTCCTTACCCATTGTAAATTCATTTTTTTAGGTTCCCAATGCTATCCACAGAAAGCCCTAACTTTGAGTGTTAGTTTCATAGTGAGTCTAGATGTTGATTTAGTGTTCTTTTTTTGCAATGCCCAGGGTCTAGGATTTGACCTGTTTGGATTTCATGACCTTCGTGGTCAGATCCTAGTGGTGATGGGAGGCAGCATGACTGCTGGACCTCCATCCAACACCTGGGCCTCCATGTCAGTGCTTTAAATGTGACACAGCTTCTCTTCTCAGGCAGGACTGGACTTTTCTAGTCTGCATAAATGACACAAATGGGTCCAGGGAGTTTTGATTTTCCTCACCTAAGTACATTTTCAAATCCATGGAAAGGGTGGACTTTTTTCTCATTAAAAAAAAAAAAAAGTGGAATGGCTTTGGCTTTATTAAAATGAGGCATATTCCCCCCTCCAAAAATCCTCACAACAGTTGGAGAATGGAAAACATCACCATTTGCTCCACGTGACTTTATGGTGCCAACCACAACCCAGGAAACTCAAACCATGAAATAATATCAATAGTCAAAGGGTGCCTTTTTGCAGCCCTCTGTATCCCCTGACCTCCTTCACCCATCACCAAGTCATTTCCTCTCCTCCCAGGGCTTTGCACAGCTCAACTCATAGATACCCGGTACCTTTTAATCATTTATGGTTGTGGAACACGCTAAATATTTGAACATGGGCGCAAGCAGAGCAAGATACCTTGAATTTCAGTGCAAAAAGACAAATTTTGGTAAGAGAGTGCAGACAGAAGTCGGGGTGCTTTGCTGATCGGGACTCCCCATCTAGTTAAAGCTGAGTTTAGGGTGATGCACCAGTCTGTGCACTCCGAGTGCTACCAGGATGCCTGCTCCTTCCTTCTCCTCCTTGCTGCCTTTAGCATCACAGCATCGTTTTTTCCCTTCTCCTTGTCCTTTCCTGCAAACTGCTGGTTTCTGCATTTCCGTGCGCTCGGTTTAATAGACATGAACCATTGCCCCCTGCCGGCTCCTCGCCACAGCGGCTCGGACACTGGAGCGCGGCGCCTGCGGCCGTAGGGAAGGGGATGCAAAGCTGGAAGACTTGCTGCCCAATATTCAGGTTTGGGGAAAGAGAAGGAAGTCAAGAAGAAATAAGAAAATGCAGAAATAAGAAATGCAGACTGGCAGAACGGGGAGTAAAAAGCCACTGACGATAAAAAACATTGTTTCAGCACAGGATGCAGTTACCTTGGATGCTTATTTGGCCCTTCATTAGAGCAACTTGCAGTCCCATAGGGAACATTTAAACCCACGACCTGTTGGACATAGAGACTGCAGCAGTCCTATTTTACAGACAGGGAAGTGAGGCATAAAAAAAAAATTAAAAAAAAAAAAAAAAACCCTAAAATATTTTACATCGAGGCACAATAGAATTATTGAGCAGGAGGAGTAGATTTCCTCACTCCAAAGTTTACACCAGCTCTGTCCAGCTCCGATTGCAGGGATTTTAGTTGGCATGATACATTTTAAACTTTTTTTTCACTTTGAAGAAACTTTACATCTCAAATAAATTATATAATATAGAGCAGAGAACTTCTAGGGAGAGCAAGCTAAAAATACATTTTTTCCCTTTTTTTTTTTCTTTTTTTTTTCTCTCCATCACAGCTCCCGTTCCCAAATTACACTTGCCTTGCTCGGAGCCTTAGAAAGCTGACACAGAACAAATTGTCCTATGCAAATTGCAAGTTTTCTTTCTGATTGACAGCAGTCTATAAAGATGGACTAATTCCAAGGGAAGTCAAGTGAAGACGGCACTGTGACTATTAACCCACTTCAGAAGTTGCTCCAAGTTTGCTTTTGAACTTCAAGCGCGGACTTCAAACAACAATGCGTGTATATCCAAAGTGAAGGATACCTATGGACGGGACTATGGGTTGTGTATTCACAGCGCAATGCTCTAAACCAAGCATCCGTTGAGCTTGGTTGAGCTTTGGCTTCTTTGGCTTTCCCAACTACTGCATCTTGCACCTCTGAGGGGGAAACACAGAACCTGCCTCCCTCCTGGAGACCCTACTCTTAACAACTCGCAATGGGGCGAGCAGACAGCCAAGCATATGAAGAGTTAATCTTTTTGGCTGCTGTTGCCATTCAGTGAACAAGGACTGTTACTGCTGATCTTTGTGTACGAGGAAGCCGAGGGGACACGGGCTGTTGCAAAATTTGTATTGCCACAGGTCTGGTTTGATGGTGCCCCTCCTTGCCACAGAGCCGTGACCGAGTTTATCGAGGTCTCCCTTTGCAAGTGATAATAAATCTAATAGCTGCCCACAGCTTAATATTTTTTCTTGCACTACATATGTTCACTTTTGGTCCTCAGTTTTTTTTTTTTTTTTTTCCCTTCAGTCTCCATCTGTTCTTTTGCCTTTGAGGTACTTCAGTTACCATGGAAATGACAACATCATCTGGATGGGTGGAGCTCCGCGCCATGCAGAGCCGCTTCCCTGGATAAACCAACGGCTTTGCGAGGTGCAGGGCTGCTTGGCAAAGACACAGCATCTCTGCCTGATTTACTGTCTGCTGGCACGGGTTGCGTCCCGTGCCTGGTGCCTTCCAGCTGCTCCGCACCAGCCACATCCAACCCCATCCCGAGGGAAGAAGGTCACTCCAAAGAATGGTACCTGCACTTGACACTTTTCCTCTCAACCAACCCAGCAAACCCAGGGCAGAGCCCTTTTGCTTATACCACATCATGCCTTATTTCAGGAGTGACCTCCCCAGGTTTAGCACGGCCCCAGAAGCTATTACTCAGTACTGGCAATATTGATTACACAGCCTCATGGAGATGAAGGTATTTTAGATGAGTAATGACTTCTGGCAAAGGACATTAATACAGGGCTAAATGCATCCAAAAGAAAAAAAAAATAATAGAAACTTGGCCTATGGAGCTTAGTGTTAAGGCCTGCACAGTCTCCAGATATCCAAATCCATGCTTCCTAAGGAACCTGAAATGCTCTCTGTTTAATCAGGTAGGTAGAAAAGGCCAGGGGACCCATCTCCAGTCCACTGAGATGTTACTACATGCCTAACGTTCGCTGAGGATGGGGGCGTCTAAACTCAAATCCTTGGATCTTCTATCCTAAGATTAACTTGTGATGTGGCTACAATGATATTTGCTTAATATGGTTCTTTTTAGATGCCCTAATTTCATCTGCAACCATTTTTAATGTCCTTTCAAGAAACAACCCACCAGAAGCACCGAAAAGCCTTCCCATGGAAAAGCGAACATTGAATGATGCACCCAGGAGTGGAAATACCTCCCTTCTCCTCATCCATAGAGCCACATTCCAGCAGTAAACACACAGTTTCCCAAGAGCCTGGACAATCTGTTGGAAGTGCTGGCGTCTTCGCAGCAGTTCAGGAAAAACACGCTGCTTGGTTCAGCATGGACAGCATACTCCAGGGCCAGGAAAGCCTCAGCAGTCTCCCCTCACTTCTTTCTTAATGCTTTGGCTGCGGATAGTTGGGTCAGGCACCATCTCAGTGAACGCCCCTGCGATTGCACCGCTGAACTGCAGAGCGAAGAGCGCGACCTGTATAATCCATGCCAAGAGCTTTCAGCTGGGCTGGAAGGGGCTTTTGTGCAAAGAGAAGCAAGTGCAGGAGGAGGCCTTCAACATCAACTCATCAGGATTGCCCATGGAGAAAAAAAAAAGCTAATTTGAAACCTCTTAGAGATCCAGACGTTCGAAGCGACTCCTCTCTCCAAACGCTGCCGATGGCTGGTGCAGCCACAAGCAGCATCGATTCATCTCCAGCGTGATTGCCGCACAAGCTTCATGCGGAGCACACTGGAATCATGGAAAAATAAGGCTCAAAGGGACCGCGAGATGTCACCACGGTCACTGCCACCACCCCCTGACAAGGGCTGTGCAGCAAGCCCGATTCCAGGGAACAGCTCGGAGGCCACTCCGCAGCCAGGAGCAAACAAACAGAGAGGCTTTTTCCTCTAAAATACAGTTGGCTAAGAGCAAAATGGGGATTTAACAGCAAATGTCCTCTCAATGCCTTGATCCTCAGCAACTAATAGCATTTGCCAGTTGGCACACACAGTCCTCCTGAATAGCAGTGCTTCTCAGGAGGCCACAAGAATATGGGGTCTTCCAAGAGAATAGTGCAGAAAGTCCATGGTTAAGAACCTAGTAAGGCCCAGTGTAATGTACATTTGCATTTGGTCTAGATCAAACCAAGGAGGGCTTGGCCTAGGAGGGGTCTTTAGTATGAGAGATGTGGTCTATCCCTAGACATGCAAATGTGTTTTATCTTTAACATGAAGTTTTTATAACCTAAACTGCAGTTTCCTCCTTCCCTTGAACTGATTCATAGAGGAGATCTATCAAAAGTGAAATTAACCCAAGTCTAGAGCCCCCAGACAAGTGTCTAAATGCTGATCTGTCCTCTGATTGAAACCATAGAGCGGTAGGCAGAGCTGTTAGTTTGTAATCTCTCTTCATCTCACAATTGATAAAAATTGTTTTTTTAGCTCATAACTTCCAAAATGAAAAAAGAACTTGATGCTTTTTCTGACTTAGACTTCTAAATGTGTAGGTATGGTTCAAAGCTTGGAAGCTTGTTTTTAATGAACTGCTTGCATTCTGTGCTGAGATTACAGCTTTGCAGCTTTGTGAGCAATCAGCTTCTCGGTTTCCTAGTCAGACCCCTCAGGATAATACAAATATTTTTTTCTTTCAGATTAGTCAGTTATTAATTCTTTTTTTTTTNTTTTTTTTTTTTTTTTTTTTTTTTTGGCTCTTTCTCCTCCTCCCTTGCCCTCTGGAAAAAAAAGAAAATCATTTTATGTCAAAAGGAATTTGTTTCTTTTTTGTTTTCATTTCTTAAATTCAGATAGGTGTTGGCATTAGAGAAGGCAAAAGTAAGAGATTTTGACTTGAAAAGAAAAGCATTTTTTCAGCAATTAAATAAATGAAATGCAGATTCATGTGGAATTTCAACAGACCTGAAACTTTTTTCTTCTTTTTTTTCTTTTGTAAATAAAATATTTGATAATAGAACATCACCAACATCTAGTTAAGATTAAGATATTAAACTAGAAAACTAGATGCAAACTGGAGTGGAGGTGCTGGTACACGGGCATCATGTATTCAAGGTTGCTTAAGTCCTTCAGGAAGTGCAGAAAAATATTTCGTATCAGCCATACGCTGTACATTGTTTTTTTATTCATCATCAAATGCCAGGAGTTTCAGTAATCCTTCCTGGAAGTGACAAACATATGACACTCTATGTCCTAATCCTGCGGGAGGGAGTGTGGAATTTCCTTTGGGCACACAATCTTTAAGAAAAAGGACATTTTTTTTAGGTCTGGACCCTCCCTGGCTGTCCCAGGTTGGTGATGAATCACCCAGGATTTGGAGACTTTGTCCCACTTCGTTAGTCTTTGCCTGTCATTTCTCTTGCCTTTTATCTGTGAATATTTCTCTATTGGTTATGAAGGGACCATTGTGGATTTGGACTGTAGTGTGAATCATTCTCATGGTGTTCTGACCACAGGCATATGAAAATGCTAAGTTTTTTTTTTATTTTTAATTGACTAATTAGGCATTTGCTTCATCAGTTACATATACCCTTGTTTCTTCCAATTCTCTATCTGTCAGAATACACGCTGACCTTTAGCCAGAAGGAAAACAATCTTATAATAGGATTTACCATGAGAATCTGTACTAGTTTGATGAAAGCCACTGGCATGAAAGCCCTCCTCTTAAGGCCAAGATTAAGGTTACAAAAGCAGAAGGAGCATTATAATTTCCTGATCTGGTGTGTTGGACCATGCACCAGCCCTCAGGTTATTTCACATCCTACAGGGTTTAACCATAACTGCAAATCACATGTTAAAACTTCTGTGTGATGGACAGAAATTTGTAGTCCAGAGGCAGCAGATGATTGTCACATTATGTAGCAGCATCTTCTCTCCCACCTCGTATCCCTCGTCTTCACTCTCCTGCTGCCAGATTATTCACTCAGCCTGTTACCTGGCTAGGAGCAGTAGAACTTATTCTCTTCCTACTGAGCCTCTGGAATAGATTTTGGCACGAAAGACAGAATTCCACATCAAAGACTGAGATCTTGAAGCAAAAAGAAGAAAAGATTTTGGAGCAGAAGCAGAGCCATACCCATCGCCTCTGAGATCCTGCCCGTGAGTACAAGCTGTGAAAAGAGAGGTAGCAGTAAATTTTTCCTTGGTTGCCTATTGCATTACTGGTCTTGCAATCTTTAATGTCACTAACCTCCCATCTCTTTGTCACCTGAGACTGATGGGTACTTTGGGCATCACCTTTTCAGGACATGAGCAATGCCAAGCTTTTTTGGTAGGGTTGGAAAGTATTTATGTCACTATGCTGCATCGAGTGCTTTGCCCAGACGATTGCCAACCTGTTGTGTAGAGGTGCCATCAGCTCCTCTGCTCTCACAAGAGACTGCTGCTGTTGACCATGGCAGTATTTATCCTCAGATTTATAATGGATGGACCTTCACATCACCCTGGAGAATGGTCACCCCTAAGAACATTATCTTCAGTTTAAATTCTAGACAGTCTTTCTGGTTTGCCTTTTATCCCTGT
>VWPW01006256.1:0-134284 GCA_013389825.1 Crypturellus undulatus | reverse complement strand
GAAGGAAGGAAGGAAGGAAGGAAGGAAGGAAGGAAGGAAGGAAGGAAGGAAGGAAGGAAGGAAGGAAGATTCCTTGGGGAGAATGAATGCCCTGGAAGGTTGAACAAAAGCCCGTAGGGTCCTCCCGGCCCAGGCAGCCGGGGTGGGCACAGGAATGCCGGCCGGGCACACCTGGCTCCAGGCACACAGGGCCAGGGGCGTCTTTCATTCGGCCTCCCAGGGCCTCCGTGCACACTGGGTCGGGGGGCCCCACATGCTTCCATGTGGCCTCCTGGGGCCTCCGTGCGCACGGGATCCAGAGGCCCTGCGGGCTTTTCTGGGGCCTCTGTGTGCATTGCCTCAATGCGAGCTGCTTCTTGCATCACTCCCAATAAGCCAGACCATCCCCTATCCTCGATCACTAGTGACTCACCTCTGTCTGGGGTCTATTCCCCTTGCCCCGTAAGAAACACAGTAAAAGGCAGATTATCATCTGGGAACCCCTTATTTAGAAACACTCTCGGTTCCCAGAAACCTGATGATTCTTCCCTAGCAGCATTCTTTTACCACCTGAAAAAGAAATGCCACAAATATTCCATTTCTGTTTTCATGGGTTTTCTTGAAAACCTAATGTACAGTTCTCCTAGTTCCGCACCTGAATAAGGGGCAGTCTGAACTGTAGTGCGGGGATTCCAACCTTGGGGCCCCTCGGATTTTTTGGCTTTGATCAGCAGAACAGTCACTGGTTCTGGGGACTCTTCTGTCTCCTGATCTCCCATGTGTCCCCATCCCAGTCCTCAGGCTCGGTATTCATAGTTAGTTCTGATTTGTCACACATTACGGGGTCGGGGCGCCTGCATTCCTCAAGTGTCCCCCAGCCGCCAGGAATTCGTGCCTCGGGTCACTGAGAGTAGCAAGGACTTGGTGGGATGTGAATTAAAAGTGTTACATGACACACAGCTTTTCATCGGGGTCGTTCTGAGAAGGTTCTCTAAGGCCTGAAGAACTTGACTTCATAAGATAGTGGTAGATTTTTGACCAGTGCTCATTTTATAGACCAAAAAACTACCGATGTTGAAAAAAAAAAATGAGCACATAAATTGCACCAGTATGAGGCTGTTTAGCACAAACCTCCTCCATTTAGGCCAGCAGAATAACTCGGAGCAGGAGCACAGAGCTCCCGGGAATGGGAAACATTCGACAGAGAAAGCCTAAGCTGCAGCAGGGAGGCCAAAGCATGGGACAAGGAGACACTAGAGGTCCTTCTAGCCCAAGGTATGAGCTGGCACAACCTCCTCGAGAGAGAAAAAGTGTTGGAAACATATCTAAGGGACCGAGGCCTTCCCAGGGGAAGTGACTACAAAGAAGATCGTGGATGATCTGAAGGAATGTGATCCTGGAAGGTCCCTGAACTGCAAGCATGAGAAAGTTGGGCGAGACAGAGCTGTAATTCAGCTTCTCAGTGAGAAAGAAGGACTTGTACACAGACCAACGGTGTGAATAGCTGCCCGTTCTCCACAACCAACCGAGTGTGGTAGAAGACGCGTGGACAGTAGCAGGTAACCAATCGTAGTGCATGCGCACGTGTGGCTAAAGAGCTTGCTTCTGCTGGTGTATATAAGCACGCTAAGCACGGGCTAGATAAACAGAGCTTGATGCTAACTAACTCATATTGAGCCGTCTCATGCTTCCACAAGCCCATCTCCCACACATCGTGATCGATGTTACAGCTTTGTGGGGGTTTTTTTTGCATTTTTTGCCTTCNTCGTGATCGATGTTACAGCTTTGTGGGGTTCTTTTTTGCATTTCTATCTAAATAAGAGAACTTGAGATTTTACCTTCAGAAGGGAAATTTAAAAGATGATACTGCCATTATGCAAACCCTATTTTGCTGATACACATTGTACGCACAGTTAAGACAACCTTTGTGGTCATTCCTTATGTTAACAAAGCTGAGCTTAAGAGTGATCCTGGCCAACTGTTTCCTTCTCTCGTTGTTTATTGCTTCTCAGAATGATAAACAGTAAAAGTGAGGTGTGAGAAAATGAAGATATGAATTCCCAGTTCATGAGCATGAATTGACTGCTGAGTCAAAAAATAGGTTAAATATATGGCAATATAAAAACTAAAGTAGAACTGAGCAGGGAACAAGAGAAAATACGCTTAGGCCATTTGGGAAATAATTCCTATTTAACTTGTACTAACCAAAAATAATCTGCATTTCTTATCTTTATGTGCATCATTTCCTATGACCAGAATTGCTTCTGTACTGACAGCATCTCACTGAGTATTAAAACCATTTTACTGACATGTTGTACTTTTCTGTTCAGAGTCTAAGGAATTTCCAAGACAACTTCTGTTCCCAAGGGAAAAAAAGGGTCAACTGGAGCTACCAACCACATCTGGAAGGTCTGTATTTTCCAACGTTACCTTTCTGTAAGTAAGAGCATAAGCCATCCAAGGGCAGTCTCCTGCTCCCCAAAGAAAAACAATTTTCCAGAAAAATACCACAGAACTATAGCAAAGGAATTAGCATTAGACAAATTGAGGGATTTTTAGGTATAGGAAGATCTTCACATTATTATTTTTGTGTGTGTCAACAAAACTGTTCTCCCATACCTGAATGTAGTATATGTGTTATTTGTTAGCACTGATTCTTGACAGGTTGCTTCAAACTGTGATGTTACCAGCGTAAACCTGGGGCAGGGTTACAGTCCAGGGGGCTGTCCCCGTGGGTTTCTCGTGGTCAAGCATCCTAGCTCAACTTCAGCTCTGGAAAAAGAAAGTGCTCATGAAACTCATGAAGACGAGATTAAAAATGTTTTTAAGAAAAAAAAAAACAACTATCACATATAAACTGAATTCATTAACAGTCACTGTTTATTTTTCAATTAAAATATATTGACATGTGTGTGATATCAAAGAGCAGATCTCCGGGGGGTGGTAACTGTGCTGATTCCAATAGTGAGCAGAAAGGGCGGGATGAAGGAGGCAGCTCCACTTTCTCTGAGAATTAAGAAAAGTCTTCGTGTAATGTTGCTGTAACTTCATATGTAAATACCTTGCCTCAAAGTGGACTTTCTTTACAATAGCAAATATGTACTAAAGTCTTTGCACAAGTCCTCAAAGCCACTTCTCCTGAGCTGATGTCACAGAGAAATGCCTCACATGGCAGTCCAGTTGAGGAACTGCATTTGGGGCAAGAGGAACAGCATGCGCAGGAGACGCGGGGCTGCACACGCGGTATCGCATCTCCTTCTGCGCAAAGGCAAGCGACGACTCAGTAAGATATTTAACCACAGGGTCCAAAGGACATCACAGCCAGTCTCAGGTCGTCCTAGCAGTTTGAACTCTGACATCCTGTAGAGTCACAACTTCTGTTTTACAGTCCCTCCTTTCCCAACATTTTTGTTTCCCTCTCTTTTGTTTTCTAGAGTTTAGCTTTGGTTCCACTTCAAAGAATGGATTCATTAAGAAGAATTAAAAACAATAAGAGGGAAAGAGGGAGAAGATGGGAACAGCAAGCTCTTGCAATGCTCATTCATATCATCAAGTGGAGTCTTTATGGTCCAAATAACATGAAACAGTGGCCACCATAAGACTATGAGCCCCCTTCTCCCATTCATCTATCGTTACAGCCTTCCTCCCTAGGCCCCATCACTGCCAACAGCAGACAACTAGCAAACTTCATCACAAGTATTTTCCTTCCTTCTTAAAATACGTTCATTTTAACATCCAAAAACTTAGAAGTGTTTTTGTTTTCCTTTTCAAAGCTAAGCCCGGAGGACATTCATTGCTGTTGGAAACATCCTTTATGGTTTTACCTGGTGTCTTACGTTTTATCTCAATATATATTTTCTCTTGTGCTGGTGAGTAAAGAGCGACTGCTGGATTCTCTGCAAAATCTGTGTCTATTTCTGTCAAGCTACATGTCCCACAGTGCCACAGACCACACGGGTACAAGGTTCTGCCTTTAAGTAGGCATATACTGAAAACGCAGGTTTTCTACCGATGGGGGCTGTCCATGAGACTAAATAGAGCTGAGCTGCGAGGTCCTGTTTTTGCTTATAGGGACATTTTAGTATGTCCGTGAATACAGGCTTCAGACCACCCCAAAAATAAGCACCTAACTGGCCTAGCTGAATGAAGACCTATCTTGCTGATGGATCAAGAAAACTTCCTATGTTTTCCTTTTTTTTTTTTTTTTTGGCACTTATTGCCTTACCACGATATGTACGAATGCCCATAATTAGAACACCCTGCATTACGGCAGGATCCCACTACAGGATCCTACTGCAGGATCCTAGTGCTTTGGTGGCAATATGCACTTATCGGGACTTAAAGTTTCATTTCTCTCTTACCCTGCTTTTGTCTTTGGGACTGTATTGGTAAACCTATTAAGGCCTGAGCTGGCAGGGAGAGAGTTAATACATGTCCTAAAAAAGCCCAGATATTGTTAACCAACCAAAATAGATGAGCACGTGCTCCTGGCAGGCCCTCAGCTGATTCCTGGAGGGCAGAGGTGAATAAACTGCCAGGAGGAAATTGCTAGAGCTCTAAGGAGAACTAGAAGTGACCTTTCATCTTGGAGAGGGGTGAAGTAAACAACACTTATCTCGGATTTGGTGCAGTTGAGACAAGCAGCACTTTATACCATGTCACAGAAGCAAAATGGTTATTTTCCTGCCTTTAAGGTGTAAGCCATCTCTGTTTCTCATTCTGGTTTCAGGTTAAGCTGTAACACCTCCTTATGGAAAGATCTTTGCAAGGGCAATAGGCTACGGGCTTTCGCAACTTGCCATAAACCTCTTGATGCAGTTCCATCTTTTGCAAGCATAGTTTGATCTCTGTGTAGGGTACAGATATTTTTACTCCATGAAATTTTCTAATTCTCCGTTCCTATTCCTCTTGGAAGGTACCATGAAATACAGAAAACACATTCCTCCTGTTTGGGATGTTTTGGGGTTCACAGATATATATATTTTTTCATATACACTTTGAAAGGCAGGAAGAAATCTCTTATCTTTTTTTTCACAACTTTTTTTAATTATTTTTCTCTATTTCTTATTTTTACTATGGCAATGCCATTTTGATATGCTGAAATGGCTAGAAATTTTCTATCAAAACTTTTTTTTTTTCAAAATTATGGATGAAACAACCCTCATTAATCCATTTTTTTCCCAGTTCTGACTCTCTTACACTTATTTTTTAACTATTCTCACCTTCCGTACAAAGTTAGACCTTTCCAAGCAGGAATGGATACATTTTTCAACCACTTCTATATACATTACCTTTTTTTCCCCTTCTTTTTCTTCCCTAAATAGCTTAGCAGCCAGGAGCTTCATTTGTTTTTACAGGCAGCTTTTGAAGACTAAGAACTTCAGGAGATTCAGTTTAAGTAGTGCTCTTCCAAACAGGCTCCTTTCCTGTTTCTAGCTTTACGCTCAGTTCACATGATTTATTTCAGTGCCGTCACTCACTGTAATAATAGAGTCTATTAGGAAGAATGCTTGAAATAGGCCCAGGGCTAGATCTTTCAATCTTTTCCACCAGATTCCAAACTTTCTGATTGCTCTGCCAGTTTCTAAACTTTGCATCTCTTTCATACTATATTGAGGCTTACTTTATGCTCTATCTCAAAAAGAAATCTATAGAACTATATTCTCAAAATTCAGCACCTGGCATTTGATTCCTTCCCTTATTTTGCAGATGATCAGACATAGCAGATAACTCACATTGATCTCATGACTGAAAATCTTCAGGCACTGTTATATTTTACAGCTAAAGTAACAAAACTTAGTAAAAAATATATTTTTATATATGCATAAATACATACATATATATATATATATATATGTGTATATATATACTTAGCTATTGTCCTGGGGTTTAAAAATCTACCTTTCCGATATGTACGAATGCCCATAATTAGAACACCCTGCATTACCCACAAATAATCCCTGCTGGAGTCCACAACTGACTGCTGCCACATGGTAGGAGACTATGACTAATTCTCCATCCATATGCTAACTCAGAGCTGCATATTGCAGCACAGACCTATTTCAGTTTAAAACAGAATTAAATCTCCTTGAGGAGGAAGAACTTCTGTATACTGAAGAAGGCCATTTGGATTTTCTAAAGAAACTCATATTAAATAGACAGTAACTAAGTAACTCACATTAAATAAATGTTTTCTGAGAAACCTTAAGGCTTTAGGGGTACTCCGAAGTGAGCACACTTGCACCAGAAATCCTCTGCATGCCCCTCTGAAGAGCTCTGCTGTAAGAGGTGGCATTAGTTACAAGTTCACTCCCAACTTCCTTTGGAGGTCTAGCCAGTTAGGACACAGTTGGCATCCGGTGTCAATTATTTCATTTACAAGAAAGGCAAAGAGAGGGTAAGAAACCATTCTGCTGTCAAATGAAAATATCTGGGGGCAATCCTCAGCTCATGCAACTGGATGAAGCTTCTCTGCATTGACAAACTCAGTGAAACTCTGCACGTGTTGATTCATGGAAATCGGCTCAGAGGATCTCTACCTGGGAGAAGTGAAGCTTGCATTGGAAATTAAGCACTAACTGTGTGGTTTTGAGTCAAAAGCAGTATGGCATTTTAACAGGGATCCGCGTATGTATACCCTACAGGAACACTGATAGGAAAAGAAATCCATCAAACTCAGAGCCAGCTGGAAAAATCTTTTCCACAAGCTTAGGCAGATCGTAACTAAAACACTGGAGTCTGATTTCCATACTAAGCACTTTGGCAAAGTAACAAACTCCTGCCAGGCAACAACACGCTGTACGTAAGTCAGGAAGCATCAGCGAACACTGATTCACACACAGAGTAGGAAGCTACTGCCTCACTACATGTCAACCAGGTTAAGGCAATGCAACAGCTTGCAAAAAATACCTGCACTCTCATATTTGTTCATCCCAGAAGATAAAATCTCTTAAAATTAATAAAGACAGCAGAAACCTTTTCGATTTCTGACTTTTTTACTAAATGTATTGTTCTCGTAAAAAGGCATCAACACTATTTTTTTCCAACACAGATCCTATTCCTCAGTGTCACCTGCCTTGGTTCCTGACCTTTCCTCAGACATCTCTTAAACGCTGATTATTAAGCAGTATTGCAGACTATGGGCTTCAGAGAAGTCTCTGTAAACTGGCTGCATTGGGTTCTCAGAAATATCCATGCTAAGGAAGAACAGAAAGGTCCAGGGCAAAGTTGACTATCTTCCCTTTTGGTCATTAGATCAGACATATCTCTTACTGTTCATACAGATACTTTGGTTTTATATGACAGTCCCTGCACTGACAATGTAAAAAGGATTCTGAAGGACATAAATTAAAATTAATTAAATTAAAAATTAATTAATCTTAAGTCTCTTCCTACATTTAAAGACTCTAAACATATACATTTTTAAAACTAAAGAACATGTAAAGAAACCACAGAATGAAAGGCAGTTAAATACAAACTTCTGACTTAGAAAGGGAAAAGGGGTTAATTCTGGGTTTAATTCTGAAACACTGCTGCAATATCAGGAGGGAGATTTACTTTCTAAAGGTCATCTGAAGCATCTGCTCTGAAGGATAAACAATTAGTAATGGCATTATACGCTAACAAAATCATTATCCCAACTGTGCTTCATATAGGGAGCAACTTCCTTATTCTATTTACTTTTCCAGTACTCCTTTTTCCCAGATCATTATAAAGGTGTTATATTGACACAAGTAAGCAGAGAAGTTCCGTAATTTAATCTCTGCCATTAAAATTTCAGACTTAACAGAAAAGTAACCTTGCCTGTTCATCAAGTCAAGTGAAATTCAGGAGGCTGTATTTACAGGTTCAACTGTGTGTTTTATGTTTCAATAAAGACTGAAAAAAGCAGCACAATTGCTCACCATTACACATCATTACTTATTGCAGGTAAAAAAGCAGGAAACAAATTCCAGTGCAGTGTGATTAAGTAGGTTTAATTTATTAACAGTATAACTTACAACCTAGGCTAAATCCAGCTTGTGTTATTCTGCTTAAATTAAAAGATTAAACCAAATCAGGCACATAATTTTTTAAATCTGACTGTGATTCAACTAACCTCATATATTTTGATAATCAATATGGTAAGTCATTATTCTTTGACTATTAAAATGTGATTTGTATGACATTTCTGATATGAAATGAGAAAATATGTATTTCTTCAAGACTGTGAGAACATCTAAGACACATAGCTGTTCCTCAGTCCTTACCTGATTGGGGCCAGGACAGCTAGGACCTCACACAGCGTATCAGAAAGAAAACTGAAAATTGAGTAAGGACTGGTTGGTGTATGTGCTTATATACTTGAGTATTGGGTTAAACTTTGGCATGTCCACATAATACATATATGAAATGGCAAGGGAATGTCTTCCAGGAGTCGAAGCCAGTCTTACAGGTAGCATTATAAAATATGCTACCTGTAAATCCTTCCACGTTCTCTCATACAATTAAGAGAGCAGAAGAGGTATTAGTACCAGTCAGCTGCAAGCCTGGCAGAAAAGAGAATACAGAGAAAGCTCAAGTTCCATCTGTGCTATACTAACATAGTTCAACATTGAAATTGCAATTAGGTGGAAAAGAGAGAAAAGACTGCAGAATGGATCAAAGCCTTTTGCCTTTTGGGTCAATTTCATTGTGTATTGCTCTCACGGACATGGCCCACAGTGGCACACAATTAAAATGGGTAACTGCAAACTGTCAGGCCCTCTGCCACCCATCTTGTCTGTGGGCAGAACAGGCAGAGGCCACAAAATCCACCAAGGCTCCTCCACCGAGGCCACTTGGCTGCTGGTTACCTCTGCAAATGTGCAGGCCCTGCTCAAGTTCCCCTTGCTGCTCTTTTGGATGCTCAGCTCCTTCGTGGGTGAAATGTTCAAGGCAAAAAGAAGCCTGGAGATAACAGAAAATAACGAGAGAAAAAGAGACTTTAGTTTTAGAGATTTGTTAAAATCAAAGCCCTTAGTGAATATGCATTAACTGATTTTTTTCTAAAGACTGATCACGTAACTGTGCTTTGGGGATTTTACATGTTTGGCAAAAGTTGCATCCCATCACACAAAGTGCTCTTCCTCACCAGCATCCTCTTCCTGCCTCAAAATCAGCTGGCACTTGAACAGTTCTGAACTTCATCCAAGGCATAAGAATCCACTTTCCTACGTTCTCATCATCTGAAATAGCTGAAGAACAACAACTGAAGGTTATCCTGAGGAAGGTATTTGCCTTTGAAAATCTGAGCCCAAGGCGTAGAATTTAGGTAAAGCTGTAGGCAAATGCTGCACTCTTGTCATCTGAAGTATGTGGCAGCTTTACTACTGCTAGCTCAGCCACAGGAAACAGACCTTTGCCTGAGCATGAGAAGTGTCCCCAGGCAGGCAGGCAGGCAGCTTTATTTGGGCTTGAGATCTTGCAGAATTTTTCCTTTTGCTCAGCCTTGGGTACATCTGGCATCCTCAGAAAGGTGTAGTGATGGATCTGCCGCTTTGATTGTGCAGGAATTTTAGGAAGCCTCTTCCTTTCCAAGGCAAAACTCTTTTGAGGCAGCACTACTCAGTATCCTCCCTCTCACACGCTCTGTATGTAAGCAACTTGCTCCAAAACAATAGTAAGGGATGTGTCCTGCTGCTGTTCGTGGCCTCTGTACCATGAAAGAGAGCAAGCAGCACATGCTAATTCAGCAGAGTCCTGAAGTGAGTGTAAGAAAAAAGGCAAATACTGTATACTTTGTTCTACTCCTTCCTCCAACATATCCCTTGGAAAGTTTTAAGGCTGAGAGAGCGCATGGAGACACATATGAGCACCAGCTTCACACACAGGGTGCAGGAAAAAGAGGGACAAGGTACCTGCCCTGGGGCAGCACGGGGTTACTCTTTCCTACGTGGAGGAACCTACCCTTGCCTCATTGAACTTCTTGAGTTCCCCTGTGCCCATCTCTGCAGCCTGTTGAGCCCCCTTTGAATGGCAGCACGACCTTCTGGCACATCAGCCACTGCTCCCTGTTAGGCTCAGCAGCAAACTTGCTGGCCCTTCATCCAGGTGGATGGGTTAGAATGATCAGAGGAAAAAAAATCATGACATTATTATTTTAAGGTCATTATTTCCTTATTTGTGGAGTCTTATCACTGGAGCCAGCAAGAGAGGGAGTGCTGCCCATCATACTGTCTAAATGCACACACAGCTGGAAGGGGATAGTTAATTAAACAAGAAGTAATTTATCTAAGTGCCTATATAATCCATTCACACCTTTGTTGCATTTATGCTCATAAATTCACCTCACATATCACATCATACATTTACAATCTTAATTCTGTTATAACTGACTACTGCTTTGTGTCTTTGCTTGCTTCCTTAGATGACTGCTTTAAATAGTTTTAACTCAGATTCTGAAAGCAGGATGACAAGATCTTTTTTCAGGAAATTATTCTACCTTAAGCATCAGCTTTCGGGAAATGCATCATCTGATTTTCTGGGAAACTGCAACTGTTATATTGTTAGAAAACAGAAGTCATAGCACTTTGCTATGCAGGCTGAAATCATTGATGCAAATATACAGTGGTTTGTATTATACTACATTATTTCATAAATCAATAATTTAAGAAGTTATATTTTGTTTTAACTAATCAAAATATTTGTAATAGGTTAAAGCTAAGTTGCATACAATTTTGAGTTCCTAAATGTGTAAATTCACTTGGATGTATTTGGTTGCCTAAAATTCAGAAAAAAATTGTTAAATGGGTTTTCATCTCTTTGTTTTACTTTTACTGTTTACTGTTACTTCAGTAACTTTTGGGAAGTCCCATACCGTGATGTTTCAACTAATGAAAAGACATATTAAAAATAAATGGGAAATAAAATGTCTGAAATGTTTAGAATAACTCTGTATTTTAAAAGTTTTTAATAACTTTGTAATTCAAAGAGAAACAAAAAGATGAAGCTTCTGAGAAGAGTTTCTCATTGCATCTTCTGTGGAGGTGTCTCAACTTCTGGCAGGTTTAAAGTTTTTTATCCTCACAGTCAAGTGAGTCAAAATCTCTGTTCATAGGAAATCAGTGAATTATGTCTATGTTTTTTTCCCTTAGCTGTATTTTTTATTTCTTACTTCAGAGGAACTACTATAAATACAATGATCAGATTTTTGTTCTTGTTTAAGCAGAAAGCAAATTAATGTTTTAGCTGGAATTGCAGCAGGGTTGAATTTGGTCCACAAAGACTTCACCAGGCTCCTTCACTATGCTCCTGAAAACAAATGGGTGGTTTTCAGACCTTCACTGGCTGCTTGCAGCAGGGTATTACAAATATGTTTACTCATCAGTGTCCGCCCTCCAATCTCCAAATATGAATTTCCTTACCAAAGTCTGTAACAGTATGTAACCAAATTAACTGTCCTACTATCTATACACAGTGACAGAGGCACATTTTCCTTTCTTCAGTTCACTCCTGTCCAAGAACTGAGCTCAAATAACCTTAATTCAGCACACAAATTTTAAAAAACACTCTAATTATGCAAATATTAAACTATGCTGAATCACTGAGTGCTTCACGTGACTACCTTTTCCAGGTTCAAGTAGGGAGAGAAAATTCTGCTCTCCTAGAGCTCTGCAATTCAAGTCATGCAATCTCTGTTCTGTGAGGTTTTTCAAGAGAAAAGTTTCTGGCAAAGTTTAAAAAAAGTGAAAGCCTAAAGGTACACAGTTAGGTGCTAAGCACGAAAATTCTTAGCTATTTATCAAGAAAATCAATACACGTTAAAATGACTTAACAGACGTAACTATATTCAATGTTCAGGGCAGTGATATTTTCTTAACAAAGCAGAAAAATTGAAAGATCTGAAAAACTGCTATTTTTCTAATTAAAAAAAAAAGAGCAAGCCAACATTTTAGCCATGTGCTTCCCTAGCCAACTGTATGTATTGATTTGTGGCTGTGAAAGAGAAAAGCTGGAATGAGCTAATTCACTCTTCTAATGAAGCTTCAGCTACTCAGTTTGCAACATATGACAAATAATTTTAGACAGTTGTTCAAGATTTGTATCATTTCCCAGAATGAAACATTGTACAACAATGGTATGAGAAGAACTATTGTAATCTTAAGCAGTCTCTAAACAATAGACTATTAGAAAATGATAAATTCTCAGGTTCTGATGCTGAGGTCATGCTTTCAAACTTTTATGTGTAACAGAAAGTACTACAGTTTTATTTAAAAAAGGAAGCTCGGTATTAGTACTATTCCTATGACTCCAGGAACTGGATTGGAAAGAGTAGTAGGACTATCACAAAGTTTGGTGACACTAGAGGGTAAAAATACAAGACAGAGTATAAAGTTAAAAAAAAAAAGTGCTGGCAAATAAAATAAAATAAAATAAAATAAAATAAAATAAAATAAAATAAAATAAAATAAAATAAAAATCTTTCAGTGCTTTTCCACTCAGCTCTATGATCCGTTGTAAACTAGTTTAATTTAAATGGACGATTGCTTGAGCTATGCTAAAAGGCAACAGTGCTGAAGTTGCCACATCAAGAAGTTAGGGGCCACGCAAGGTGTCCACAATGAGTTTAACCTCTCACACACCCAAGCGGCTTGCTTGTTTACCTGTTTGTTTTACCAGGCTTGTTCCTGCAAGCAGATCAGTTCCTTTATCTGGGCTGCTGCACGTCTGTGTTGATGGTGACTCTCCTGCATCTGAGAAGCTGGGCTTGTCCCCTCATTAGCAGGACATGTTTACGACTCCTTCCAAGCACTGCTTTGGTGACCTCAGACCTTAATGGGAGAAATGATCCCAGAGCGGGCCCACAGGAAGCAACATGTGATAGTAACATATTTTCCAGTCCTAACAATAGTAATTTTTGTGCCCCTCTCACTTTTTTTTTTTTTTTTTTAACAATGATTCACCATTAAAAGTATCTACTTATATAAAGACACAAGAATTAATTACATTAAATTTAAAAATAAGAAATGTAAATAAAATCTCTTCACATGGAGGTATGTTCTTTCACAGGCCCTCATCCTGCCTTGGTATTTACTAAAATCAACTTTTCTGCCCAGCAGTTTGCCCAAAGGAACCTGAGACTTTCAAATGAAACCCTTGGGGCCTGTAATTCTGGAGCAAATCTGTTTTTGTTGCATAACTACAGAACCCCCAAGTCTTTTCATCATTACTATATATTGTAGGAGTAAAAGCACTGATTATTATTTGCATAGAGTGCAAACAGGTATTCCAAACATGAAGATTTTCCCAATAAATAAGATCCAAGCACTGCTGTGTTCTCCAAGTGTCCAAACAAGCGTGTTTCAATCCGTTCTTACCCAATCTGTCCCATGACCAACTCAGACTTTCCTTGAGATCTGGCCAGCCTGGCTGCCCCAGTGCCATGACGCAAGCCTGNCATGAAGATTTTCCCAATAAATAAGATCCAAGCACTGCTGTGTTCTCCAAGTGTCCAAACAAGCGTGTTTCAATCCGTTCTTACCCAATCTGTCCCATGACCAACTCAGACTTTCCTTGAGATCTGGCCAGCTGCTGCTGGCTGCCCCAGTGCCATGATGCAAGCCTGGGTTTCCAGAAACACCCAACGTACCTACAAAGGGGAGAAACAGTGAATATTTGGGCCTTGCGAGCCCGTCTTTTTGTGAGAAAGCGGGAGGGGAATTTTGCGTGAGGAACGAGAGGGAGCGGGCATTGCTCCCAGACAGGGGGCATCACCGTCTCCCTCAGCCTGCGATGTGATGGATGGTGATTGCTCTCAGGCATCAACTCCTCCGTTTTACAAAGATATTTTTATATAGCTTTACCGCTCTGCTTATAAAGATATATGTTTATAAAGGGTTGCAGTCATAGGGCAGCAGAGAAGGTAGCGGTGCCCTGCGGCCCAGCGGGGCCTCTCCCTGCCACCCCGCCTCAAGGTGGTGCGGGCAGGCGCCATGTCAGACAAGTGGCGCCCCTGCACAGGGGGATGGAGGTGGTGGTGGGATGGCAGCCCCCCCCCCGCAGCGCCTACAAATCCCAGCATGCTCCACACAGCCACCGCCCCAGGCTACCGCGCGCTCGCGCGCGCTGCACTCTGGGGGTTGTAGTTTTCTCTCCGGCGCTGGCGGTGCGGGCGGGGCGGGAGGCGGCGGCGGTTGCGCAGTGCGGCGGCGCGGGCGGGCGGCGGTTCTAAACCGCCCGGGCGGCGGCGGCGCCGCTCGGTTCCGTGTTTACACGTCCGCCCGCCCCGTGGTGGCAGCGCGGAGCTGGGCCGCCTTGCCCGGCTCCTTGCGCGTCCGTCCCCGCGGCCGCCGGGAGGCTCCTCCGCCCCTTCCCCGCGCCGGCAACGGGCGCGGCCGCGCAGCTCCGCTTGCCTCGGCCGCGGGGGAGCCGGCGGCGTCGCTCCGAGCTGGTGTCCCCACATTCGCCGCGGGATGTTCTCCAGAAAAAGCCACGCCGACGTGAAGAAGTCCACGCAGAAGGCGCTGGACCCCAAGAAGGACGTGCTGACCCGCCTCAAGCACCTCAGGGCGCTCCTGGGTGAGTCGGGGGGCAGGGGTTTTCCAGTACCCTCCCCCGCACTGTTTCTGTTCTTGAGTCTTCACTTTTTCTGTTCTCCCCGCTTTTATCCACTCTGCATCACGCGAACAACAAGGTCACACTGAGGCTCGCCAGCCTCTTCCACCAGGAGCAGTGCAGGAACCGTGAGGAACTTCTCCTGAGGGAAAGATGTGAGCTCTTGTCTGAGGAAAAACCTCTGAGCAGGGCGGGTTGCCTGGGCCCTGATCCCTGGTTAGCACCAGCTGCCCAATTTGCATCATTTTATACCCTACCTGATGTGCTGTGATACAAGCTTTTAGGATCTTTGCCTCGAAACTTCTTTTTTTGCTATTATTATTATTTAATAGTGCTAAAAGGTGCCTTCTATGTAGAACAAATATTTAGGCTTTTTCTCAAGCATTAAGTTTCCCCCGAGAGTGTCGGGAGGGGTGGATTATGCCTTTCTTGCTGTTCCAGGAAATTTACCCAGGTCTCTGCAGAATAAATATTTTATTCAAATTTAAAAGCAAGTAGTTGAGATGCTCTTCATGTACTAATAAATGAAGTATGCCAACCTGTTTTAAGTCAAGTTTAGTAGAGAGCAAGCTCAGGTTAATATTTTGTGGTACTCAAAGAACCCTGAAAGCCCCAACATCAAGACTCCTGCAAGTTTGCCATGCTATATTTATATCTCTTTAGCTTTTATCTGAAAAAAAAGAAAATCCTGGCTTTAAAATGTGGCTGTGAATTGTGCGCTTGATAGTCTAGATAGATTTTGCTGGAGTGCTTGTCATCTGATGATCTCTCCTGCTCTTCATGATCCCTTTTTAAATACTGAGTGTGAATGTTAAACGATTTGTGCTACTATGTCCACTTTATAATAGAATCACCTAAGCTACTCTTTTGCTTTTGGGTTGTCAGGTTATTTAGAGTTTGCTTAAATACCTTAATACTTTAAGGTATTTAACCTTTACTTGCTCAGGTCTTAAAAGACACTGTTTACAGGGGCCTATGTTATGTGTTCGTTAAGTGTACTATGTATCGGCTAAGCATCTTTCTCAGAGATGCTAAATAGTAAATGAAAAGGTAAATAAAAAGTTGATATCATTATAAAGCATTTGAGTCTTTAATAGAGAAAATAGTCCCTGAAGTTATGTGCTTGAATTTGTACATTAGAGTGAAAAATTAAATCTTAAAAGACTGCACCCTAATATTGCTCAGAAGAATAAATAGAAACATAATCACAGCAAATGGTCCAAACCTCAAAGCTGTCAATGTTCAGGTACTTGTTGTTTTCATTTTGGCAGAATTCTTTGAAGAAGAGCTGCATTTCTTGGTCAAGTGTGTGTCACGGGTGTGTTCTGGAAGTAGTTTTTGCTCTGTAGTTAATAGGAAGGTGATTGTGATTGTTTATGATCTGATAACCTAAGAATTTTCCTTAGAAGTAGATCAACAGATTGGTGTCAAACAGTTTTAAGGACTTTTGTTTGTTTTGTAATAGAAGGTATTTATTTTGGGTCTATCATAGGAAGTAAGCACTTATGCTTAGTAAGTCAATAGGATTTTACCATGTGCAGAAAAAAATTCAGCTCCTTTATTTTTCAAACTGTAATGCTTGTTTATATAGGTATGTGACAATATCCTGGTTACTTAACCTTGGAAAGACTGCTGCTTAAACAAATTGGGAGTTATTCTGGAAGGAGTGGAGGTTTGGAGTTATGTCATCTTTGTTATGTCTATCTCTTCTGTATATAAATAAGGGGGAAAAATAAAAGTGATGGAAATAGATTGGATCACTAGACTAAAGGCAGCTAAACTCTTTGAAGACCCTTTTTCAAATCCATGAATGCTAGTGTGAAGTACATCTAGTAGGTTTCATATTTTCCATACAATCTGTGCACATAGGGCTCAACTATGCTTGAAATAGTGTGAAAGTCATAGATTGAGAACTTGAATGCACTCATCACTGGGTGTCCTCTTAGTACTAACCTGCCTCTGGGTAGGATTCTACCTCAGAAGGAAAGTGTGATCACAGGAAGGCAACACCAGTGCCCACGGAGCTGCCACAGGTAACAACAGCAAGAACAGTTATGTGACGTTTAACTGAGGACTGCCAGATGAAGTGCACAACTAAAGCTTCTGGTAAATCATTTTTCAGTTTGTGCAGAAGGCTTTGCTATCAAGTTAATGTTGGTGAGCTCTAGATAAATAAAATGAATAAATCACCTTTATTGCTTTTATCATCTGAAAAGCCTGTGGCTAATCCCAGAATTATTAGTAGTATTTCTTTTTTCCTGTCAAAGCCACAGGAAAATTAGTGAAATGTTAATGGTACACTTCACTGTGCCTAGCTTTGGAAACTTACTCATGTCGGTCACTGTCAAGGTATGTGATGCTCTGGGGAGAACAGTGTAAAAGTATACTTCCTAAACTGTTTCTGGAAAGATTGATCTGCTGGTATTGACAACACTTAGTTTGATATTAAGAGGTCTTTTTATAGCTTTCGAAGGGGTTATTTTAGTGGTGTTTGATTCTTTTTCAGGGGTGAGGCTGAGATTACTTTTCTGTAAAGTATCCTTAGAGTTGTAAGTTTGGAAGGATTTGAGTGGCCTCATGTCCTATTGTTAGCAAATTGCAAGTTTCTTAACTCTTCTGCACGATCCCTGCTTAGAAGAGTCTGTGAAAACATTAGTAACTTCACTTAAGATAGATTTGTAAGAAACAAGGAAGAGAAATTATGTTTATAACTTGTACTTCATGTTCTAGTAAGTTAAAATCTGCTGACTCAGTTAAGTTTGGCTTATATGTAGGAATCTCAGAGACTTTTTGTGACTTATCAGGAGAAAGAAAAGCATAACTTGGCCACTGTATATTGTGCTCAGGAGCAGCTCTCTGGTCAGTTAGCTTTTCATGGTTTCATGTAGCTCTGCTTGAACCAGGGTGTAATTTTTTTTTCCCTCCCTCTCTGTTGTAGAGGTGTGTGGAGATGGGGCTATTGCTCTGGAACAAGCGTAGCCTTTAAAGAACAAAGATAGTCTTACCACTGTTCAGTGTGATCAGATTTCAAGATTTGCTACCTGAAGAACCTCATTGGTAGTCTGAAGTGTTGACTGGTTACTGGTACTTCAGATTATGCTTGAGATTAAGAGCATTTTCCTTGTAACTTTCCATTGAGAGGCAAAAAGGTTTGAAAAGGTTTGAAAGTTCTGCACCAATGTGGGAAAATTTTTGTGTGTGCTGAAGACATTGCATATGAAGAGAAAATGAGAAAAGCATAGTTTTTCCTCAAGATAGCCCTTTTGAAAAACTACCTGGTAGAAGGGTTTTAGTAGTTTAGATTATTGCTTATTTATTTACTTATTATTTTACTTTTTTTTTAACCCATGTTTTTATGGCTTTTAGTAAACATCTCTTTGATTTAAGCACAATATTCCTGTTACCTGCTTTGTTTAACTAGTTAATTTCAAAAAGAAATTTGTGTGGGTAAAGTACTATAGGAATGAATGGGGAGCTACCCATTTGTTTTAAGCTCTCAAATGCACATAAAAGAGCCTCTAGATATAGGAATACTAAAATATGAGAAAAAATAATAGGAGAAGTATGAAGGAAAAGGATATGTATGAAGGAGTTGTGGGATCAACGAAACCTGTTTTGGTAGCTTCAATTCTATTCTTTGTGCAAGATTAGTCTTATTTTGGATAGGTAAGACACTTTTTTTTTTAATTACTATATCTCTCAGGTCACTAGAGTCTTTTCAGAGCTGAGATCAGTCTGAGCTGATGACATGCTTTCTCTCCAGTCATCTTTATTTTATGGATGGGTTTTTTTTTTTTTTTTCTTAAGTGTATTTCCTTGCTTAATGTAAGCTTCTTTAAAAAACCAAAGGAAATTTCTTTGGGACTTTTATGGTTTTGTGGTGTTTTTTTTTTTTTTTTTTTTCCCTTAAGTGTATTGCCTTGCTGAATGGAAGCTTCTTTAAAAAACCAAAGGAAATTTCTTTGGGGCTTTTATGGTTGTGTGGTGTTTTTTTTTTTATTTTTTTTTATTTTTTTTTATTTTTTTTTATTTTTTTTTATTTTTTTTTATTTTTTTCTTTCTTTTTTTTTTTTTTTTTATTGCCTCTGAGGTGAGCCTCTGGCCCTTTTTATAGCCTCTGGGGTGGGGCTAGTAGTAAGTTTATCATTCACTGGAGTATGAGTTCAAAATCTTATCTGCTTTAATTTGTACAAAAAGTCCCTCAATTGTTAAAGCTAAATATAAATAATGCAATGAAGTAATTTTGAAAGTTCACGGAGTAAGGTTTTTTTAATTGCATAAAAGAATGCAATAACATTTGGCAGTTTAAAAAAAAAAGGAAAACTCATGATTTAAGGACCTCTTCCCTTTCTTTAAAGCCTTCTGTCTAACATGCCTTCTCTAATGTTTTACTTCCATGAGGAAGAGCAATGGGAACTTAAAATATACTCAGATTTTTATAAAGTAGCACCACCCATGTGATTTACTTCACTAAAATTTTAAAAGGAAAAACTAGATGAGGAGAGGTTATTTTCCATCATCTAACCACCCAACCTTTAGTATTTTAAATGTTTTGTGTCTCCTTGTGAATGTCTCGCTGTCCTTTGTGTTGCTGTAAACATTGTAGAAGTATCAATTAGAAGCATGAGCCAAAGAATCCCCTATACTTTTTGGAGAATGGAGCTGGAATGCATATATTTTTGGAAAGCCACTAAGTATCTGATGACTTTAAAATATTTATCATCTTGCTTTAGGTTAAAATATTTAGAGTTTTGAATTCACAAAGTGATTGTTTTTCAGCAATAGTAATCTGAGAGTTTGGTATCAGTTATATAAGTATCTAATATCTGTAATTCAATTCTGAACTTGCTGTTTAATTTCCTAGAATACTTATAGATTTAGTCAATTTCATTTGCTAAAAGTAGTGTCTTAACTCACTATGTTAAGTGATAGTGAATGAACTTACACTGTCTTCTGTTTGAAGAACAGAAGAGAGATCCTGTTTTGTTAGTCAAATATATTTGAGAGTGATTCAAGTGACTGCTTTAAGCTCTCTGGCAACTTTTAATAAGTGTTCTTGAGGAGAAGTCTTTCTTGTCATCATTTCTGTTCATGATAATTATTTTCTATGAAATGGGTAGAGCAAGTTGAGCAACGCTATGGGCAGAACCTAGTAAATGGAACATGTAACAAGCTTGCAGTATTGGGACGTGCTTTATTTGGTGTTCCCAATCTAAAGATGCCTTCCTTACAACCTATCTTACTTATGGAGGAGAGAGGTTGATGGAAAGGGTGTCATCACTAGCTTTGCGTGTTCTCCTACAGGCCAGAAGTGTATTTAGCAGGCAATGATGTTGTCCATCTTGCCTATACTGACAGAAGTACAGTGGTGCATTTGGTGATGCTCTCCCTATGTTGTCATTGTGAACAAATAAATTATAAAGGGGTAGAGAAATTACACGCTGTACACAAAAAATCAGAAATTCAATAGTGGAATGGCCAAGAATGCTCTAACTGAATAGTAGAGTTATTGATTTGTGTGTGTTTTGCATGCAGAATTAGAGTGCTGATATTTTTCTAGCTTGGTAAATAGGAGTGTTTTTGGCCCTTTTGCCATTTATCAATTGCTTTTCTGTGTCATGCAAGCCCGTATAAGGAACAAAATAGCTTAATAGTGAAATGATACACATGTAAGAATGCATGCTTGTCCCAGAATAACACTTTTTTAGTAAAGGAGAATTTACTTTTATGTGAAGGCAGTTGCTTTCTCCTCCTTTCACAATTTAAAAGGAAATTTCCTTTTCGTTTTGTTTTTAATGACCTCATCCTTTCGTATGAAATCTTTGTAAATGAAAGGCTTGTTTTCCCCTAGTGGTGTTCTTAATAGAAAACATTCAGAGAGGAATAATTAGAATAATTACACATAGCTTGCAAATTCAAGACCAGCAAGGAAACACATGTAGTGTAGAAGAGTCTCCAAGGGCTAATCGTTTTCATAGTATAAGCAACCAAACAAAGCCTTACTACTAAATAGGTATTCATAATTATTTTTTTAAAAGCATAGTCTTCAACTAATTTCATTCTTTGTTCTATAGTGATAGAATGTTATTGGGTGATCTTGCTGTAATCAGTGTAGTAATCTTGAATTCCTTGAGAAGTAAAACTTCAATAGAAAGAAATGTTGTTGATAATTCTTGCCCTTTATCCTTTTATTGCTGGGTGGAATCATCTAAGTATGTCTCTTTGTGACAAAAACAATTATGATAAGGAACAAACAAACAAAATTAAAGTATGTTTTGCAAATGTTACATTTGCATATGTAAGGTTTTTCTTATTGGAAAATAGCTTCGGGCCTAGAGGAGCCTAGAGAGTTCTTAAAAGGGACTGAAAATATACTTTTTTCATAATATCATTGCCCAATAAACATAGTTGGTTTTGCAGTTTGGATATATAAACCCTAGCTCTGTGTGTGTGTGTGTGTCTGATTCTTCTAAGTGAAATTGTTTGTGGCTTGAAAACAATCTTATTAGTTTACACAACTGTCACTGAAAGCTATTGTGCTGAATATTTTCCTATGTAAGCTCCTTTAAAATCAGAAGCAATTTGGAAAAAGAGGAATAAAAACTTGGAGAAGTTAATTGTGTGTGCTTTTGAATTTGGGAAGATGAAGGGGTTTTTTTTTTTTTAAATCTAAAAGATACAAAATCTGTTTTTGAAAAGGATTCCTTGACTGACATTTTTCAACTTTTGAAAAAAGCTATCTTTTAAAAAGTATTGGATATGCATTCAAATATTTTCTTCAATTTATTTTTTTCTAACTGATTCAGTTTGTTCCTAGTAATTTTATTTATCTAATAAATAGTTCTAGGATACTGTTTTTATAACTAAAACGTCAACTCCTATCCGGTTTTACATATATCATGGGTAAAACTATTAATTGATAAGAACGATTGACTCTTAAGTAATACAGTTCTTAGTATTAACCATTCCTTCTGAAGATGGATTCATTTTCATAAAGCAGGGACCCTCATGCTTTCCTTTTCATGCATTTATTCTTTCCTTTCCTTTTCATGCATTTATTCTTTCCTTTCCTTTTCATGCATTTATTCTTTCCTTTCCTTTTCATGCATTTATTCTTTCCTTTCCTTTTCATGCATTTATTCTTTCCTTTCCTTTTCATGCATTTCAGTTCTCCTAGATCAGTATTTTCTACTCTTCATTGTATCAGTACTATAAAAATATTGCTCCTATACCTTCTGTGCTACCTAGTTGTTTCTTCTGCTGAAGAAACCAAAGCAGCTGTTGAAGTCCTGTGATACTGTAGGGTCAGTGATACTGTAGTGTCACATCAGACTCAGCCTTCCTAAGAACATACCTGCTTAGTTGAGAAATGAGTCCAAGGACCTTAATGTGCAGGATAGTCTTTTGAAGTTGGTGCTTAAATAGGGGAAAGTTATGGACCTAGAGGGGAAAAAACACCTCTAGGCTGTGTTTATCTAAATGGACAGCTGAGCAGCCAGAAAATTTGAACCAAGTGTGTTAGGCTATAGTGTATCACGCTAGTAAGATGAGGTGCTAGCTCTTCCTATACAGTGTCTTCTTCCATCTCACTAGATTTAAAATGGCCCAAAGTCATCTCCCAGGACTCCTGTTACTTGATTTTTAACTCTATTAAAGTCACTTTTATTCTTCAAACTGTTTATTATATAAATGCAAAGAGGTACCTTGCAAGCAAAGCAGAGAATAATCTTGCCACGTTGTAGTATGAGCAGAGAGGGTTCTGAAACCTGTGGCAACCCACACAAACAACTGGTTCTGTGCTGTATTTTGTGCTACTGTGCAAACTCCCATCTCACTGGAGTTCCTACTCCCTCAGCTGTCAGATGAACTGTAACCATGTAACTCTGTCTAAGCCATAGTAGTACCTGTACCTCTAAAGTACCTCTAAAGTTGAGGTCATGGAAGAATCTTCAGAAATGTGTAACTCTGTCTAGCAAAAAAGCATCAAGTTTGGTGTAAGAATGCATGCGTCTGCTCAGAGAACTGGGGAATTCCTTTAGTAACTGACAACCTTAACAAAAATGCTTCTGTCAGATTAAGAATTTCTATATACCACTTTTTTTAATGATTTTTTTTTCCATTGCACTTTTTTCTGTCATACTAAATCAGCACTTAGAAAATTTGTCAAGCTTTTGGTGTCGTATAATAACTTAATTTGTTCTTCTCCTCAGATATTGTAGATGGAAGTGACCTGAAGCAATTTTTTGAGAGCAATTACTCTCAAATTTACTTTATCTTCTATGAAAACTTCATAACACTGGAAAATAGCTTGAAACAAAAAGGTTGGTTCTAGTTTTTTGCTAGAAATCTTGTTGAATTGTTTTTTATAACTGCTCTCAGAAGCATTCTTTTATCTAATGAGTATATAATCCGCAATTATATGTATTTAGAGTTTGAGACTGGCACTGGAAGGAATTTTGTGGTAATACAAGTATGGAAAATTATGGGCTGAACTGTCATAGGTAACTAAAAGTTTTTAAATGTTAGATGTTTACGACCTTAAGCATCACTTCAGCACAAAATTCGCATTCTGTGCGTTTATATGTACCAGCTTTGTTTGAAGATGACACTATGATGATACTTTGCAGTTTTGGGATCCCCTTTAATTGAAGGAGGTGTTGGAAATAGAACATCTTACTCCTCTTGCCATGAGAGAAAGTTGAAGAATAATGAACTAAGTACAACATTCATGACACTGGTAGAATAAGGAAAGAATAACTTTTCTGTCTTATCAAACCATTATTTATGGCAGCCTATTTTGTCTTGCAGGGAATAAATCACAGAGGGAGGAGCTGGACTCCGTTCTCTTTCTTTTTGAAGTAAGTTGCTCATACTATAGAACTACTTCTTGTTTTAAATCTGTCATTATGTGCTTACTTACACCTTTACAATAAGAGAGAGAAAAAGATTCACCTATCAAATCACAGTAGGTGTCCATAACTATGGAGGTGGAAGGTAGTCAAGAACTATGGTCCGTATTAAGTTTTCAGACACATAAAAGAATATAATTTTCATTATGTCTTGGGAATGTCTGGCTTAAGTGAATATCCAGAGTTAAAAGACTTTTGTTAAAGACCAACTAATCTAGCTTGCACTATGCTTGAAATCTGTCTTGGAATCTTGTCATTTGTGTTTAAGTCCTATTTTCTTTATTTCTTCTCCCCAGCTGGAATCTTAAGTTGATTGAAGAACAGGCTCATTTTAAAAAAAAAAAAAAAAAAAAGAAAGGAACTTTGAGCCATTGAGGCTTCCTGATAAATTTAAGTAAGGGTTAACTAAACATCTCACTCTATTGCATCATAAATATTTTATGTGTGTGCCTATTGTAGTTCTCCTTGAGGTTCTTGACTAGGAATCTCTTCAGGATATAAATGGTGCTTCATTTCTAAATATATTACAAGTAATTCCATTTTGTTCTTTTGAGAAATATACAAAGTTCTGAATGAACTTGATATGCTGGTAGCTCGTAATATGTGAGGGACAAAGTTTAATTCACACAACCAATCAATACTTCAGATTTTGAAAAGGGTGAACAAGAGTACTTTAGAATTTTAAAGAAGGTAGGTTGTTCCTTGGTAAGAAGACATGGCTCTTATTAACAGTAGAACAGCTATTTATAAATACTTATGTCACCTCCTGTAACTCAAGTTAATCTCCTTGAGTTATGTCTATATATTTGCTAAGTCATCTGCAAGTCATGTCTATGATGATGAAATGCAAGTTAAAAGTCAAAATGCTAATTGCTAAAATGAGAATTGGTAGGAGAATAAGCTGTATTTCAAAATTTAACCTTTTTCCTTTATATTTTTTCAAAGACCATATTTATTTTATTAGTTCTGTATTAATTAGGAGGTACCCATATATTTAGTTGGCTCTTTTGAGACTATGAAGGAAAATCTTGCATTGTTTTGAAGCTGTCACTACAGGAAACATGAAATTCTGCTACAGCCGTGCAAGGCTTACCAGATTGGTATATGCTTCCTCTAGCTGTCCGTGCAAGGCTTACCAGATTGGTATATGCTTCCTCTAGCTGTTGCAGCTTTGCTGCAGCTTCTGCATGTGCAAACGCTTCAGACATAGGAAGGTTTGGGCTTAAAAGTGTGATGCTGATAGGAGAAGCTGTAGAAGCTGTGCTAGTGAGGGGGATCTGGTCATCTGCATGTTTCTTGTTTGAGTGCTAACTTAGCTAATCTCTTGCTCAGTCTTTTGTAACAGGTGTTTATGCTATGTCTGGTTTGTAGTTTTCTGACAAATCACTTCTAACTTGTTTACAAGAATATTTTTTTGAAATTATTAGGTGCACAATTTGTCTGATTTATCCCCACCCTGCCATGGGAGAGCATACACCTCTTCTGTTGCTTTCTCTTTGATTCCCCAACTTGTAACTTTTCATTTGAGCTTTCACTGCATCGTGGAAGTGCAAACTTTGTTTATACTGTGGGCTAGTTTTGCTAGGGAAGGGGTAGGAAGCCAAAAAAAAAAAAAAACCTTTAATGAAACTGTAGAGGTTGCAATTACAATGGATTATAAACATTGTTCTCAACTCCTTTAGTTCTTCGCTTAAAACAGTCTTGCAGAACTGTGACTTTATTTTTGCAGTATAAAAATCATTGACTGCTAAAATGATGATCTTTAGACTAACATGCCTATAGCAAGAAAAATAGGCATGAAAATGATGACACGAAATCTCTTCTTTACAGTCTTATTTGAATTTTATGCTCTATCCATTTTATTCTGTCTCCTTTTCCTCCTTAAACTACAAAACTGCCTTCTCAGACAGAAATCTAAAAATGAATTTTCTGTCGTTTATAATATTAGTAAAAAAAAAAAATAAAATAAAAGGCCTATATGAGCATTTTATATGAGGCAGTGCCAAGTTACATTAGCTAATATATCCACTTAGTCTGTGCTGGTAGGTGGAGAAATACTGCTTCTCCCCCCTGGCACACCACCAAATGGAGAAGGAATTACCTTACCCACTGACCAGCACAGTGCATTTTAATAGTAACTTAGTCTGGGGTCTTAAGCAAGAAATTAAATTTCTTTGGCTATGTTTTTGAATGGAAAACAGTTAAAGTTTATCCAATCTGTGGGTAATAACTTTGTTTACTGTTGTATCAGGAGAATGTAATGTGTAAAGGAAAAAAAATGTGAAGTTATGTATGAACACTAATTTCAGACTAAATTCAATAATCTGCTTAGTAGTGTGCATAAGTGTCATTGAAAAAACTGGATATACAAATGCGCTTGTGTTCTATTTAATGAAGATATTTAAATGCTTTATGGAGGTAACATGTTAAGGCTGTTAAAGTACCAAGAATTTTGAAAATTCATGGAAAAGAGAGGACATATAACCTATTGAAATACATACCTTGAAGCATTGTTATATAACCTCTGAGGTTATATGGTAAGCTTTGAGGAAGAACTAATCAATTAAGACATTTGTGTGAGATTTGGAACAATCTGGTTCATAGCGTTTTGTGGCCAATGATTACACGGACCCCAATTTGTAGTTGATCAGAATCCCATTATTGCAAGTGAACACCTTATATATTAACACCATGTCTGCTAGAGCCAGCTAGCTTTGGATTTGTGACCTTGCAGGTGGCAGTAATCAGCTGGCCCCATGCTGTATCCAACTGCTCTCTGCAGTAAGTTTCGCAGGGGAACAGCAAAGGGAGGACCAGTCTGCACTGGCCCTTCAAGACCATGGGAGAGCGCTGGTCTGTCTCAAGCTGTACCATCTTCCACAGTATTTATCTACTGGAACTAAGGTGACAATCTGTTTATATCTCTAACACTTGATAACTTAATGCACTGTAGGAGGAAGACACTTTAGAGGGCCCCTCAAGCACTGACAGACAATAATTGGGTTTGAGCATAGGACAGGAGAAAAAGTAAATGCCAAGCAATTAAACATTCATGTTGTAAGCCACAGGAAACAAACCTGCCTGATTGTTAAGCTTGGCGTATTTAATTGCCTGTCAACATGAAACAGAGGTTTCCTAGAGTTTTTCTTCTCATTAACAGTAGGTAATTACTTTGGATTAATACATCCTGAATCCAGGTGCTGGGGGTTAGCTGTTTAAAAATCAATAACAATATTTATGAAAAGAAAGTACCTGATTGCCTTTCCTAGTGTAGTTAGGTTTTTTGGCTGCTGTTCGGTGACACCTAGTTTATATTTTAAATGAATAACATACCCTTCCACAAGTGCTCTGAAAGCTAAGTTGGCTTCACAGTGCTACTCCTCCTTTTTATTGAAATCTTAGCTTTTCATACCAGTTGCTTTGCCTAGCCACTGATAGTAGTACCAAACACTGTAATCAGGAAAGGATTATTAGTCAAGAGAGTAGTATGAGACATTAACATTAGTTCATTTGGGAAGAGTGTTTTTTATAGTTAGGGAGATCTTATGTAGGGATATATAGGGAGATCTTAGATCCAGTTTTATATCCTAGATAGTGATATGGCCTGGCTTCTTCGCAAATAGGTGTGCATGAAATGACACAATCCCTGCATTATCTGTGTTATTTTTCCCAATAGTAAAGTAAGTAGTACTTTACTAAAAGGCCAAAACAACATGAAAAACGTCCATTTTACCTTTTGGCACTTGCAGACTTGTACCTGCAGACTTGTACCTTCTTTTGGTATTGCATAGTAATGCACATAAATATCAGTCAAAATTACAGAACTTTGGTTTACTCTGGACTAAGCCACTATGCTGTGGCTATTTTAAATATATAGAACTCCTCTGTTGCGTTATAGTTCCTCTTTATAAATACCACTTCATGAATTAGCGAAGTTGAAGTAGCTTAAAGCAGAAGTCTTAAGGCCATTTGTGGTTTTCTTTATTATTAAAGTCCACTTCCATTGCATAAAAATTTGCATCGGGGAAACTTTCTGTGGTTTCTTATTCATAACTTTGGGGAAGGCCTGAGAGCTGTGCTTCTCCTGTTATGGTTGTGCAAAGTATATGCTTCTCATTTGAAGCCTATAAATTTACTACTACATTCTAATAATGTTATCAGTTTTAATCTGTAGCATTTTCTTAGGGAGATTTGCTCATTGTGGTATGTTGCTGCCTATTATTTTGCTTCCTTTTTGCTTTAAATAAGTAAAATTAAATTCTGCAAAATGAAACTGTGTAATGATGCTGGACAAGATAAAAGCTCCTTACAAATTTATTTACCAGTAAAATTCTTTTTTTTTTGCCACAGATCCTAGTTTTGCCTTTTTTTGAGGGCATCATTGAGAGCATCCCTTTGTGTAAAGTGATCTTAAACTTGAGATCCAGCTGCTATTCCCAGTTTCTACTTTAAACATAGACTTGTGGTTCTGTTGCAGCTTTTCAGTTGGTGCCCACTGCATATTGTAATCACACAGACTAGGTGGACTGATAGAATAAAAGGAGTTTATTTGCTTATAACAATGAAACTGCTTAAAGGGTTTTTCTTTCTGACACTGTAGAAAAGGTATTTCTGAATGATCTATCTATAGTTTATTCTACCATTAATCAGGCTGGCTCATCTGTTACCCCTCTCAAAATAACTGTTCCCCTTGTAATATTCTGTTGTAACTTCTAACTGTGTGTTGCTTATATTCTGCTTCAGAAATCATGCTGTTTGTTATGCCTTCTGGGGGATGAATGAGTAGTTTGCATGTTTTGAGCAGACATTTTTTCCCTTGACAAACAACTATAAATACTTTATTGATGCAGCAAATAAATGCCCTTTATTTAGATTGCAGTGCTGGGGACGTACTAATGTGGTTGCGTCTTGACTTCACCTAAATTGGTAAGGAGTAGCAGGAAGATTTCTAATGTTCTGCAGACCTTACTCAACAAACCTGCCGAAGCTATTGTGCGGATAGCTCTGGGTAAACAGTACATGGACATCAGGGCATAGGAGGGCTACTCCACCTTTGCCCTGCCGTAAGGCAGATCCACCAACCTAATAGGACTAATAGGAGCGTCTTGTTATGTATGGATTGCATCAAAATCACTCTTATGTTTTTCTGGGAATCCATCTCCCTGGGAGGATTTGGTGTTGAGAACTTGTCATTGACCTGTGTACTCACAGGCAGCCAGCAAGAACTTGTTCTTTTTTTGCTGTTACCAAGGCACCCTGTGCAGTGTTGCAGGACAGCTCTTGCCTATGATGGCAGGTAGAGCAACAGTGCTTCTCATTTGGTCTTTGTGCAAGTTAGCCTGGAACACGTTCCAGATCTAGCTGTCTTAAGGTAGTTATCAAATCTTACACTGTTTTTTCTTCATGTTCTCAAATGGTGCAGTGTGTAATATAATAGGTGCAAGGTTACTGATTGCAATCTGATTCAACAGAGCTGGTGAGGATAAAAGCCTCTCTACAAGGAATTGCTGTATTAGTTAAGCCAGAGGGAATCTGTTGAAATGCAAGCCCTAGTCTTTTTTGCTCTACTTTGATAAAATAGAGAAATATATCTTTCCAAAAGCTGCATCCTGTGTAAACTAAGATTTAAACTTAACCTTATTCCTAGTCATGCAGTAAGTCCAGAAGAAAAAGAACTATGGATAATCAGTTAAAAGAACTGGCAGGTACCCTAATGTGTTGATCAGTAGTAATACCTAATTTCTATTTCAAGTGTGCTATAATGGATTACCATATAGATGCAGCAAAGCACTAAGCATTAAATAGATCTATGTGTTTTTCTGAAAAAGCAATATTATTTTGCACTGTGGGGTTTCTTAAAACATTTCATGTTAGTGTACTGCAAAAGTACAAACAAGATGTCAATAGCCAGTTTGGAATTCACAGTGGTATTGCTAAAAATCGACACTGGAGTGGAAGAAACTACCATTTGTTTTATAGGAATGGCAATTTTTCTTAATTGCCCTGGGTTGAGAGAGTGAACAAATGCGTTCTTGGAACTACTTAGTTGAAAGGACAGCAACCAGTGCTTATTCGTGACTTTCTAATACGTCACACTACAGCACGGTATTGTTTTGGGGACTTTAATGTGCATATATAAAAAATACTAATTGAAAAGCTATTGTAGCCTTAACTTTTAATTTACTTATAACGTCTACAAATTACCGTTTGATAGAGTAGACATTTAAGCTTGATGACTACTTTTTGCATTGAGAGAAAATGTGTGCTCTGAACTTAGATTATTAATATTTGTTCTAGTATTTCATAGAGCTTTGAAATATATTCAGTAGTTGTGATGCTAATCTAATATGATTTTAAAATGACTTACCTTTAAGGTTTGTTGCTGTTATAGAGGTGATTGCAGTTTTTCAAAATGCAGATGCACATCCATATACATGCAGCATATACATTTTCATTCCTTTTGGGGTACTGAAGAAGAGGAAGGCTTGAGAAATGACTGAAGTGTTTAATTTATTGCAGTGGTTTTGCTTGATAATTAAGAGGATGATTGTCTTTCATGTACAACATTGTTTAAATTGAACTGTTTTATTTCCAAAGCTAGATGTTAAAAATAGTTTCTCATTTAAATATGGTTGCTTAAAACTCCTATCTTGCTGGCCAAGAAGTTCTGTGCTCCTTGTCCTGTGAAAGCTACACAAAAAGGTCTGTTCCTTCTGGCCTTAGCTGGGAGAACTGCTTCCATTTCCTGGTGGAAAGAAACCTACACCACTGAAACTCAAAAGCTGCACAGTATTGATCTAATATAGTCTCTACCAGGTACTTCAGAAAAACACAACCCAAAGTGAGCTTCTTGGAAAGAAGTTTTATTTTTAACTTCATCAGAAATGGGTTTATGTTCTCAAATAGTAGGACCATCTCAGACACTGGGAAAGGGAAAGTTTGACTGTGTCATGGTATCTTTTCCTATAGCAAGAGAATGAAGTAATAGGCAAAAATCCTTGTTATGGTATTTGCATTCCACTATACTTGATATATCTCTTTATTTGTGTTGTGTTTAACCACAGCCAGTTTAATATGGAGATTTTGACTATGTAGTTTTGCTTTCTGCAGAAAATTTTGCAGCTGCTACCTGAGAGGATTTTTTATCGATGGCATTTTCGCAGTATAGGTAAGAAGGATTTTTAAAACACATATATGTATAGTAAAAGTAAACTTCTTTCATGTAGCCCTTTCCCAGAACTTGGTTTTATTGAATTTCAAATAAAATTTCTGTGCAGTGGTAAATCCTAGTTTGTAAACTCTATGTACAAACAAATGAGGTTAGTAACATCATTTAAAATACAAACTTCAAGATTGTCTATGTTTGCAATTGAAGGTATTGTCCTTCAGTTTTAGTAGAACAGAATCTGTTTTAATGACAACTGCTTAGTATGGTCTATGCATGAATACTACTGAACTACTAGACTTGCAGCTGAAAATTTTGCAACGCGATAAAAAACTATTTTAATTTCTAAAATAGTTCTGTGTTCCTTTTTTTTGTCATTTAGTTGCCAGTTTCTTTTTTATCTAGAAATACTCCTGAAATTATCATATTCATGAGTTCAGGCAGGTCCTTTTCCATTTCATCTCTTTTATATTTGAGTAACTTTGCAGAAGAGGAGGGCTGTAAAACAACAGACCTCTTCCTACTTTGGCCTTCCTGTGTATTCACCTAGACCAATGGCTCCAGAATCTTTCCTTGTCTCTGCCAAACTTGGATTATGTACACGGATCTCACCTGAGATCACGTAACAAATGTCCATGCCCAAATGTGAGTTTGCGGTTGGAAACACTGTTGGTGGCCTAGCAGTAGCTTCTGGGTTAACTTCATACCTTGTCTGTCTTGTGCAAATACCTTGTATTAGGTGGCTCTTCAGGTTTTATCTTATGGAACTGGGTAGAATGTTTTATTATTGTTATAGCTGGCTGGAGGGAGAATGCATTTGGAGGCAGGGGTGTCNTTTTTTTTTTTTTTTTTTTTTTTTTTTTTTTTTTTACCTCCTCTGCTTTTTTTTCCTTTGTTTTGGTTTCCAGTTCTGACTTGTCAGCTGCCATATTTTTCATCAGAACAAGGAATTTGCTATGGCATAAGTGATAATGAGTGGAAACTAAGGGTCAAGAAAAGGGCTGTTGTCAAATTTCTAGTTAGCGCTGACAAAAATAAAAGGAGACATCTGTTTGACCCCTTTGCTACAATTTCCTCTAGGCTAGACCAGCACAAATTGGTTTTTGTCAATTGCTTTGTAGCTAAAGTACTAAAGCTAAAGTCTTTATATTTCTGTTTCTTTTGAACACTTATTGGGATAAATTTATAACTGTATTCTGTAGATAAATTTGGTGATGCAATTGTTTACAAATATACTGTGGGATTTGCTCTGTGTTTAATGTTCAGATATGTTGATAGATTTGCAAATATGTTAATAAGTTCCATTTGTTACTGTGAAAAGGTGAGATCCTGAGAAGTATCACATTTAAGTAATGCACATAATTCTCAGAACCAGAAGCAGCAACATCTGAGTGCTAAATTGTTATTTTTCTCACTTTAAAATCCTGTGGCTTTTTTAACTGAACTATCCAATGTGTGATCTCTGGTGAGACATGAAAATATATGCAGTTGACTTTTGTATTTTTTAAAATCAGAATCAATTTATATGTTTAATGGTTATTAGTTTATACACAGACATCTAGCACTTCTCCTTATCATGGCCAACGTTTAGCATATTTTGAATGCATTATCCATACACACTAGAAGTATTGTAATCCACTTGGTACTTTGTGCCAAGTACTACATATATCTAAGTTTTTAAAATACAGTTTAAAGCATTTATCTGAATCTAGCAAGCCAAAACATCCCCTAGTTATTTATTTTTAATAATAAAAATAGTGTGGAAAAGTTGATACCTGTCTAAAAGCAAAATACCTATACTTGAAATTTCAGTACTAGTCACTAGATGATGCTAATGACGATGGTAATAAAATTTTTTGAAGCTTTGCTTTTTTTGCATTCTGGGTAAGAGTGCATGTTTTAAAATATGATACCTGCCTATTTCTTTTTTTCTAATTTAGGGTCTACTTTGAAGAAACTTTTGCACACTGGAAACTCTATAAAGGTATTTCTTTTAGCTTTTTCTATAAAGCATATTACTTTACAGATTTCAGTATTAATATTTTTCAGATTACTACACCTCGGATGTAATTTTACTTAATCCCCTCTTCATAAATTTGGTCTTTTTAATGGGCACTTTGCTATTAAAAAAAAAAAATCTTAAGATATTTGGGAAAATTATTCATGTGTTTGGATTGTTCATATACTATGACTGAAAAAGTCAGTAGTACATAGTTGGGATGAAACTCCTTCCTTGCCTTGTGTTAAGTATTTGTGTTACTTTCAATTTGTTTTACTATCATTTTCTATAACATCATTTCCTTGTAGATAAGATGCGAAGGAATCAGACTGTTTCTTCTTTGGCTTCAAGCACTTCAGACTAACTGTGAGGAAGAGCAAATATTAATATTTGCCTGCCTTGTGCCTGGCTTTCCACCAGTTATGTCCTCAAGAGGTCCCTGTACACTAGATAACGTCATTAGTCCTCCTTCTAATTCACTAGATGGTAAGTAAACCAGAATAGATTTCAGATATGACTTGAGAGAGAAATATTCTGAAATGATAGGAGAATAGTCTAAATTTCACCTTGGGCATGTGGAATTATTCATGGTATTTGAAATGTAAATTGCAAATGGAGGAGGATGGACCTGAAAAGGTGTGCAAGAGACTATGGGTTATATTATACCAGAAGAGTGAGGGTATGCCACCCACGTTGCACGATATCAACTGTTGTGTAGGGAACAATTAAGGCTTCTGTAGAAAGGACTTGCAGGCTACAGTTTCAAAAAAATACCAGCACCAGAAATCAAAATCTATGAACAATGGTAGAAATACAACTAAGGGTCAGTGAAGGCATTTCCGATCAGTGTGCCCAGACCTGCTCTGTTTAAATAAACCCTAATGAAGAATGAGACACTTGTAGCATATCGCTATGTGGTAAAAGCCTTGGACTTCTGTCTGGATTCAGAAGACACACTAAATCCATTTTCAGAATGGATTTCAATAAATCCATTTTAAGACTATCATAAAAGTCTTGGGAGGAGGTGGTACTTTGTCACCACCAGCGTGGTCTGTGTTACCTGTGCGTTACCCTGTCTTCATTCAAGAAAGGTTTTGAAATTCCTGCGGCCAGTGAATGTGTTGCTACTGCAAGTGTTATATAAAGACATATATTTCGGGTGTATTCGATTTATCCTGGTTTTCAGAATTTTACAGATTATTTTCAGTTGTGTAATTGATAGGATATTTATTTCTCAGAGTTGTTGATTTAGAGTAGTTACCAAGTCTTTCCTTTTGTTTTCCTTCTCTGTTTGTTTTTAAAACATTACTGTCATGGAGTGAGTCTGTGTGTGTGTATATCATGTCTGATGCTGTATATGGAATGTTATGTATCAGAATTGTTATATAATCATGCATATTATATTATAATAATATATCTGTATATAAATATATATGCCGTGTGCTGCACGCTAGGAACAATACAGCTGTTCATTCACGTCAGAGCTGTTCCTGTCTCATTATGTTTGTATCTGAGGGTTTAATGAAGAAAGAAAAGAGCTGGTTCTAATTAAGATTAAATATCTTTATATATACATATATATTTTTTTTAATGTAAATTTATCTATAAAAGTTTAATAAGATTAATTTGCAAATTAATGTTTTTATTTTTCACTATTTAAAATTTTTCTCTGTTCAAGACATCTTTTTCTTTGTGTTTTAGCTAAGATCTATCCTGAGGAGATAACCCCCCTTTTACCAGCTGTCTCTGGAGAAAAAATTCCTGAAGACCAAACCTGTTTTTTCCTTCAGTTACTGTTAAAATATATGGTAATTCAGGTGCGAAGGAGATGTATTTTTTAATTATTCACGTTTAGAGGAATGTACCTGTGTTAGAAAACTTTGTTTTATACTGTATCTAGACACATTCTCCAACAAGCTCTCTTCGGCATTTTGTTATTTTTCCTAAAAGGGCAATAAGCCCAAAGATGTTTTCTTGCAACATTTTTGTTGAAAATTACAATCCTTATCACAAATTTGAAAAACTTGATTATCCAGGCTTTTTAAATTTGAATCCATAAAGATCTCCTACAAAGCAAATGGCTCCTATAAATGTACTGTTAGCTACTATGATTCAGCAACTGTTACTGTGATGTTGACAAAACTGAAGTTTAGTTTTACTTTTTACGCAGATGTTAATTATGGAGGAGGATTTAATTTTTTTACTTTTTCCCGGCAGTAGAATGGTGGTCGCTAAATTTCCAGTTGAATTAGCCCTAAGACTCTAAACTAATTCCCTAATGAAGTTTATAGTAAGCTAAGGAAGTAGATTTGTCTGTTAACTATTAAAGATAGAAAAATAAGAATGAAAGTTGTGGTAGACTGTGGCTTTGAGTAAGAAAAGCCTTTGGTTTCTGGGAGAGCTCAAACTTCTCAGATGCAAAAAAATAGATTTTATACTTGGAAAAGATAACAGATCCTAGGAATTTTTCAAACAGCTACTGAATTTTTGTCTATCTGCAATTTTGCATCATACAGGCAATTGTTGCAGATATACAGAAATTAAGTATGGTTATGTGTTGAGCAGGGTTTTCCTCGTGCATTCCTGATTTCTTAGCAGCAATGCAAAAGATATGACGACAAGAATCACTGTAACTATTCTACAACATTAATACTATAATATGTATTTAAATTAATTATGTCTGATTTGGTAGAGTTTAACAAACTCTACGTGTATATTTTGCAAAATTAGGAAATTGCCAGTTCCATGGTTTTTGAGAAGACTTGAAGAAAGGGCATGTAAAGACCAGAGTAGAAAATCAAAACAAAACTCTTAAGTAGCCTAAGTCAATGTGCCTGTGTCTAGGGTTTTTATGTTTTTATATGAGTTTGTATGTTTTATTAAAGAAATATTTTTTCTCTTGATTAAAAAAGACATTTTATCATCAATAGGGAATAATTCTCAGTATAATACATTAACATGTTTTTTTTTGTTGTTTTTTTTTTTGGTGTGTGTGTGTGTCTTTACCTCTATGGAAAAGGCGGCAAGCTTGGAGTGGAAGAATAAGGAAAACCAAGATACTGGTTTTAAGTTTCTCTTTACCTTGTTTAGAAAGTACTATCTTCCTCACTTGTTTCCATCTTTTATGAAGCTAACCAACCTGTACAAACCTGTTCTTGGTAAGTATTGAATTTTATCTTTATAGCAGAAGTAGTAATAATGGTGACTATTTTTAGTAGCAGCATCTCTCTTAGCTAGCAGCATATCACTCTAGTACTGTTGAATCTTTCTAGATGAACTTCAATTTTTCTGTAATATGTCATGAAGCTTCTTCCTTGTCCTTGGGTTGTCCTTGTGCTTCTTGCCCATGAGTGTTTCCCTCTGGCATGGCATTTATATTGAGTGAACAAGAAATGTGTTACTGTGACAGGTAATGAGGATAGAATATGTTCTCTTAGAGGTTTTTTTAAAATAATTAGTAAAATGCCTAAATGTCAGGGAGTAGATAATGTAAATAGCATTATTTTAGCTAATAACAGTTTGATAAATAGCTTTTTTTTTAAGCAAGGAAGCAAGAAAAAGTGAGTTTTTGACTCTTCTCCCCAGTGTTCTAGTGAACAATATTAAAAGAGATGGTGATTGAATAGGAGCATTGGAGCTAATATTCACCTAGTGTTTTGCAAACTCATCATCATCTCTCTGTTCCCTTCTGACTTAAGTACTGCACCTCAGTATTTCAGAATCTGGAAGAAGTTACAGTTTTGTTAAGATTAGCTTTTTTCTTTTCTTCTCTGCAGATCTTCCTGATATAAGACCAAGACCAGTGTATGTTACTGCAACAAGAAACAATGAAACCGTCTACAGCACAAAAATTCCCTATATGACTGCTCGAGTTGTATTTATTAAGTGGCTTGTTACCTTCTTTCTTGAAAAGAAATATGTAACTGCTGTCCAACATACAAAAAATGGAGGAGAAATGCTCCCTAAAATTATTCAGGTGTGCTTTAAAGTTTACTTCTGTTTTCTTAATATATTTCTGCAAAACTTGCACACGGTCATAGCACACTGACAACAGAAGCAAGAAGGGAATGCTGCCTTTAAGTGAATAAGTGATGTGTTTTAAATTTGAATATTTTCTTAGTTGTGAAGCCATTCCAACAGGTGTAGATTGGGAAGATCTTTTTCTTTTCACTTTTTCAAGACAGCTGACACCAATTGAAATATCTAAGTCACTGTTGTTCATAAATATGTGAAGATGCTGTTGCCTTGCAAACTGAAGCCGTCAGAACTTATCAGCTGAAGCTGTGTGTTATCTGTTGGCACATGTTCACTGAACCGTTTTGAATTTCACTCAAGGTAGTTGGTCTTTCAGGAGCCCGGCTGAACCCTGCACCCTCCCCTCTGGGAGTAAATCTCCCCTCACCTGAGCCGCTCTGCAAGGATGATAGTTTCGTAATTCAGATGCCTATAGCAGTTGTCTGGTCCAGTTTTTCAGACTGATTTTTTTTTTTTCTCCTGGGAGTTACAAGTCAGCTGTTTTGAGGAGAGATATCTGAGGTATATAAATAAGAAGTCAAACTTCATCTTTGATCAAATGCTAGATGGATAGTTAAATTTAGTGACTGGTGCCATTTTTATTGTATCAAAGCAAACACCAGTATTTTAAATGCTGAATATATAGTTCAGGTTTTTGGTGTGGTTTATTTATTATATTATAGCAATTTAACTAGGCATGCCTTTTTCCTCCTTGTAGACTGTGGGTGTTGTAAACCAGGATAAAAACCCAGAGCTGGAAGGCAGCACGCCCTATGCGAGCGAGCAGGAGAGGAACCACTCCAACAGCAGCACCTTGTCTGACCGAAGGCTCAGCAACAGCAGCCTCTGCAGTATCGAGGAGCAGCACGGAGCTGTCTATGAGATGGTGCAGAGAATCCTCCTGTCGACTCGTGGCTATGTCAACTTCGTTAATGAAGTCTTCCGCCAGGTAAACCAGCTGGAGCACGTGGTGGTTTAGTTGCCTACTATATCCCTTTTTTTTTTAAGGGAAAGTTATGGCTATGAGAGAGAACCCTGTAAAGTCTTTCCAGGAAGATAATTTGTCAGACTTGATGGTAGGGACATCTACACTCTTTTGTTTTGGAGTCCTTCCTCCTCCTCCTTTGGAGTCCTGGTTGTTTTTTTCCTAAATGGAGGCAAACGCAATTATGCATTTCTTTTAGTGTAAAGCTTCTTATAAATATCCTGAATTTGGTAATCAGTGTTAGTGAAATTGNTTTTTTTTTTTTTTTTTTTTTTTTTTTTTTTTTTAAGGGAAAGGTATGGCTATGAGAGAGAACCCTGTAAAGTTTTTTCAGGAAGATAATTTGTCAGACTTGATGGTAGGGACATCTACACTCTTTTGTTCTGGAGTCCTTCCTAGGTGGTTGCTTTTTTCCTAAATGGAGGCAAACACAATTAGTGTAAAGCTTCTTATAAATATACTGAATTTGGTAATCAGTGTTAGTGAAATTGTAAGGATTTCAAATATGTTTTATGTTATTAATCACAGAATGCTTAAGGTTGAAAGGGACCTCTTGAGATCATCTAGTCCACCCACCCTGCTCCAGCAGGGCCACCCAGAGTATATGGCATAGGGTGGGATCCAGGCGGGTTTGGAAAATCTCCAGAGAAGGAGACTCTCTGGGCTGCCTGTTCCAGGGCTCTGTCAGCCTCATAAGAAAGTTCTTCCTCATATAGAGGTGGAACTGCCTGTGTTTCAACTTACACCCGTTACCCCTCATCCTGTCACCAGCCACCACTGAGAAGAGTCTGGCCCCATCCTCCATACAATCACCCCTCAGATACTTGAACATGTTGGTATGTTTACCATTTTAGTTGTGGTTTAAAAAAAGATGATTCTGCATTTTCTTGGGACAGCATTCCAATGTAAGGTAAATTGCAAATGCAGAAAATGATGGCAGCTTTGTGCTCATTGTTCTCTAAATAAAAAAAAAAAATCACACTTTAAAATACCCGTACATTTTTATCAATAATAAGCATGAAAATCTTTTATCAAGAAGAATTTATTGACAGATGGATCATTTTAATTGTGACATTTTTGGTCTGGTACTAAGAGGAATCATTTGAAGTAGCAGCCTCCCAGCTCACAGAAATACATAGAGGTGACTGGTCACAGCCAAGTGATACACATTGTGTCACACATACTTTTTTTGAAGCAACTTGTCTGCCACTATTGTTTTTCACAGTGCATAAAAATATTCCTTCATCTTACAGTCATGTCCATAAGAAACGTTGTGTTTTGCTACCTGCTTTTGGTGTTTTTTTTATTCCAAGTAAAATTTTACTGTTGCCTTGACTTTTGATGTCTTGGCTCTTCCAGCTTATGCTTACTTAATCATCTGACAGTGGTTTTGAGGACATTTTCAGGAATTCCACATACAACAATTGCTGTTGCATCTTTGAACTTGCTTTTGCCACCCGCTTCAACCTCTGTAGACTGTTAGTTGAAAAATTCCATTTAGCTGTTGTATTTCACATTGACTGGAGGAAAGGAAATGTGCTNGTTCTCCAGGATCTTTCAAAGATGATGGAGAGCGGCTCGGCTACGACATCGGCCAGCTCACGCAGTTTAGCTGTTGTATTTCACATTGACTAGAGGAAAGAAAATGTGCTACCTAAAGAAAGGGTTTCCCCCAACCTGAGCAACATTCCCACTGTTTCTGCACTTAAATTGTTTATAGAAAACTATACTGTGAGTGAATACTCCAAAATGAAATAGTATTGGGTTTTGTCCTGTTAATCATTGAGAATAAGCACTTCAAAGTTGCAATTATCTATTTTTTAATTGGGAAAAATGTGCAGTACTGCAGTGTAGAAGTAGGTTGTTGATTAACTACAACTAGTTCCAGTGTAGGTATAGAGGTAAAAATTATACTTTCTTACTCTGTAGGCGGTCTTATTTAATGAGTGTATGTTCACATATATTTATGTGCTATCTATACATATCCATGTATATATTCCTTTACTATTTGCTATATATACACACATAAGTATATGCACATCTGTCTCCTCTGTATATTGATTTGAGTTAACTTTTGAATTTAGGCTTTTTTGTTGCCTTCTTCTGACATGTCTGCAACGCGAAAAGTGATCAAAGTTTATCGGAAGTGGATATTGCAAGAGAAGCCTGTATTCATGGAGGAGCCAGACAAAAAGGAAAATGGCCAGGATGATGTTTCTAACTTGGAGGATTCATCAGTGCAAACAGATAGCAAACATGTATAGTATCAGTGCTCCTATGCTATTTGCTTTACCGGTGGTATATTATTTATTTTTTAACTGCATTTATCTGTTTCTTTAGTTGTGAATGGAAAGCAATTTACGAAATGTTTGGAAAAACAAGGTTAAGAAGTCCTATATTTAAGGTCCAGAGATTTTGAGAAAAATAATTTCTTAATTATTCCTTATCTATGTAAATACAAAAGCAAGAATTGACTGTGGTCTGCAGTGCTAAACTTCTATGCTTCCTTGTCTCAGTATGTGTAAAACTATTTCTTTTAAAGAGTAATATTCAAGAATTTGGAGATATTTACAAAATCATATATAGGGGAATCAACTTTGTATCCAGACACATTAACCTTTGGAAACTGAAGTCTATGTATGTTATTTTTATAGCATTGTCTTTTTCATATCTTATAAAGAACCATCTGTAAATGTTGACTTTGGCACTGGCATGAAACTATATGAAGGGAAGCTAGGTAAAGAAAGAAGGTTGAGTTGTAAAACTGTAGTGAAAATTAGAGGGTTTCCACTGGGTTATTTTCATAGAGGATTAACAGCTTTTTTTAAAGATCCGAGTATTAAAAGAATGAATGATTTTATAGAATATAATATATGATATTTTAGGGTAAAATAGCCCTTAAATTTTTTCATGAACCTTTAAACTTCATGTATCATTTGCTTGTTTAGAAATCTAAAGATAATAGACAGAATGCCTTCCTAAAATAGACTTGAGACCTAACAGTTCTTTTGGCTTTGTAACTACTGGGATTGTGTTTTTTGACAGCTTGCCTCGGACCATTCAGGCCATAAACGATCATCCAGCTGGGGGAGAACCTACTCCTTCACCAGTGCTGTTAACAGGGGATGTGTATTAGAAGATGAAGACAAAAATATTAAAGCTGGTGCCCAAGCTACATTACAGGTGTGATTTCCTAATCGTATTATTATCATATTTAGCGGAACAAAGATAGCAATTTATTCCATTTTTTGACAGTCCTAGTTAAAATATTCACTTTATTGTTATCAGTTTTCCTATACTTAGAGCTTTCTATAATGTTAGCTTAACTTTCAGATGTTTTGGGGAAATATATAGCAAACTCCCTGTGATGGAGTGCATTTTTATACAGCTTAGGAAAATTACCTTTTGAGTAATATCTTTCTTCTACTGTCTACTACCATTCAAATTTAATGACATACATTAGTTCAAATTTGAATTCAGTAATGGAATTTACCATCAGTAAGTGCTTGAAGCTGGCAGAAATTAGCTCTAAAATAATTAACAAACCTATGAGGTTGAGTGACTATTTAAAAATTCTTCTGTCTGCATAATTTTGTAGGTGTTGCACATGCCAATATATCAAAGCATTAAATGTATTACAGTATTAACACAGAGGTAATGGCCAAAGGGCTTGACCAGCATTCTAAACAGCATCTTCCTTCTGTAAAACCATTTTTCTGGTCATATCCTAGACAAATGCACTCGTGTGCTCCACTTTGTGCACTCTCCACTGTGCAAAGTGGAAGCTGTTGCCCTGCATGTCTAACACAGACACTCTTGGCATATGCAGCTGCACTGTGAAGACAGTTTGTATTATTTCTCTGGTGGAAAAATTGGAGTGTTGTCAGGAGTGGGGTAGAGGCTTTGAGAAGCTTCTCTGGACAACCTTTGGCAGAACTACAGTAACTCCCCTAATTAGAAACTTCTACAGACTAACCTGAACTTTTCAAGCTGCAATTTGTGACTGTTGTCCCTTTTATTGGTACCAGATAATATAGATAATCCTGTCTCTCTAGTCTTTGCAATTGTAAGCAGCTGTTATTGAGTGTATACAGATGGTTGGAGGTGTTAATTTTTTCTTTGGTGGGAGTCTCTCCTTGCTTTCCCAAGGAAGGCAAGAGTAAAGCACACCTAAATATAACCCCCAGTTCCTGACAGAATCTTTGTCAAGATGAATTATTTACAAAAGGTCTTCTTTAATAGAGAACTCTTCATATTTTTATACTATTTAAACATAGTTTTATTAGTATTAAAATTTTGTTTTTATATTCAAGTTTTACTTTACCGAGAAACAATGTACCTCCCGGTATCTAAGCAGCCTTACATCCTTGCTGATTTTTCAGAGAAAATTAACAAAGGAATTTCTTATATTGTTGTGGTTATTGCATTGTTTTTAGTGAAATACAAACACATCTCTGCCAAATGAAATGGTTATATATGATGATGTATAGTTTGTTATAAGAAGACCCAGTCAGCTGTAGATTTTTGTGCCAGTGGATGTGAATCTCTCCTTATTCAGTCTGCATAGCTACCTGAGTACCTAGGCTGTAGCAGCTTTAATGAGAAGTCACTATAGATTGAAAACTGTAGATGTAGAATCAACACACACTTGTTGGGAGTTGTTACCCTCCAACAACTTACTGTCCTCGAGTATGCTGTGCTTGAGGTAATATCAAAGAGGGAATATCAAAATACCAGGAGGCATCCTGTTGCTTTCCTCTTCAGTTACTGAAGATCATATTCTACTGGCTTACATAGGTAAAAAATATCAATTTTGATTGAGGAGCTTGGTAAAGGCTTTTGTATGCCTTGAGACCAGGGAAAGGAGCTACAAGCAATTGTGTTTTCATAATACAACTTTTGAACTTCATTTGTAGCATTTCAAAAATATGTTTTAAACCACATGCCCCTGTCTTAGAATCAAATACTAGTTCTAATGAGGAAGGTGCATGTTTTCTACTTCAGGTACGTGGAGTTAATGGGAGCTGTGGATTGACTTCTGCTGACATAATTTACCACCAATATTAGTGATTGCTGAAACATGTAGTGTCAGGAAATGAGGAGCTGTAAGAATAATGCTTTTACTTGGCAGAATGGGAGATACATAAAGGACCCACAGTGTGTAATACATGGCTTTGTTGCACCTGTAACTTTTTTCTAACTTCACTTTTTAATGGAATGATGTAGATTGCAAGGAACCTTCCTCTGAGGAAAGGGGAGGGTGTTGTTAGGGGAAGGCCAAGTACTTTATTGTAAGAGATGACTTTTGTGTGTCTATCTTCCTATGTAAATTGATTTTAAATGCTGTTTTAAAGGTATTCTTGACAAACTCTGCAAATGTTTTCTTACTGGAACCATGCCTTGAAGTCCCTGCACTTCTGAAGGAGCAAGTTGATGTTTGCAGAGCAGTTCTGAGTATTTTTAGGCACATGATAATGGAACTATCAATGAATAAAAAAACTTGGTAAGTACATTACTTATATATTAACATATAAACCATATGGAAGAACTGCTGGTCAGGGAAAAGGCTCAGTTACTGTGGTAAACCCAATATTCTTACCTAATTGAACTCATGAGTTATGTTTTGCATTTATACATCAATGAACTAAAGTTAATTGTCAAATTCCGGGTTTTGTTCAGGCTCATTTTTTGGTTTGTCTGTCTTATTGCTTTTTGGCTTTGAGGTTCAGTGGTTGTTTCTGTTCTTGATGTTGCCTTCTCAAAAGTTAGCTTTTATGACCACAAGCAACTATTGTTGCTTTGCAAATGATCTGTAGAGTTCTTTTTAAGCATGATCACGTTCTCAAAGTATGAGCTTGTTTAAGAGTTGAGAGGTGTTTTAGTACCTTAAAATTACAGATTTAATAAAATACGAACAAAACTTTTTTGTTTTGGTATCAGGGAACAGATGTTACAGATACTCCTCAGAATAACAGAAGCTGTTATGCAGAAGCCCAAGGAGAGCCAAATAAAGGATACATTTGCTCAAAGCATGTCAGGATTGCTCTTCCGAGTGAGTAATTTTTTTTGTGATGCTGGTTTTCTATTGAAAGGGATGTCTTAAAGAATTTTTATTATCCATAGTTTTAGCTTAGTTTTGCACAGTATTATGAACGCTAATTTTAAAACATGAAATATTGCTGCTTTTTAGTAATGTCAATATGCATTTTTAACCTTTTACTAACAGAAGACAGGTTCCAAGTGAAACAAGCAGCTGATTGATGATAAATATCCATGTGTTATTTCTGGACTGTCCACTCCTCCTTTTCCCAGTTTCGATGTGAAGATCAACACCGAAGAGCAGATGTAATAGTTGTCCTACCTCTATTCCCAGTTACCCTCAGGGAGAGTTAATCTCAGTTTACTTTATGAGAGCATAGGAGGATTAGTCTCAATATAGTTACTGAAGTCAGATGAATAACCTTCGTTTGGGTCAGCAAACCCAAACCCAGTTTGTTCTTCAAAGCATACATGGAAAAAATGTAAAATGAAGGGTTTATGTAGTGAAGAACTGGAATAAGAGAATGCATATGTAAGACACCAAAGTGAATGACCCTCTGTAAAATTGAGCATATGAGGAAAAGCGGCCCTAGATCACATTGAAACTGAATTTTTTTCTCCTCCTTCATAATAGTATTGCTATGTAGCATAGTTAAATTTCTATTAATTAACTATTACTCCTTGATAGGACTGTGCATTTCCTCATTAGGAAGCTAATATGGATTATCATCACCTTACGTTTATATATTATATCAATGTTAGGTACAATATATTATGTAAGTATTGGAATAGAAAAAAGGGCTTTAGTATTTGAATGCTCGAAGCTCTGCTCTGTTGTTACATGTTCAAATTACAGGTTGGTGCCTTGGATTGATCTCAGCAGCAATGGCCATTCCCCCCTTTTTTTCTCCCCTCAGACTCTCATTGTCGCTTGGATCAGAGCAAACCTGAGCGTTTATATCTCTCGCGAGCTCTGGGACGAGTTGCTTGGTGTCCTGTCATCCCTCACTGACTGGGAGGAGCTTATTAATGAGTGGGCCAACATTATGGATTCTCTGACAGCGGTGTTAGCGAGGACCGTGTATGGAGTAGAAATGACCAACCTACCCTTGGATAAGCTGAGTGAGCAAAAAGAAAAAAAGCAGAGAGGAAAAGGTTAGTCTGTGTTTTTTCAGTACTTTTATTGAACAATCTAAATGTTTGAAAAATGAAAATTTCATTGAATCTAACATGAATACCCATCACCTGTTACGAGAATCTATTTAAGCAGAGGTGAAATGCTTTGATTTTATGTTCTCCTCCCACCTTATGGGAGGAAAGGGAATAAGTTGCAATTAAAGATATCTATTCAGTTTTTAGTAGGAGCTCAAGGTCATTTTTTTTGTATAGCGGGTTTGAAACATGACATTTACTATTCTGTAACTTGCCATAGTCATCAATACACTTTTTTCCAAAGTCCTTCATTAATAGTCTTTATATTTATGTGCCATTTTGCACAAGTTGAGGTACTGACTGTTTTCAGTAACTGCAAAAACTCATCTGTGTAGACCAAAAAATTAATATTTTACATTTCCACTTACTTATAAGTCTCTTTATACTGTGGAAAAACATGTGCTAAAGCACTTAACAATAAAGACTTAATTTTTCTTTATACCGAAGGTGGAATTTTGGAACCTCAAAAGACAGCTGTAGTGGGAAGATCTTTTTCGTTAAGCTGGAAAAACCACCCTGAAGTTGTGGAGCCAATGAGATTCAGAAGTGCTACCACGTCTGGAGCACCAGGAGTTGAGAAAGCAAGAAATATGGTTCGCCAGAGAGCAACAGGTTAGACCCTAATGTGAAATACTTCTATCCCCAAAATTCCTGTCACATTTGAGTTTTAAATCTGCCTTTGGGTGGTGCTTCTGAAGACAGTGCAGTTTGTTTAAATGTCTGAACAGACTTCACCTACCTATGGATTATATCTGGGGAAAAATACATTTGTTTAAATGCATTACAAATTCATTACAAGATAATCATGTATGAGTTTTTTTGTGAAATGTACTTTAGTTTCTATTTTTCATCAATCCATAACAAATGGTGTTTTTTAACATCGTTCAAATTGCGTATCGTTTCTTAACTTTCATATAGTTGGTTATCTACCACAAGTTAAAGGTGAACCAGGTAAACTAGGTATCTACAAAAAATATTTTCATCCTTTTATTAGCTTATTTGCCTTATTCATCCTCCATATTCAGTTTTTGTCATGAGGTTTATATAGCTCCTCAATTTCCTTTTTTTCTCTCCTCTTTACTTCTGGAAAGAAAGAAGAAAGCATAAGGGAAAAACAGGAGAGAGGGAAACGGGAGTGAGGAATGGTGAGGTATGTGTGAGTCCCCAGGTGTTGAAAGGACACCAGATTTTTCAAGCATTTTGGCAGCCTGAATTTGATCTGTTCTCATTTCCCATGAGTTTGTGTCTGTGGTCCCAAGTCAATGGACTATGGAATAAAACCCTCAAGAGAAAATTCTTCCCTACTTTTGAGTGATGTTTTGCTGCACAGCTTCCTTTCCTGTTCATAACAGGTCAGTAGTGCAATTTGCCGGTAAAATTTGAAGGGGATTCAGGATGTTCTTTTAGCTGTAGGCTTCCGAACGAAACCGTGGTCTTTCTTTTAGATCACAAAGTTCTGACTATAGAAGTTCTGCATCAGTTCGTTCTTTCTGTCACTTTGAGATTTTGTATTTATTGGTGCCCCAGCAGAGATGTCGCTGGAGCATTAAGGTACCAGTTCTTTGCTGCTTCTGCTGCAGCATTTCTCTTGTAGACCTGTCACCAGAGCAGTAGAAATAAACTGGCAATACTGATCAACAAGGACTTTTCTTGATTATGTACATTCAAATTAAAGCCACGTCTGTCCTAGTGGAAGAAGTTTATAAGGTGGTAGGGAGCCCCGGTGGGTCTTCAGCTGGAAGAATGAACTCTGTGTAAAAAGCACTTGGTTTCATTTCTTGTCTCGTGATAAGGGAATAGAAATCTTCTGGCCTTCATGTGACTCCAAAATCAATAGATAGAAACAATATTATTTGCCCATGCGGATATAGCAAATCACCTATATAAAACATATCCTTTTCCTAAGAATAGCTTAATAGCTGAGAGTCTAGTGGTGTCACTTTTTAGAATTAAACACAGTAGACCCTAAAGTGAAAACCAACATGAGACCTATTTATGAAAGAGCTTTTGCTTAGTAGAATGGAAATTTTGGGCAAGTACCTCCCCTACTGGAGGCTTTTTGTTTCAAGACCTTATCCCTCCTCTATTTAAAAATAATTAAAGAACTAAATAAAAGGAGGGGGACAGCATACAAACAGAGTGCCTGCTGCTTTCTTTTGATCTGCTGCTTATGTCTGGAATTGCAAGAGTCCAAGTGCAGTCAAAACTGACTTGCAACATTATGAACATGTGAGATATCGAATAGATTTCCATTCTGTATGTCATACGAGTGCAAGGAGGTAATAGAGCAAATACAAAAGCACTCCTAAGGTCACTCTAGTATCGTAGAGCTCCCAAAGCCTCAGCTGCTAAAAGCTGAGGACCAAGCCCGCAAGAAAAGATGCGGTGACCTTTTTATGCAAATGTAGGACATAAAAGTTGGAAATACTTTCAATATAACTTCCCTTACGTTTGCAGAGGTAGTCTTTCAGTCAACATTCGTTGCATGTTTCTTCTCAAATTACTTAAATTTAGTGCTTTTGTTCTGCAGTAGTTATTCGTTTGCCTAACACCCTATTTAAATAACTTTTGCTTCCTTCCTCCCCTGTTTCTGCTACGTGTCAGTGTTGACGTGGTGAATAAGAAGAGAGGCTGTACAGCAAATAACATGTTTCCTGACTAAGGACTTTCTGTTAGAGGCTTCTCTTACTCAACATGACTTTTGGTAGTAGAGTTGATGGTAAATTAATGTATTTTTTTTCTAAAGGAGACTTTAAATTTAAAGCAATTGGTTGTTAATAGATAACAATCTTTTAATCTTAATGATGCTAGCCAGTGTCCAGAGTGGTAGTCACTTTGGAAGATGGTTTTTCTAGAGGTGTGAGGTAGCACTCCTTAGGAAAAGGGCTACCTGCAGGGTCTGCAGGAGAGCTTTTATCTGTTGTGCATGATGAGAGAAGCTGACAACAGAATGATGGATACAAAATACAACATTTTGCTATCTTGGGTATATGTATTTCTATTTCTCATTGTACAAAAGTGCAAAGGGTCAACATTACTTTGAGTGTTGTCATTAGCAAGGGAAAAGAAACAAGTCTAACACAAGAACTTGCTCTTTTCTGAACCATCTTGTTGTCTCTAGTGGAAACAGTTCCCTATTTCTTTCCTTTTTAAATCCTTGGCTATGAATTTGTCCATGACACTTTGTCTATGCAGAGGACTAAATTCTAAAGTTTGTTGCAAAGGCGAACGAGGAAGATGAGCTTCTGCAGTTTTGTGCATAGGAGTGGTCTCTTCCTGCATCTGAAATTATTTGTACTTTTATTTTTTGGTAAGCTAATATGATTTTACAGATTGCATGGTTCAGTTATTAGGTAGGTTTTAAGTGATCCTCCCTTGCATAAATACTGGAAACACTAGTGGAAGCAGTTCATGTTTTAAGTCTTCCATTTTAACTTATTTTTTTTACAAGAAGTATGCGTGTGTATTATATTTATATATATCTTATAAAATATCTTATATATTATTTGGACTACTAAGTGTTCTTTAGATAATGAATTTTACAAATGATAAATAGTATATATTCTGTAACTCAAAAGTTCTTTTTCTGTGATTAAAGTTGCGGGAGTTAAGCAAATAGTGTTGCTCTGTGTATATAAACAGCTCTTCAGGTATCTTTCCATTCCTTCATTTAACATTTGTCTTACCCAGTAGATTTAATACTTGGTATTTATAACCTACTGATATGATAATGAAGTTCTACAGAGGAAGATACAGATTTTAGGAGAAGGGGAGTTGCAAACCTTTGAGGGTGTAGCTTGGGATGAGTGAGGAACAAACTGAAATGAGTGAGATACTTACCCTGAGGAAGACTTAAAAGAGGGAGAAGAAACGATAGCAGAAAGACCAGAGGTGAATGATTCTACAGGATCTCTAAGAAAATTGTGATAATTCCATCTAAAGATGATTTATTTTCCGTAATTGGAAGTAGTTGGTGGGATCTAGCCTCTGAGGGGAGTTGAAGGCTTTGACGTTCTAGGTCTCTGTTCACTAGTGTGTATTGCAAGAGCTGCTTGGAAGATGCAAGCTGTAGAGGGTAATGGGGCCAGCTGGCTTCCAGTCCTACCCTTGAGCAGCCAACTAGTGATGGTTGAATTCTATGGCAAAGAAATGAACTTTTCAGGCAAGTGCTGCACATGGTAAGCCACAGCATTTTTGGAAGGCAATGCTCCACCATACAAATTTGGTTTTTTTTTTTTTTTGAAGGGAAAAATGGCCAACATTTTTCATTCAAAATGTACTCCTTTTGTGGTGACTTGAGAAAGCTGCCAGCTTCTCAGTGTAACCTGCATCCCTTTCATCATCCTGGATGCAAGCCTGGAAAGGAATTCATGGGATATCAATAACAGGAGCCTGTGTGATAATTTAGTTGTATGGGGTCTCAGCAGGTTGTTGATGACTGCCCAAAGCAGGGTCAGCTCTGAGGTTAGACCAGGTTACTCAGGGTTTCCTCAGCCTTGGAGCTGAGATGTCCCTAGTAAAGATGAGTGGATGTAGTGGGTGGTGAGATTTCTTTTTCTCTCTCAGCACATTTCTATGACCTGTCTCTTTCTCTAGTCCCCTTTTTCAAGCAGCCATTCTGAACAAGACCTGATAGCGAGAAAAATTCTAGTACAAGAGACTTGCAACTGGTATGTTCAGAGAGAGCTTCTCTCCAGTTTTCCTCCCACGGAAATGTTATGATGCCCTCAAATGCCATTAACTCAAGGAATGAATAAGTGCTAGGATCCCAGAAGGAAGAGGGGCTCAAAAGAGCTGGTTAGTGCTCCAGCCATCACTTCCCCCAAGCTTATGCTCGGTGCATCCCTTTGAGTAAGAAGTCAGGCAAAGGGGGCAGAAGACCCACATGGATGAGCAAGATACTCCTGGCAAAACTCAGAGGAAGAAAGCATGCAGGATGTGGAAAAGGGAGCAGGCTGCTTGGGAGCTGTGTTCAGTCTGAGAAAATATTTTCCTCAAATATCTAGTGAGAGAGGCAGCATGTTACATCACACATTAAGTCTTCTGGTTTCTTGTAGTGCGGTTGTCTCTTGACCAAGAGTCCTTATCAAGTTATTGAAGCTAGGTTTACACTCAACTTGTGGAGCTGGTGGCTAAAAGTCCCATGAGGCTTTTAATATCCTTAGAGCGTAACCTGTTTAGTGGAGATGGACTCTTTTTAACCTCATTTGTCAAAAGTTTTAGGCCGATTCCTTCACTACTTGATTGATCCATGAGATCAGTGGCAGAATGTCAGGTAAATCTCCTTCTGACATAATGGAGATCGGTACCTAAGTGGGTATGATAGATAACCCTTCTTCTGGGATTGAGAGCTTATGCTTTTACTAAGGAAGTTGGTAAAACAACAGGTCGTGGCTTTATGTATTGAGATGTGGGTGTCCTGAAGTGTCTCTTAGGTATTTCACTTCATAAGGAGATCCTTTCTATATTTACCATTGCCTGCATTTATGCATAAGAAGTATAGTGAGAGATGCTGGATTGCTGCACAAAGGGCATGTTCTTTCTTACCTGCTAAATTTGTTAGCAACATCTTCCGTAACTGTAGCTTTTCCAAACAGTTTCATAGCCAAAGGAGAAAATGTGTTGCTCGTATCTCTGATACATGAGCCCATGCATAGAGCTTGCTCGTTACTGTAGCTACTAGTCGTGTGTTCTGTTCGCATGTTAATTTGTACTAAGCCTTATTCTTTGTGCAAGACATAGTTTTGGAGTATCTTAAAATACTGAACTTTCAAAGTGAAGACACAAAACAAACTGAGCATTATAGCAGAAAGGACATTGAGTAAGAACTTTTCAGTTCTTTAGTTTTAAAACACCTGTGCTGCTATAACTATTTCTTCTGCTGTCAAATACAGTACAAATAGAAGCAGGTAAGTCAAGCTACCCAGTAGGCAGCAATCATCTGCTGCCAAAATAAAGTATTACTCTATGTTGTGAAGTTCTCGTAATTCAGAAATTGGTCATGATCATAGTACTCTGTGGAATACAGTTGTACATAATTAACTTGCAGCTTATAGGAAATATTTCTGTGTTTAGTGACATAAGATTTTTGTTTTCAAAAGCGTTGTGTTTCATGACATCGTAACATTCAAATACTTGTTTCTTAATGAACTTCACTACCACTTTGACGTAACTATTGCTTTATTTTTTTTCTCCTGGAAGCAAAGCGAAGCCAGTCTATCAGCAACTGTGCTCATCTTTATGAGGCTTTGCCAGCTACTAAAAGTGTCCCTCTTCTGCTTCACACTGTGAGCTCTCTCTTACCTGGTATCTCTTACACTTCTTGCTCTCACAGGCTGTCAGGTACTGTACTTAAAAGTCATCTTGTTTATAAATGTTTCTTTGTTTGTCTGTCTACTCTTTTTTTCTGTCTAGTTAAGTGTTTTGTTTACTAGTGAGGAATAAGGTGTTTTATTTGGGTTCTCTACCTCAGACCTGTGCAAAATAGGTTGTTAAGCAGTGCTGGTATGAGATGGTTCACTTTGACAAGCAAGTTTAGTAAAGAGAGAGAGCGTATCTTGTCCTTTTTCAAATTTACTAAGGGCGATAAAACGTTGTTACTTTTTGAGTGTGTCACAATCAGGTTTTACAAACCAGTGCTCACAAATGTGGGGTTTTGTTTTTGCTTCTAAAGACCTTTTTTCCTGGAGTTAATGTTTCCAGAAACAAATCTCAAAGCTTTATCTGTGCCTCTTATTTCTTAGAGTTTGACTTCTCTCAAAATGTTTCTAATGCTGCAACAATTCAGGTTTTGTTCATTTTAAATTAAAGATTACTCTGAACTGCCCTGTATTTATGTCTACTCTCCCTAGTAACTTAAATTTAGTTTTCTTTGTTAAGAAATAACAGTTTTCTCCATGGTTTGCTTTTTTCAATAATTTGATTCATTGAAATAAAGTAGTTTAAACTTGCATACAGTGTAAAACAAATATACTAGAAGGTAGGAACAGAAGCGCTAAAAACAGGTCAGTCATCCAGATCTGGACATTTTGGTGGTTAATTATATAGAAATGGTTTTGTTTTCACTCAGAGTATGGAGGGCTTTTTGTTTGGTTGTGTTTTTTTTCTTTTTTTTCATGCTTTTGGTCTTATGGAAAGTAGTTTAAACTTGCATACAGTGTAAAACAAATATACTAGAAGGTAGGAACAGAAGCGCTAAAAACAGGTCAGTCATCCAGATCTGGACATTTTGGTGGTTAATTATATAGAAATGGTTTTGTTTTCACTCAGAGTATGGAGGGCTTTTTGTTTGGTTGTGTTTTTTTTCTTTTTTTTCATGCTTTTGGTCTTACGAGACTTGCTGTTGTGATAAATTAAGCTAAAAGAAACCCTGGTTTTACAGCCTCTGTCTGGAGTTCTCCATTCATACCTGGACATGGATGTAAACAAGGTAGAGGCAATGGGCTATTAGTACAGAGCTGCTTCGTTTTGGGGCTTCAGTCCCCTTGCCTAACTAAGACTTGCAGGTGTAAGTAGGGAATTTTCCCCATCCTCATAGGAGACTTTCTCTTATTCTGCAGTATTGACTCCAGTGGTGGTGTAGATGGAACAAATTCCACAACTGTCTTCCTCCTCCACACTGTTGCTTCAGGCTGTGTCTGTTGCTTCTTGCTGTTTCCTCTTGCTGATTGCTAGCTCCTTTACAAATCTAGCCTGAATATGAGTTCATAGGAATGGATGTATTTAGATAGGCAGTACGTCTTCAAACATTAATTCTCAGCGTAAATGTATTAAAATATTATTGATGTTTGTTCAGATTATAAAGGTAATTGTTACCATCAAGGTGAAGAGGCTGTGGTATTCCTGAAGTTAGGGTTTGAGGTGGGGTTGGAAGGGGTTTCAGGAGGTCCCTGCTGCCCACGCTGAGCTCAGCTGCCACATGGGGCTGTGTTTGGGCTGTGTCTGGGCCTTGCGCTGTGGGCCGGAGAGCAGCTGCTCTGGGCAGCCTCCTCCAGTGCTTCACCCCTCCTGGGGAAGGGTTTTCTGTGCTTAGAACCTCTCTTGCAGCAATTCATGCCAGTTGCCAAGCAGTGCTTGTAACCTGGCAGTGACTTGTCCAGCGGAGGTAGCAGAGAAGGGAGAAGCCCTCATTCCTGCCCCTGGCAGTCTACAGCCAGCACGTAAACCTTGTGCAGGCTTCCAGGGATGCTTCCTTCAGAGAGAGGGGAAAAAATCCCCACATAAGAAGCCACTGGAACTTGTATAAATTAGTGAGCTGCGTTTACACCTTTCTGGGGAGGAACTGGCAGGTAGCTTGAGCGTGGTAGGCGACACTAACTAGTATTGTGGCCGTAATGAGAAATACCAGTGCTGCCTGAGAGCGTTCTTGGGTTTGTTCCTGGGGATTTTGGCCTGAACGATGCCTTTTTAAATGAGTGTTCCTAGCTAATGCTTAAAGCTCCTATTGCTCCTTTCGCAGTATATCAATATACTGTTTCTCACTTCAGTTTTCATAACTCTCCTCTGACTCTGGTAAGTACATAGTAAGATTTGGAAAACTGAGTCATCCTACTTTCTTCTGTGGGTGAAGAGGAGAAATAAAAATGATGTTGTCATTCAGTTGTAGTAGGGATCTGTTCAATCCTGGGTTTGCTAATAATGTCATATGTTTTTTCCTGGGATCTAGCAGACTTATCTACTGGGATCTCTTTGTATTTTTCAAATTAAAATATGCTCAAAACTGAAATGTGTGTTTTTTCTTTTTAATACACTCTAGGGCGCAGGATATTTTTTTCAAATCTTAATACATATTCCGTCTTCAGTAAATAGCTTTTCATAAATTAGTAGCCTACAGCAATTGAAGCAAAGCTTTTTCTGTCTTGAATATGAATCCAAATTGCCTTTAAAAGCTGTAGCAGTCACGTCAAAGCACCTCCAATGTCAAGTATTCATTGGTGCCTCGATACTGCCGTTTTAGCCTTTTGTAACTTGGGTACAGCTCTCTGAGGGTGCACCTGTGTGTTCAGCCAAACTTCAGAGCCTGTCCATTCTTGACAACCCCATGAGGTTAAACGGGATCCTGCAAACTTGTCTTGGTGCCTGAGCAGGTCTGGCATGTCCTGCTTGCTCTGGGGTGCCATAGGAGCTTGTGTAGAGCCTCCATGTTGCCTCTGCCCGAATCCTGCAGGGAAGCGCAGCTGTTCTTGCCCAGAAAGGATGGATGGGCTCTCTGGGCGTGAGGTCCTTGGTGCTTGGAAGATCTGAGAAGGTTTTCACATTCAAATCAAAGCATAGAGCTCATATTTTGATTTTTTTCACCTGCAAAAGAACCTTGAAGGCTGTGCAACCTGTGTATTCAGCAAGATTTACCAGGGTGTTAATGAAAACAANTTTTTTTTTTTTTTTTTTTTCTTCACCTGCAGAAGAACCTTGAGGGCTGTGCAACCTGTGTATTCAGCAAGGTTTACCAGGGTGTTAATGAAAACAGAGATTGTCAAAAACTAGTTTTATTTATTTATTGCCCAGTAGATTCCTGTACCAGTGCAGTTCCTGAGGAGAACTAAAAGAAGAGAGAAATGTCATAGTATCCTCAATTATGACTGAGTTTCTTTCCCAAGTTCTTCCCATCAAGAAAACATCTAAATCTAAAATCTCCTAAAAGCAAACAATCTTTCTGTAACTTCCTGGAGAGTGTGGAAACTGAATTTTTTGAAGCTTTGAGGTAGCACACCTGTGTTGTAATGCAATATATTTAGTTTAGCTTGCATTCTTTGCCAAAAACTGAGTGTTAGATGGAGACAAGAGGGAGAACTTACAGGAGTACTTGAGGGTTTCATGTTAGCTTTTTTGTTCTCCCATTTCCTTCTTTATGGAGGAGAAATCATTAACGACCCAAGCCATTCCAGGACAGTGAATTCAGTCATTTTGTTATATCTCTTCTAGTTCTTTCCAGAACTAAGTCTAGTCTGCATCTCTGCATCATGTGAAATCTTTGCAGCCCTTGTTATGTATTCTGAACCTTTCAAGTGGTTTCTTGTACCTTTTCTAGATCTTTACTGTTTATACTGCTCACACATCTCTCAACTTTATTTTTTTCTAAAATGATTCTATAAAGCTCTAATTACACTGTTTTAACTTTTGTAATTTGTAGTTTTAAATGTTTGTATTGGTTACCTTTTCACAAACTTTTCTTAGATTAGGATTTATTGCATGTAAACAATTCTGAAATTCTGAGATTCTTTTTTTTTGTTTTGTTTTATTTACATGAACAGAAGTTGAAGAATCTCAGCAGTTGGAAACATCAACAGGCATAGAAACTACTGGCCTATTCGCAGACCAGGAGCAACAACTAACTCGAAGTAGTAGCACTTCAGATATTACAGATCAGTTTACATCAGATGTTTTTCAAGGTAATTTCTTTGAAATATAATGTTGCTACACTTGCGGAGAAAAGGTATTGAACGTTCAGCCTCATAGATGCTGCCATTCTCCACTTTCCATTTCTGTTGCTTGAAAATGTTTTGTACCTCATTTTTCTTGGTAATGTATCAGTGGTACTGTTTACCTTTCTAAAAATAATTATTTCAAAATCACAAGGCAGTCCTGATAATAATAGGAGTTAAAAATGAAACTTAGACTATATGTGATTTTAGTGTAGATTAACTTCTTTCATCTGGCATTGCATTTAAATTTACTTTACTGAACAGTTTTAAGTCCATATCTGTAACATACGTAAGTATGCCTATGACGAATTTTTGAAAATATCATCTGTTTCTTCATATTGATCAATCCATGACAATTTTATAATATTTTATTGCATTGCATGTGTGTAAATAATAAGAAATATATGCAAAGGTAGCAGAAATTGTCTTATTTGTTAGGTGCATTTGTCTATTTTTCACTTCATTTTTGAAATTCCTAGGTAAAAAGACTGGAAGTTCTCTGAATTCAATTTCAGATGCCAAATGGATACAAGAAAATAAGGGATGTCCAAAAAAGGAATATGAAGCTGAGCATGTAAGGCAAAATATAAAGTATATTTTATATAAAAATATACAAAGTGTGTTTTATTTCTAAAAAGGTGTGTTTTAGTATGTGGAAATGCTAGCAACTGAAAGCATAAAAATGATCATATTTCTAGAATTATTTCTGTAATTAAGTGTAACTGTTTTTTACTATTTGATTTAATCATTCTTTCTGATATTGTAAGTTGCCACTGCAGTTATATGTGACTCTACTCCTATAAAATGGATTTCTGACCTTTTCTATATTAAATATGAGCAGTTCTTACCTGCTTTTTTTATGAATCATAGTTGTTAGAGTTACACTTCCTGGAATAAATGTTTGATGGTTTGAAGTGCTGGAGAAAAAGCTTTCCTTGAGCACAGTTTGTTCTACCAGCTGTTTATTGTAGATGCTTGTATAAGTTAACATTAGGACAGTCATGTTTCGTAAATTTTTAATGTGAATTTTGAATAAACAATAGAAATAAGAAGTGACTAACGCTGATGATTCTAGTGGCAGTGCAGCATGCAGGACTTGAAACTGGACCTCATCTTTGGTCCTTGCCTTATCTGTATGTGTAGACTTTAAGTACCATTAAAACTTGACCCTGCGAAGAAGGGCCAGACTTTTCCTGGGCAGTGCTTTCATTAATCTCTTCAGGAATAAGTGTCTCCAAAGGAGGAAAATCTAGTTCCTTTCCTTTCCACCACAAATGGGGGGAGAGAGAGAGAGGGAGAGGAGATCAATAATTGTGGGGAATTAAAAATTAACCTGCCTCCCCATTCTATTTTAGTGGCATGTGTTATAAAACATTTACAACCATCTGCTGCTGGGGATGTTACTGGAATTGTAGTTTCACTGTTTTGGAAGCTGAAGCTGAGAGGTTGACTATGCATCTGTTGCAAAACTTGATAAATATTGTGCAAACGAGCCCTGACTCCAAATCAATTTGAAGTTTTTCAGCACTGATGACCAAAATCCAGATTAGGCAGGGGAAAAGAAATATTTCTGCAGTCAGAGTGCTAGCAGAACTGCCAACAAGATGATGATGTGTATTTCCGGGGAAAATTTGTAAATCCTCCTTGACATAAAAATAAATAAAAATCCAAATTTGAAATAGCTCCTGCCAATCAGTTCTTTGTCTCTTTGGCACTAATTCTTTTATATGCAGAAAGAAGGGTTTAATTTCTGCCTAGTGAATCTCAGAAAAAATGTGTTTCTTTGCATGCTATGGCAATGAAGACAACCCACTGGATACACGAAGAAACTGTGGTAAGATTATCTTTGGGATTGTGGAGTTTTATCTACAGTTTCTTCGTGTATCCAGTGGGTTGTCTTCATTGCCATAGCAAGGAAAGACAAATCAAACAGGGATTTTCCTAGAGCTGTTTACAAATTTTAGGAAAAACTTTATTAAAATCNGTGTATCCAGTGGGTTGTCTTCATTGCCGTAGCAAGGGAAGACAAGTGTTTTTCCTAGAGTGTTTTTCCTAGAGCTGTTTGTGAGTTTTAGGAAAAACTTTATTAAAATGACCAAAGCGATTCAAAGTTTTGAATGGTTACAGATTTGTTGATACACATAGATCCTCCCTACTTTGTCTTATTACAGTTGACCTGAAATTAAGAAAGGGAGGATAAAAGCAGAAATTGAAAGCATGATAACATGAAGAAATTTGGGGACATGAAAATATATTGACTGAGTTTAGCTCAGTTTCTGGTATTTTTCTATATATGTGCACGTGTGTGTGTTTGTCTTGAGCTTGATAGAATATAATGCAGTTTTCAAAACTGTGATAGACGTTAGCTGCTAATTTTTTCCTCCCAAGGTCCTAGTAGAAAGGAGCAGTCCAGATGAACTAGATGTGAAAGGCGACTTGCAGCAGTCACATGGAAATCACCAGGAGAGAGAAAAGAGTGAGTTCTAAGAAATACAGTGTTTTTCTGTATCTACTCCCTGTAGCAACTGATACTGATGTGCTAACACACGGGATGTTTGATCTTTTGATCATTGCATTGCTTGGCTAAAAAGCATTCCTGCTTTTTGTTCATCCCTTGCTTGCTTCAGGTGAGAGTGTGAGTAGCGACGCATCCCTTGGCTATAATAATGAAGTGGAGATCGCGCTTATCCCCTGGCAAATGTCTGAGGAAGAGCATGAGGTTAATGCATCAGCAGATGTTTGTGTGGATCCCCAGGCACCTCGCTGGTTTCAGCTTAGTCCTTCAGATGCTACAAATTTAACAGGTATTTAGCTAAACAAAATTTTATATTTTAGATTTTTATCCTCAAAGGAGTTTATACAATGCAATTTGATTATAAAAGTATATTGTTTTTAGCCAAGGAAGAATTACTGCTTTAATTCATCCTAATTGCTCAGTCATTTTTTTCCAATTTGAATTTTCCACAGAGAAGACTGGGAGGAGATCTGATCAATATGTATAAGTATTTTAGGGGAGAATGTAGGGAGGATGAGGCCAGGCTCTTCTCCATGCTGGCTGGTGACAGGATGAAGGTGAATGGGTGCAAGTTGAAACACAGGGAAGTTCCACCTCCATGCAAGGAAGACCTTCTTTCTTATGAGGGTGACAGAGCCCTGGCACATGCTGCCCAGGAAGGTCGTGGAGTCTCCTTTTCTGGAGATCTTCCAGACTTACATGGATGCCACCCTGCGCCATGTGCTCTGGGTGGCTCTGCTTGAGCAGGGATGATCTCCAGAGGTCCCTTCCAACCCTAAGCATTCTGTGATTCTGTGTGAAAATAAAATATGGATTAGAAAGATTTTGTTTATTTGCTTTTTTGGGGTGTGTATATTTTTAAGGGTATTCTTCAAATTATCTCATATTGTAAATGACTTGCAAGCATTATCACCAAGGTTTTGTTCGTAGTGTATTGTTAGAGGAGATTTGAATACCCAGAATTTAAGGAACTGGGAAAATCAATTTGAGGCTGATGTAGGCTGTCACAAGTTGTGAACTGGAAAATAAGCACACAGTTGAGATTGATTGCATTATCATATGTGATTACCACTCATCTGGTGAGATGTGGTAGCTGATTACACAGGTACTCTTTGCCTGCCCTTGTATTGAAAGAAAATGATTAATACATGTTTGAAGTTGATAGACTGTATTTCATAGGTGGGTGGTCTAAAAATGTGCAGGAAGTTTCTTATTGTGTATTTCAGCTGATAGGAAATAATTGGTTAATTCACAATATATTTCCTTGTTTTAATCTTCTTGTTGTTCTTATCTATACTTGAAGAACACAATGACAAAGCAAGTTGTAGGAGGAGAAAGAACTTTTTGTTAGACCTAGAACTAATTTCTTTCGGAATTTGGCTTTAGCTTTACTAAGAAGCAAGTTACCTGACAGACTTTGCAAATTTTTCTGTTTCTTTGTAAAATGTTAATGCTTGAGCATATTTTTCTTTGTTATTACTGTGTTTTTAGTTGCTTTTTTCTGTTGCTGTTTTTCTGTTATGGCTGAACGGCACACTGAACCTGAATGAATCTTTATGATATTTTGTCTTCATGTAGCGTGTTTTCTTCCTCACCTAAAAATATTTTGATTTAGGTAAATAAATGAAACTCCAAGTCATTGATTAGATTGAATACTCATACTTAAAGAGATCCCTTCAAAACTGTTCAGAATAATTATTCCTGTTTTGTAGCTATGTTCATATTTTATTGAACAAATTTACATTGCATTTCTGACTAGTAGAAATTGAACTTTTTTTTAAATTTACAGATAGCAGCGAATTCCTTGCTGATGATTGTAGTATAATTGCTGGTGGAAGCCTTACAGGTTGGCATCCTGATTCTGCTGCTGTGCTATGGAGAAGAATCTTGGGAATTCTTGGTGATGTGAACAACATACAGTCTCCTAAAATCCATGCAAAAGTTTTTGGGTATCTCTATGAGCTGTGGTATAAACTTGCAAAGGTATTGTATACAATGTTTACTCTAATGATAATGATCTTTTTATTGTAAGAACAATTAATAGTTTGGATTTAGGAATAGCATCTAGGACATAAGGATGGTTTTTGGATGATTCTTTCATAGATAATTTTGTAGGTGTTTCAGTGAGTATCCCCAATAGCATGTTCCTCTTCAGTGATAAGAGATTTTAAATGAATTAGCTTAAAAGGGTGATAAAACAGTGGCAGAGAAAATAGAAATGTAGCCTAGAATATTATCAGTGTTGGTGTTCAGCATAAAAGTCCATGGTATGTCTAAAATGGCAATTGTGTAGTGTGTGGGGAAGCACTATAAAACAATCTTTCCTGGTAGTGGTGGTTTCTGTAAAAATCCAGTGTGTACCATGGGGTTTAGTACTTTTGACTAAATAAAATGGAAAAGCAATCATTAGAATTAAAGAACTATTTTGGGCTAAGTTACTGTTTTTATTATCCTTTTTGTCTAAAACCTCAGATAAGAGACAACCTTGCTATAAGTTTGGACAATCAATCTACTCCGTTTCCTCCTGTTTTAATACCTCCTCTCAGAATATTTGCATCATGGTTATTCAAGGTAAGCTGCTGCTTTAATGTTTTCTACTGTATTCATACTGAAACTGTACGTATTTAGTTCCATGATTCTTAATTCTCATGATGACTGAGATGATGGATCCCCCCAATGTCTGTAGACATACATTGAAAATCACTAATCTAAGTTACCAGACCAGTTTTCTTCTGTTTGTTATTTGTACAGAGTTTGTTTCAGTAAAAACATACTTTAGACTTGCTTTATAGAAAGTCTTGCTGAAGATTCAGCCTTATGTTAACTGACTGCTAGAAGAGATGAGTTGATACAAAATCTTTGCTCTTTTCAGGCAACCACTCTGCCAAATGAATATAAAGAAGGCAAACTTCAGGCATACAGGCTGATCTGTGCCATGATGACTAGACGTCAAGATGTTATGCCAAATTCGGATTTCTTGGTTCATTTTTATTTTGTGATGCACCTTGGCCTAACAAGTGAAGACCAGGTATAAACTTTACTTGAAAAAAATATTCTATTACAAATAGAAGTGTCTGCATACTACATATATATATATAATATGTGTGTGGGCTCATGGGAATGTCTGTATTTGAATATCTGGAGTAGAATAGAAGAAAAGCTTTGCAAAAAAATACATGAAACTGTCCTGTAGCTTAATATTCTGTGTAGTCTAAGGTACTCTGATCTCAAAGTATATAGCATGTTTTCCTCCTTTGTTGTGACTCTCATTACTCTAGGTTGTAAATTTTTAAATAAGTTCTGCTTATGCCTTTCACAAGTAATCTCTTGGAAATCTAATTGTTTTAAGTTTCTGTTCACTTTCACACTAAGAATAATTTAAAAAGGAATTAGTGGGGTGCAAAAAAACCCACGGTTTAATTAAAGGGATGACACTGCTAAATGGTACTTACTGCTTTTGCTGTCCAGCATGTGATCTAGTGTTTTTGTTAAGATCTAATCAATTTTTGGTTATACTCAGAAGAACAATCCCTTATATGCTAAACTGTAAAGATCCATATGAACATTGAATGTGTATCTGACAAGTTTCCTTTGATATCTTTTATTTGTGACTTACTATCACAATTGTATCAGAGATTTGATATTTCTGCCTTGCGTTCTGTATAACCTAAAGAGCTCCTGTCCATCCATATCATAGGACTAATAGATGAATCAAGTTGGTTGTATTGGAAATGTTCTCGTGCTCGGGTGGTATAAACTCTTGTGCTATGCTGCGTGTTTGACCAAAGTGTTTAAATTTTGGTTTTGCTAAAATGAGCATCTCTTATGTCCAAATAATCTAATGTACCTTCAGAAAGCGTGTGGCTACAGAGCTGGTGCTCCCTGAGCTGCTGTCCAAGGTGCTCTCCTGTTTGCCTTTCTGGCAAGGTCAGGTAGATGTTGCTGCTGATTCCCTCCTGTTAGAGGTTTTTCCTTCTATCACAGGGCCTGAAGAAAATGCAAAGTTCTAGACACACTCCTGGGTAGTGGAGGGCCTAATAAGAGTTTTATGCTGATTTATGGGCAATGTCTGCTCATATTCCTTCTAGTGCCCTTTGTCGGTGCTGGCAACAAGATCTTCCAGAAGTAATTTTCATCTGTTCTTCCATGGACTTTTCCCACTACAAAACTAGTCCTTCAGGGGACACTTATAATAGTCATTTCACCTCTTTACCTGGTACAGAAGGGACCGCAGCAGGATTTTTAAATGAGAAGCGAGAGGGAGGGTTATTTTGTTGCTCTAACCAGGAGCTGTCATCAGGACGCCCTGTTTCTTTGCGCCGGTGTCACTTGTGGATCTGTCTGTTGCGGTTTGGCCTAATCTCAGAGACTGCACAGTGGGGCAGACTGCGTGGAGGAAGATGAGGGAAAGAGTTAATTCATGAAGGTAGTAGATAATCTGACCATGGATATAGCTAGATACTCATAATGGGGGGGGGGGGACAAAAACCTTGGATTATAAGTAGAATCGATGATATTGGAAAGCACTTCCATGGTTTTTTAGCGTTAGGAATAAACGTTTGTGCTGAGGCGAGCTGCTCTGGTGCTGGACTCCAGCAGAGGGCGCGCGGCCCTCTGCAAACAACTTGAGGGTTGTTTCTGGGTGTGCCAAACCCCTGTCCTCGGAGCTCTTTCATGGTTCGTGTTAAACCGGTGGAAAACAAGTTGCATGGATATGATTCTAGTTGTAACCAGTCGTAATTACACCCAGGCCTGATGCAGACCTGTCCTCTTGCTTGACAAGTGCCAAGTGGCTCAAATCCCGAATAAAGATTTGAGGGACCTGAAAGCTCCGTTTCTCTTGATGGGAGGTCAATACGCCATCAGACGTGGAGCTTTTCCTGGGTATTTTGATCTGCACATCGTCAAAGCAAAACACAGATAATGTGACATATTCCAAGACGCCCGCATTTTAATCTTCCAATGTAAGACATGCGTGTAGCGTAAGTTGTTTGTTTCTTAAAGCAGACTTGCATCAAGTTCTCATATTATGAGAAGCAGAGAAGCATTAACTTCCTTTCCTGCTCTAGCTGGCTTTGCACAAAACCTGTGTTGATTCTCCCTCTGGGTTGCTTGTGGTTTTACTGGTGCTTGTTGCAGGAAAGTCATACAGTTATACAAGCGAGTGTGCAGTCTGTGGTTTGTCTGGGTGTAGGCCAGTAACACTCATGGAAAGATGATAATCTACTCTCATGGCCTTTTCACCACTGTTCCCCCAAATAAAATGCTTCCTTAGAAGGGTAAAGACTGACCGGAGAGAGCTGCACTAGCAAAAATATGCCAAGACATCTTAGCAAGGTAATAGGGCTACTCTTGAAATGCTGCCTTTCTAGATCAACCCTTGAATATTTGTAGTATTCTCCTTTCTTCGCACCTGCATTATGCTAGATTTATGTTTTTTCTCTTGGGATAAAGGAGGAAAATCTGAATCCGAGAAAAAAGAGCAAGGAAGTTTGATTTAGTTTTGTCACTTGAAATAAAACCCTGGCAAATTTTATGTACTAAAATATGTTTAAGAACTCTGCAACATTCTCATTTTGCAAAGATACTGTCTGTTAAAAAAATAAGTCAAGCAGATTTTGTGAGATAATATCTAAAAGTCTTGGCTGCTGTTGCAACAACCAGAAAGTCATGAACACTTGCCACTTTTTCCCTGTTTGTAGTTTGTAGGAGTGCAGAGGGAAGGCACCTCTGGCCACACTCAGAGTTCTGGATAGCAAGAGCAGAGCTCCAACAAAAGATTCCTCTGCAGCACCAGCGCCTCCTGGCCTCAGGTGCTCAGTTCGCATGGCCAAGGGCTGCAGAGTCTCTTGCTTCTCAGCATTTCCCTAATGCAGTTTGGATTTCAGACAGTGCTCTGTCCTGGAGAGCAGAAGGACTTCACATCCCCACAAGAACAAACCATGATAATATCCATCTGTACTCAGACTCCTTGGATTTTTGCCTGTCTCCTTGCTCAGTTTTAAGAGGAGAAAATAAAAATTGGGTCCCAAAGCACTCATGAGAGAAACAAAGTATCAAGACCTTAAAAACAAGGTAATAGCCGCTACTAAATCAAAGGTGAAGGAATAGAAAGTGGAGATGGAGAGGATTCCAGGCATATGTTGTTTTTGTGTATTCGTTTACATGACATGGACACATTTTTGTGAGGTGCTAAGCTTGTGGCACTAATTTTTCATAGCAAGCTTCTCGATGTTGTGTTTTACTTCCTGCAGAACCATTTCCTGCATGAAAACTAATCAGTTTTTTAAAATGTGGTGTCAGTTGTGGATTAGTATTTTTGACTCTGTGTATTTACATGGCTTTGGTCCTTAGTTATAACTGTCCCATTGATTTAAGCTTCTTGCCATGTTGTAACTGGGATTTCAATCCTCGTGCAGGTTTACAACTTAGCAATTAAGCGTGCTCAAGGAATGAAGAATATAGAGTGAAGTTAAACCCTAAACTACAGCTCATCCCAGGCTTTTGGAGATACTTTGCACGGTGATGCTGCTCTTTTGTTCTTCCTTGGCTTCCTCTGTTTTTAGCTTTTTTGCCTCTTGGTGGCATACTTGACCACGAGTTTCCTTCTTTTTACTCTTCTGCGTTTGCCTCTTTTCCTCTGTTACAAAACTGGTTGAAGTATCAACTCCTGCTGCTTTGGAGTCTAAGTTCTCATTCAGTGTGCTTTGTTATTTAAACATTTCACATGCTGAGGGTAAAATCTGTTCCAAGTACAGATGGAGGAGTGTCTTGTACAAGCCAGAAGGATGTAGTCTGCTATGTGAGAACAGCACATTGTGAAACATGCGTTGCATAGCACTTGGTTCTTACAGCGTCCAGTATATGATGATCATATACTAAAAATACAATATACTGCAAAATCTGATACTCGTATTTCTTAATGATTTTTGACATAAGCCGTTATCTGGTGACCCTTGTAGGGAAGAAGATATATGGTTGGGCACCAGCCAAACATGGATCCTTGAATTTCATAATACTGCAGAATGCACCTGCTCCCCCTCTCCAATGTTGTTTCTAAGATTTAGGTTTTTATATACTGAAATAAACTTTTTCTTTGCTCAGATTGCTGGGAAATTCTCCAAATATGAGAAAAACCTCTACCCGTGATGTCTCAGAATTCGCAGGCAGCACAAAACAATAGCTCTGAAATACTGCATCCTGCTAGGTACCATGTGGCATTTTGAGATGTTTTTTGTCTTGTTAAATGGGGCTATTGTGTCTGTTAAAATGGATTTCTCTAACTGCTTGCGTTTCAGAAGCCCTAACAGTCTACTTCTTAAGCAGACAAAACCACTAATTTCTTTTGACAGAAGTGAACTATTGCTGCCTAGATTTTTTCATATTAACAAATCACAATTTTGTGGCAGCCCTATCCGGAGAAGTTTCTGGTGCAGCGACTTTCTTATTTCATTCAATAGAAACTTTAATTTTCAAGTCTGATAGTATCACAGAATGGATTTTCTGCAAAGCAACCTTGCTATGAGGTTTGGTTTGAGGCTGTCAAGAAGTAAAATGATGCCCTTAGTGGGGAGAAGAAAAAAATAATTTATCAGTTAAACTGGAGTCCCCCTTTGGAGACTCTGTCTGCCAGGAATTTTCTATGCCAAGCTAATATTGCCAGTAGTAATGTCATTATTAAGGCATGCGTTAGTGTTTCAGTTTGTCTGCAAAAGTACTTGAGACAAGACTTCAGATTAGGGAATGTCATAAAAAGATCCTGGATGGTTCCTTGGTCTCTATTAATATGGGTCATGAATGTATTTTTTAAATTATTTATGTTTTTTTTTTGTTTGTGCTGTCCATGGTACCTTAATGAGCGGGCAAGCAATCTCCCTTCCACAGGGAGATAAATGACACAGGCAAGATATTTCAGGAGTCTGTTGCCTTGCCACTAACAAGATTAAACTTCCCAGGTGTGGAGGGAAATATGATCCGGTTTACGCAAAGAAACTGGAATTGGAGCCCTTGCAGTGGAATATGGATCTGTTTTGTGAGATGTCCTATTTGCTGAGCACAAGCATAAATGTATTACTCTTAAGGCAGGCAGCTGTTAGCAGAGCAAGGGGAGGGAGTTTTTTTATGGGAAAATCATTGCAGGGAGAAGCAACGGAAAGATGGATTAACCCAAGGCAATCACATTGACTGTTTTAGCTCCGGTTTTTATGTGGCTACATAATTTATGAAAAATTAGACAGAAATCTTTTCTAATCTAAGTGTGATTATCAGTATTTTAGTTAAGTTTCTCTTGAACAAGATGTTTCCTTTTGAAACATGTGCCTCTTAAAACACAAATCTTACGTTACATGAGCAAACTGTTGTTATGGAATTAATCATAATGAAAATAGCACTGCCAATATAACGATAAAGAACTTAGATAAAGCACTAACTTAACTTTCTCAGTAGATAACAGTTAAATACAAATGCAGCTGCATTTATTTCAATAGACTTTTCCAGATAAACACAACTATCTGGATGCTGAGAATAGGTGTCTCTGAGATTACTACCTTCCTGCTGAAATGTATGTACTGTGTTCATTACTTGTCACTTTAAATTTCTTTTTTCCTTATTCCTCTGCATTTTGCTGCTTTTTGTAAATTTTGGTGTTGAGAGAAAAAAATAATACATTTTGAATGCATCTGAAATGAATACAATAGTGTTCATGGCAAATGCAGCCTAACATTTCAAACTTGTCTCTTATCTCCTGGGATATACAAAAGAGCAATGCAAGAGAGTAGTTTGTAAAAAAGCTCCCATGGCACTCAGTGCTCAAGATTTAGCAATTAGCTTAGCAGATGAGAGAGGAGATAGTGATGCAACTGAACTGCATCTAATTTGTCTATATCTATGTGTCTAATAGCAAACAGCTCTGCACGAAGTGAATAATTCTCTGCAACAATTGCATCATCTCAGATGAGCGAAGTTGCTGTATACTTGGCAGTAGAGAATAAGTCACAGCTGAATTACCTCCAACTCCTTAGCTAAAAATAGTTACTTAAATGCCTCTTTGCAGTACAGTTGTAACAAACATGCCATTTTATAAAACCACTTAAAAAATTGTCATGAAAGAATGAATGGGGAGAGTTTTTATAAGCATCAATATTTTGATATATTTAAAAATTGAGAGCTCACCTAGAAATGTCTGAAACCTTCAGAATTCAGGTGATAATCACTCCTTTGTATTTGAATTATCAGTTAAAGTTCCCTTTCATGAACTGTCTTAGATTCTGTCCAGAAACCCCCTGTTCAAGTTGAGCTCTTCCACTATCTTGCCTGTTAAGGACTGACCCAGTTAACGCTCAGGGGTGTAAAAAGCCTTTTTTGTGTGTATGAGTGCATGGGGGTCACAGTGGACAAGCAACACAGTCTAGACAAGGCAAGACTGAGGTCAACCTTTGGACTTAACTTTTTACCTTTCAAGCAACCAGCAATTGCTTCCAAGTGCAGTTGTTCCCCTCAATGCTAGAGCCTCGCTGCAGTGATTCTTCACTCTAGTTTCATCCTGGAAGTTACTTCTGGAACTTGGCTTACCCAAAAATGGCATGTTAAACCCTTTTCCTTGACAAGGATCATGTTTATGCTCGTTGGAGTCTTGATGTGTTGTGTAACTCCTGTTTCACCTGCATCTGGGGTGTCCCCTGCATCTAGAGTCTCCTGCATCTAAGGCCATCTGGTCTCGGGACTTGAGGTCTCCACCTTTCCTCATGTCCTCTGTCACCCTTTGGGCAGGATGTCGTTTGTTCCTGATGTGCTTTGTATGGGATTCCTCAGCTGTAACAGCCAAAGGGCACGAAGCCCCCACTTCCCTGAGGGCAGCAGGGTGCGTGTCAAGGATGTGTTGAAGGATCGAAGCTCACAGTGCGTGCGCTCGGAGCCCCATCGTGCGGCTGACAGCTCTGTGCAGCTGCCAGCACCTGGAATGCTCTCCCTCTGCTAAGGTCTGAAAGGCTCTTGGAGCAGGTGTGTTCTGCTGCCAGGTTCACATGTGCATGGTCTTTGAAGAGGTAACCAACCACTGTCTATGTTCAGGAGACTGAGCAAACGTTTGTATGGTGACAACTCTCATCCTGTCCCCTTAAAGTCAGGGGGCAGTTTTCCGATGTTTGTTGGATGGTTTGACTTAAGGAAAGTCATTGCATGTTCTTGTGCAATTTTTCAAATGTTTAAATGTTTGGGACAGTTCAAATAGCATTGTTTAATGCTGCTTTTTTGCAGCATTTTGCAGTTTTTTTAAAGAGGGCTTTAAACTCTTCTTTTCTTTGAGCTAAGATACCAAGAACTTGGTGAGACTTTGTGTTACTATTAGCTTAACCTGAATGTTGTTCTCATTCATGTTATCAGAGTGAAACAGAATATGCTTTCAGGCTGCATTATGCTTCCAAGTAACTGCTTCAGTACAAGCATTGGCAAGACACTCATGGCTGAATTTTGTAGAAATATCAGAAATATTTTCCCCGGAGCTCTATATACCCAATCTTAAAAATATTGCTTTCTCATCTCGACACCTTACTCTGATGTGCGATTGTTTGCCTGTTTGTTTCCTCTGTTTTGAGAGGTGAACTGGTCGCTGTTATTGCAAGTTGAAAAAGAAAAAAAGCTACTGACAAAAGTAAATAGTTGTCCAAAATATTTGTCACTAATAATCTGTTTGCCTTGGTTTTGCTCTGTGTCATCTGTTCAAGAAATAAAATTCTCCTGAGTATTGTGACTGTGAAGACTCTAAGCTTAGATTGAGAAGGGAGGAGCCAAGTGTAATTGAAGCCTACCCTGGAAAGTTTCTCTCAATCTTTGAATCTTACTCTACAGGGCTTCACTTTGAACCAGAATTAAAAGAAAAATGTGATTCTGAAAGCTGTCCTAGGAGTACTTCCTTGCAGTATCTCTTGCCCAATGCTCTCAGCTCTCCAAACTATATTAAAGAGACTCATGGTAGTTCTGTCCAAACTGCTCCATCTGGTTAAGCGATGGGAATTTTGACTTGGCAAAAAACTTTACTGAAAACAGTTGTCGAGAGAGGTTCTGGGATCTCCATCCTTGGAGATACAGGGAGCATGACTGGGTATAGCTATGAGCAACCTGCTTTCGCTGGGCCACCCTTTGATGAAGAGGTTGGACTGGATCTGTGGAGGTCCCCCTCACCTAAGGGAGTCTGTGATTCCAGGTAAAATAAAAATGAAACAAACTTTTTTTACCTGAGAAATGAGCCAGCAGAGTTTTGAAGTTAACTTTAACAAATTGGGAAATGTGTGAACTACATACTTTTCCTTTCTTGACAGAGCCTTTTTGGGTAAGGATACAGTAGTCTGAAGATACTAAGGAAGATAGTAAAAATACAGACTTAAGAAATTCTCTATGAAAGAGATTGTGCTGATGCCTTTTTAAGTCTGATGATGTTAAGAACAGAAATAACTTGAAAAATGGGGAAGAAATCCCAGTAGGCTAGCAGATGTCCTTGGTGATTAAATTACAGCACATACAGATTGGATATATTTCATCAGGCGGACCCGTAAAAGCCAGCAGAATGCTGTACAGCTGAAGACAGAAAAGTTAACAGCAAAAATGTTTAGTTTGGTTCCTTTTATAGCAAAAGGAATGACTTAAAGATGAAATATCTTACCAAAGAAGATGGTGGTATTAATTATATCTGCTAATGTATTCTGCATGGTTGTCTGGGAGCCTTTTAATTTATTTAAGATACACTGTCCCTAATTATGGAAAGGAAGTTATATTAGTTGCATAGTAAGCTTATGCAGGAGCAATGACTGTGGCAAGTGGTAGGTTTCTTATATGAGATTGCTTATTTGTAACACTGAGCTTTTTGTAGTGCAGTACCTCTGCAGAAGCCCTCTTAATTATCTCTTTGTATTAACCTTCATCAGAGATTCTGGGAAAAAAAAAAAAAAAAGTACTTTTAAGAACTTAATAGGAAGATGTAAAAGCTGCTTGCGGGGACACGTATTGACTGGGCACAACTTGGCTTCCTCAGGGCGCCACAAGCAAGCAGCTCCATTCCATGTGCCAGGGTAAGCACTTCTTGGCCGTATTTGTCTGGTGTCCGAGGACCTTTTAGTTGCACGGAGGTTCAGAAGCCATAAGGCATTTCAGATTTCTCTGGGCTGCCATTTGAAAAAGTCCTAATACAGGCTGCTGTATATAACAAGGCTTAGAGTCCTGTGTTTTTGTTAATGATTTTCTCTATTACCTTCCCCCACATGCCACTTTCTGTAGGGCGCTTCCCTGTTACCCCTGCTTTGCAGACACGTTGCACTTCAAAAAGAAGTGTCTTATGGGGCATTGCGCTTCCAGTGCAGAGCACAGCCCACCTGCTGTTCCACATGCCAGGTGCTGTCCAAGCCCTGTGTCCCTTGCTTGTCCCTGGTGGGATATTTCTCAATTGCAGGTGGTCAAGCATGAGCTGTCTGGTCCGGCAGGAGGAAAGGGGAACCTTCCTGGTGCCACCTGAAGGAGATCTGAGTTTGGACACGGTTATGGTAGTTAAACTCATTTTTGAACACTCCCATTCCTTTGAAATGGCTTTCCTCCAACCAAAATACTTGTTCCCTCATCTGTTTTGGCTGTCCCGGCTGTATTGCAGGCATGCTCCCCTTGTAGCCCTCCTCGTGAGGCTTTTTGGGATTCTGGCCTAAATCGAAATAAGTACTTTCTTTTGAAATAGAGAGGATGACTTCCATCCCTTGCCTCTACCATTTTGCTCACACCTGTTCTTCCATCTCCCCAGTTATCTTTCTAGCATTAGACTCTCCCTGGACGAGTTTCTTGTTCACGCATCCCTGCAAGGCTGTACATATTTGGTCATCCTTCATTTTCAGTACTTTGTTTCATTTCTCCCTTTTTTTTCCTCTGCTTATTTTAATTGTGCTATGACTTCCTATGCAATTCTGTTTCTCTGAATCAGAAATATTTTAACTTATTGTTTTTCTGTTACCTTTAAAACATTTAGCAAGGTTACATGACTTACCACATTTGCACTTTTCTTTTTTGCTCTTCTGTGCAAAACAACCCCTTATCAAGAAAACTGATTTGACATATAGATGAAAGTAAAAAGTCCAAAGAATTCAGCAAATTTCAGTCTACTGGGATGGAGACTCTGTCCTTCTGCCCAGGCAAGTGCCCACCCTGCAGTGCTACAGGGTGCCCCTTTTCACAGGTGCTCCCAGATAACTCATGTTCCCTTCGCTAAAACCCCTTTTCCTGCAAATTGCCAACCCCAAGCTCTACAGCTATTTCAGCACTGTCATGCTAATATCTTAAAATCGTATATTTCTAAATGGTCCAGGCAAAGAGATTTGAGAGAAGGGTGAGTCTCTCAATGTTTTGAGCAATGCCACCAAATAACTATCTTGGTAAGTGTATCTAACAAATGTGCATTCAGGTACTTCCCTCTTGCATAAACTTTACCTGTTGCTTGCAGTTTGCAATCTGTCCTTAGTGATAGTGGTTTCCTAAGTTGCAAAAATATAGAACATCCTTTAAAAATGGGAAAAACTTAACCACATGAAACAAATACTTTTTTTTAATCTCGTTCCTTAATAAAGCATCATCTGATCATTGCTGCACAAGTACTAGAAGTGTTCTGAGTTATTAATATGGCTTCAAAAGAGAATGGAGGCAGCAATTGACAGCAAGGGATTTATTCAGCAATTTTGCATTTACAAACAACCCTACTCAGGTTTTCTAAATTGAACAGTCATCCTGGGTTTAATGCTTCTCCCTGTTGTATTGGATCACAAGATACTTTAGCAAATTTTAATTATTTAGAGATTTAAATGACAGATTCGGATCTTTTGTTTTAGGTTGACTTTGACGAACTATTCCTGGGGCTTTTTTAATGTGTTGAAATACTTCTCAAAAATTTTTATCAGAATTTATTTTTGGCAAGTTAGCTCTTACCCTAGGTATTCTTGCATTTTAGGTAACTTGCATTCAATAAATGAGTGACTGTTCCTTTAAATCACAAAAAGGAAAATAAAGGCTTTACTGTTTAAGTCATGTCTAAATTAATCATCTTTCTGGGTTCTAAAATTTAGCCCTTAATGCTGTGGATCTCCATGCAGAACAAGTGAACTTTAAGTGAAAAATCCATGTTGTTCCTGTTAGGGGACAACTGGAAACGTGATCAAGGCAGATGGCAAGCTATTTTGTTACACCTGCAATCTGCGAAGGCTTGCACAGAAATTAGGCAAAGAATATTTTTGTAATTGCCCTTTCAATGAACTTGCATATTTTTTTTTTCTTCCACTTATTCAAAGGATGTTGATGACCTTATTTGGATTTACTAGATTATCCTATATTGAAATATTATGCCATTTATAGAGTTAATCCATTTGAGATAGAGTTAATCCTTTTGAGATGGACATGCTTGTGATTGCCCCCTACTCTCCCCTCCTCCCCATTTTTAACACTACGGTGCATCATTTGGAATTGAAATAGTCCGTAATGGTTCTTTTTTTCCACTTTTATTTAACAACATGAACACTAAATTATAGCTGTGCAATTATGTAAACAATAGAAATGCTTCCAGAATGAACACTTCCTTTTAAATTTTCATTTTGTGTAATTGCTGAAAGGTTTGGGGCCATAATAAACCAAAATTATTTTACACATTTATCGTTCTAAAGGTCAATTATGGAAGAAGTAAAGGAACAACACTGTACCAAATGAGTAAACCAATTTCTATTGCCATCACCATATGTTTTTCTTATTGCTTGTGTTTTTCCAGTTACTGTGTACATAGCATTCAATTAAAGTGATTCATTTACTAGGCTGTAAGCTGCTGAACACAGTTTACATTTATAGAGCAGAGCTTTGAGGGGAAGGAAACAACTTGCCTCTGTTTGAATTACCTGATTTTTGCAGGATGGGTGATAGCCCATATGTTCTCACTCAGGGCCTTTTGCACAAACCTGAAGCATTTGATAAACTTGCAACACTACCAAACTGCTCCATGGAGCTGGACTTCAGTTGGCTACGTTGGGGACACCACAGCTTTGCTGAGAAATAAGGGAAAATGCGCCCAAAATCATGGGGAAAGGCCTTGGAGAGGAGTGGCTGCCTTCAGTCTATTCTGGATGTGTAACAGCAGGTTCTGAACTGGGCTAATTTTAAGTCACTAAGGCTACCACAAATTGATCCTAAAGGATGTGGGGTGAAAAATGGGCATGTGAAGTCCTGGAAAGCCAGGCTGGATACCAGGTGTGACACTGCGCTTCCCCAACAGCTTCCTTCACGTCTGTGATATCACTGGGGCATATGGGCTGTGTAGCAAATTCCTATTTTTGAAGCTTCATAACAAAAAAGGAAAAGGATTATTGAGAGTTATTTCAATATCTTTCCAAAATAAATGTTAAAAACCTTTTTCTCTTTTTATTTATTCGTTTTTTTCCCAGAATGGAATTTATTTATTTAGTAGCATTTCTTTTAAACAGCAAATAGAGTTTATGCAACCAAATTCTTATGGTTTTTGGAATAAAAATGTTGTTGCAGGTTATGCTGGATGCAAAAACTGTTATTTATGCTACACTAATTTCATAGGTATTAATGGTTTAATATAATGGTTTTATAATGATCTTTTTCCTCCTGTTTTTGAACCGCTGCATAAAGCGGTTTTAATTAGGTGGTCAGACTGGTACCTGTAGCTGTCGTGAATTTTGTGAAGGAGGCTACAGGTGGACTCCTCTGCAGATACAGCTCCGCATCCAAACAAGCCTCCCAAAATAAATGTTTATCCGAGTCCTTGCAGATATGTGGTAGCTCCCCAAGTCCTGATTTTGGTGATATTTTCAAGCTTTATTTTTTTTTTGCCTGCAAAGAAGAGTGACTGTTAGTTGTGCCCTCGGCAGAGGGAAGTGCCGAAGGCAGGGCCCGTGCGGAGCCGTTCGGCCCGCGCTGGACCCGCTGCTCCGCTGCGGCTCAGTCGTCGCCTGTGTCAACAGCCCCGCGCTCCCATCTGCTGCTCCCCGCAGAGCCCCTGCCCGACGGTGCCGCGCGGAGCAGCCCTGTACCTGGCCCCACCGGTAATTACAGGTGTGCGGTGCCCAGGGGAGCCCGCGCGTTAATCAGCCGCTTAATTATAGAAAAGGGGCCTCTTTTGTTCGGTGGATTGCAGGAGTTTTCCACCCGCTTTACGAGCGGCTGCATCCATCTGCTCCCTCTTTTTGAATGTTTGCATTGACTGTTATTGACTTTAAAATGTATCAAAGGAAGTGATTAAAACTAGTTTAAACATTAACTCGAGTGGCGTTTTAGCTTATACGGGGAAGCGAAAGCATTATCTGGTACAATGTTAAAATTGAATATTATTTATCTGGTAATATCTGAACTATATAACCCTGTTTATTATTTCATAAGATTTCATGTTACTGCCGTAAGTCCTTTAATAGAACAATAAATAGATTTTTGTCCAGGTGTTAGCAGTGCTTAGAGAAAATACCCACGTAATTAAAACATATCCACAAATGGAGAAAAGGTGAATTTGATTTCCCTAGAAATGGACTGTAAAGACACATTCTGGTGCAAGTCCTTTTTTCTTTTTTTTTTAAACGCATGGTAAGAGCAGAAAAGCAGTAGACAAACATGAAAGAGCTGTTTTCCTTTCCTTTGAAACTTTAATAAGAAGAAAAATAATTGTGAGCACCATATAGAAATATCGGAGTAGCGCTACGTGGGTTTTGTGCTTTCAACCTANTTTAATTTTTTTTTTTATTTTTTTTTAATGCATGGTAAGAGCAGAAAAGCAATAGATGAACACGGAAGACCTGTTTTCCTTTCCTTTGAAATTTTAATAAGAAGAAAAATAATCGTGAGGACTATATAGAAATATCGGAGTAGTGCTACGTGGGTTTTGTGCTGAACTTTCAACCTCCTGCAACCTTGTAGATGGGGAAATTTCAATTCATCCAGGAACATTATTCTGCTCCAGAGACACTGAAGAACTGAAAGACAGAAGATGTTAACATTGAAATACTCATGATGTGTATCAGAGCAATTAGGAGAGCAAAGATGGGATTAGTAGTCTATTCTTACAGATATAATGCTTCTTCTTTTAAAAAAGTGTATGCTCTTTAAAGAGCAAAGAAACATCTTTTGCACCTAAGACTTATCTGTATTTGTTATTTAGGAGAAGAGGGATATATAATAATTAATTCAGGTAGCATAGGTTTCTCTGTGTTACTGTGCTGCCTGTAATCACTTTTGCATTTGACATCCATGTTTTTCTCAAATAGTCTAGAAAAAAAATCCATGTATGCTGGAGCAAAGGAGCAGCAGTAAGCAACCTGTTGCAGGGAGGTATTGTCTCAGATTCCCTCAGGGAAAAGTGGACAATTTCATTATTTTTATGACTACAGAATTTTGAATAATCTGATTTTAGGTAATGCTTGATTTTCAGAAAATGTGGAACTTCATCCTAAAATCAATTTATGATTTGAATGTTTTGGGGAAAAGAAAATCTTATTTAACAAGAAAACACTTTTCCTACTGAATGTACCTACAGAGCGAAGTAGTAGTTGTTATGGGATAATAAATTATACAGAAATCTGTGTGACTGTATGAAATGCTACCTCTTACTTTGAGTATAGAGCCAGCAAATTATAAGGCCACATCTTCTCGAGAAGAGTGTGTCTTTTGGGGTTTGTGTGTGTGTTGGCTCTTCCCAAAGAGGTGATTATTTATTTTTTTTTTTTTTTCTCTCTCCTCCAGGATATTCTCCACACTGTCATAAAGCATTGCTCGCCTGCCTTTTTCTTCCTGGGCTTACCGGGCTTTACGATGCTGATCGGAGACTTCATCACGGCCACGGCCAGAGTGCTCGGGGCGGACGCACCGCAGGTGAGCGCGGTGCCGCTGGGCGACCCTGCTCCCAGGGTGCGCGCGGCTGCTCGCGAGCCTCGGATTTCTGCACTCTGACAGGTGGGGACTCATTAGTGCTCCGTGGAGCTGGGCTCTCGGGGCAGGTACCATGGCAGCTGATGTGTGAAATTGTCGGGTAAGGTGACGTGCTAGTATTGCAAAGGTGTTTCATCAAAAGGTCAAGGTGCGAGAAATCGTATCCTCACTAATATCGCGCTGCGTTTGCACACTAAAAGCACGACTCGGATTTCAGAATCTCATTACCATTTTTCAGGAAGCACATATTGAAAATATGGAGGGTTTTAGCAGTGCAGGCTTTCTTACCAAGTATCAGCACTCCTAGAAGTGTATTTATGAATCCATTAAATGGATGAAGGAACAATAAAATACCAAATTAACAATGGATATCAAAATGAATGTGAAGATCTGATAATCCTGGAAAAAGTAAAAAGTGTGAGACCTTTGCTATATATGAAATTGCAGTTCAAGAGAGTGCTTCCTGTCCATGTGTTTTTAGTGCTCTTGGATTGCTAATGATCCTGCATGGGCTCACAGACCTCTTGCTACTTCAGCAGGACTGAAACGGTGATTCTAATTACACTTTTTCATTGTTACTCAAGGAATTTGCAACCATTAATTTTCTGACATCTGACATCTATATAAAAAAATGTTCTGAGCCAATAAATTATTGATCCAAATCTTGAAGTGCTAATAAGAAATGAAAATCCAATTTTCCCTAGAAAGTCTTTTTAAAAAGTCTCTTTTTCTCCCACAAGCATGGAACTTGTGTATAGCGTGCTAATTTTCAGCATTATGAAAAGTCATGTAGCAGTAAATGCATTTATAGCTCTTTGCCCTATGGTTTTTGACAGATTTATTGAAATGGGAATCTCTCTATGTATTTTTATTATGTGCATAGTTAATTCTAGTGCAGTCCTAGATATAGGAGATTTATGAAGTAGAAAACTCTTTTGAGAAAGAGTTTGCCAAAAGTTGAAAAGCATAAAATAGACTTTGGGAAACAAGAAAGGAGTATTTAGGCCATTGTATGAAAAGTGTTTGAAATTCCTGCTACAGATTTGCAATGAAGCAATTTAGAAAGAGTGACGTGGTCAGCTATACACAGGTGTGAGACAAGCTGCATTTTTAAACCTGATTTCCTGATAAAGAGGATGGTGTGGGAGAACTGAAGAGGAGGGAATAGGTAGGAAAGAGATGGTTTGTAATGAGAAACCGTGTTAAGCAGCAATAAAGAAAACGTTACTGTTGTGATAACACTGCATAAAAGTAGGTGAATGCCGCTAGGGTATAGACCTTAGAGAGGTGTATCCATTTAGAGCTGGACCTTAAAATACAAACCTCTATAACTAACAGTATGTTCTTGTAAAATAGGCAACTGTGTAAAGGTAAATATTTAGTAAAACAAATGTCATAATTTGACAAGAATGTGTATTACAGGCTTTTCATATATAAAAGTATTTTTAAGATAATTATTCTTCATCTGTTTGGTCATTTAGTATGGGAAGATAAGTAGAGTTCTATATGTGTATTTTAAATTTTATGTGTCCAGTAGATGTACATCTGTTTTTCAAACAAAGATTCCTACAGAGCAAGCTTTAATTCTAACTTATATCTCTAAATCAACCTATGGATGCCTGAAATAAGGCTAATTATCAAAAAACAACATTAAGTCTTTTTGGCACTTTCATCTTGGACTCTGTTTAGAAAGGTTCAATTCTGTACCTTTACATTTTCTAGTTGTTTGTGGTTTATAGCTAATAATAAAATACTTTGCAGTGTATATAGTTTATGTTTATGCTCATTACAATTACTCAAAAAAAATGCTGTTAACGGCACACTTCATCTACATAGCTAGTATTTTGGCATCTCTTTGACCACTGCGTTCAAGAGCAGCCCAGAGCCTTTCCGTAATGGAAATTACTGAGTTAAGGAAAAGCTAAAAGCCTTTTTCAGCTCCACAAATAGAGCAGCTGGTTCCTGATTTTCATACATATGACATACGTATAGTCTGCGTCCTGCACTGTGGAACAAGGTGTTTCAGCTTAGTCATCGAATCCCCAGTATCGGGGACCTCTTTGAATGCCCTGTAGTTTCCCTGCTTCTCCACCTGCAGAGTTTCTTTCTTTCCAAGGAAGCAGCCCCACACAGGGAGATGTTGCTCATCCTATTGCATGCTACAGGAATAACCCCCTCTCTTACACTCATGCCGGACCAGGGGCTCCTAAAAATACNCTCTTTGAATGCCCTGCAGTTTCCCTGCTTCTCCACCTGCAGAGTTTCTTTCTTTCCAAGGAAGCACCCCCACACAGGGAGGTGTTGCTCATCCTGTCCCATGTCCCACAGGAATAACCCCATCTCTTACACTCGTGCTAGACCAGGGGGTCTTAAAAATACCGCCATGGAAGCAAGAGAAGTGGAGAAGGTAGCGTAGACATCAGGAAACAGAATAATTGTACTGAAACACCTAAGTAACGTTTGCTTGGTACGGAAAGAGCTTTGCATAAGGTTCATTGACAGAAAAACAGTACAACAGTCTTGCAACAAAAAGGAGCATGGGGAAAATAAGTGTCTACAAATCGCTGCTGTAATATTTCTTCCACTGTAGTTTTAAAGGAAAGAAGAAAGGCAAGAAGTAGATAACATCAACTAGCTCACAACTTAAGATGTTATTTTTATAATTTTACAAAGATAAAATTTTGTGCTACCGTCCTCTTTCTTTCCTAGGCCCCTCGTTCGGAAGCTCACACCATCCTTGGTTCTCTTGTTTGCTTTCCAAATATCTACCAAGGAATGCCACTGCTGCAGCCCATTTCAGAAGCTGTCGAAATCGTCACAGGAACTGCAGATGTAAAAGTGAAGTCACATTTCATTTGTAAATCTTTATGTAGCCAAGCATGTTTATAGTTAAATCAGTTTGTTTTTATTGCACACTTTTTCTTAAAAATAAACCCCTCCTCCTCCTGAAACCCCACACGTTATACGTACTTATTTGGTAAGTGTTGCTTTGCTTAAAATGCACCATAAAATTAACAAAGCTTAGATAGTGCAAATTACATTTTATTTTTAAGGAGAGTGAACTGGCTATGATCAAATGCTATGTTTTTCAGCCAGATGCCTGTCAGTTCAATTCATTAAGTGTTGTTGGTGCTATTATTTAAAGGGTCTACTCGCTGTATCTGTGTGTAATACTGATTGACTTGTCCTAAAGAGATGCAATGTGTGCATAAAGGGAGATTTTTTTTGCCTTATTAATACTATAATAAATTTGGGATAATGTATTTTCTGGGGCACCCTGGGGCCTTAATTGCACGACTGGAATTAAACCTTTGTAATTTAATAATTCACAGTAAGAGTCCTGGAGGGGAATAACAAAACTCCCCCATCGCCTCGCACCATGAAGCCGAATAAAAGGCACCTACAATGTTGCCTGTAGTTAAAACCTGTCCTAGCAGTGGCCTAGCACCAATGTTGGTTGCCTTTTAGTACAATAACTCTGTTTTTTTCAATCCTGGCACAAAATCAGCCCTGGCTGTGGAGGAATCCCAAAAAGAGAAGGGAATGCCAACTATTTAACCTTGTCTATTCTACCTCTTAGTTTCTTAACCAAGTACAACTCAAGCCCCAGGGAGAATGTGCTAAACAGTCTGAGTTTAGAAACAGTGTTTTGTCTGGACCAAAATGTAGACTGAATTTGTCAAAATGTGACTTGCTTAAAACTTAAACACCATACATTGAATTATCATACATTGAATTATCAAATGCTGAATATGTGCTTAGTAAATATCCAGCAGCTCTGCAAAATAATTGATTTCAATCTTGATCCTCGTATGTGATTTTAACTTAATTATTTATCCATAAACAGTAGTGTATTCTATCTATAATAGCAAATTGGCCTCCTTTGACAATGTAAAACTGACATGTAGTAAAAAATACTTGGGGAAAAGTCTATTTAACTTGTGACCTTGTCAAACTTAATCAACTCTAAATAAGAGGTATTATGAAAAAAGAGCTTATTCTAATTGATTTTATTGTTTTAGGGTTACCTCATAAATATTTTATTGAAGAATGCTACTGAGGAGCCAAGTGAAGCTGCAAGGTAAAATATTGAGTAAAAGAAAGCAATGGGAGTGTTAAGATGGCAAAAAAAATTAAATAAAGCAAAAGTTTTGCTTTTTCTTTCTGGAATCCTTTACATGTCCTTTACATGAAACAAATCCTTTTTATTATATTCTTCGGCATATATTTAATTAAAGAAGGGGCTTTGTTGGGGAGGTACAAATCTTTCAAATGCATTTCTTTTCAGTAAGACTGAACTTGAATGGCAAGTACATAGTCTCACAAACATAAGGCAAATATAAAGACTGAGTATTTTTACATTTATCGTTAAAATGCTCTTACCTGCATCCTGCCTCTCTTCAAGTAGATATATGAATCAGATTGCATTTTAGACCTTCAGAAATGTTGATATTTTGACCTGCTTTCAGTTTGGGCTGCTATTTAAGTGATGAAGAGCCAGCAGGTGTGCGGAGGGTCTCTGGTGTTGGGGCACTCGGAGCAGAACCCCACTGTCTGCTGGAGACCCCCAGAGCGAGCGGTAGCAGATGCTTCAACGGGACTGCTCTCACAACGTCAGACCTCTCGCCAGTGAATCTCAGGCTAATGGAGATGAAGCAACTTCAGCGTGTCCTGTGGCGCTGACCCCATAGCTTCTAACAAATATTTATTCATTTTTAAAGGTGCATAGCCATTTGTAGCCTCGGAGTTTGGATATGTGAAGAACTCACGCAATGTACAAACCATCCTCAAGTGAAGGAAGCAATAAATGTCATAGGCGTGACACTCAAGGTATTACTATGATGGTCTGTGTAATTAATAAAAGCTATGTAAAGAAGTGTTTAATTCTAGAAATCTTCGCCAACCGCGTGTGTGTATATACGTATGTGCATACATATGTTATGTACATATATGTAATTTTTTAAATTTGAAATCAAAATGGGCAGGCAGTGTATTTTCTTGACTGGAGAGGTTGTTTAGTGTGGCTGATGTGGCATACTATATAAAAATACAAAATCTTGGAAAAAAAGTAGTATGTGATTATGTATTTAACTCTCTACAATAGAAAGTTAAGAATATACAGGTAATAACAAGTTTGCTGTTTTCTTTTGCTGTCTGTGTGATTTTGCTCCATTGATATTTTATATAGTTTGTGTGGCTGCAAAATAACTTAGGATATAGAAAAATTAAAGGGGTGTGTGTGTATATATACACATATATATATATGAATATAACTTTTGATTTTTAATCATTTATTCTCTTTCAGTTTTCTAATAAACTGGTAGCTCAGGTAGCCTGTGATGTTCTTCAGCTGCTGGTTTCCTACTGGGAAAACCTTCAGAAGTATGAATGCTCTCTCCCCAGGAAGATCACTGAAGTATGTCTTTATGTTTCTTTAAAATATTTGTTTGGAATTTCTTTGAGAAGCTCTCTAAACTCTTTGTTCACCCTGAGTTTAGAGTTACAGAAGCTGTTTCTTCTGCAAATGTTAAATGAATTATTTGCTACAGTCCTAAGATGGAGAAGCTTTTCTCACTTGTACTGATGTATTCCCAGAACACTTTGTGATGCTCTGAAGTTGGCTTCGATACTGATTTTCTGGGTAGAACCCCGTTAGTGTCTTGCTTTTCATATCTTGGTGAAATAAATCGTGTGCCCTGTCTTTATAGAAAGAGGCATTAACTATTATTCTGAAATCCTGTCTGCTTATTTTCTTATAGATCCTTGTGGCCACTGTTGCATTTCTTTTGCCAAGTGCTGAGTATTCCTCTGTGGAAGCAGATAAAAAGGTACGTGACTTAAAAGAACAGAATCTGTTGTTTGTTTTTGCTATTTGAAGTAGTTATTAAATGAAATGTCTTTCTCCTAAGTCTTATTTTAAACTTTCAAATTCAGACTTTACCAGATGTAATGGATTCTACCTAAATACTATATTATGTGTTTCTGTTTAGTTTATAGTTTCATTGTTACTTTGCTTATTGGATTGGTGTATGGCTTTGCCAATGAAAACGTTGCTAGAGCCAGTGTCTGCTGGTGTTCTTGAAGACCAACATACCTCCAGAGCTCCTTTGCTGGACTATATTTACAGAGTGAGTATGAAAAATGAGCACAATTTATTATTTCATTTAGTATAAATCTGATGTTTAAAAAATGTGCAATTCTTGGATTCTGTTAGGAACAAAAGCATTTTTAGGAAGCTGTAGAGAATCATGATCATTGAATTCTCAGAAGAGATGTTAAGAATTTAAAATGTTAGCAGTATAATAGTTATTCTTATAAGAAGCTGAGTAGTGTAGAAAATCTTTATAAAGGAAGAAAAGCAGTTTGAGGTGGAGATGTCTAACATGGGAGGGTGAAAAGAGAAAGGTAATCTACTCGGAACACGTCAGGAAAAGAATCTGCAGAAACAGTTAAATTGTTTGGAGTGGAATGAGATAGTTTGATCTATTAATGCACAAAATACATCTTAAGGGAGAGTCTTATTTGAAAATGTTGAATTTAGATGGATATGTTATTTGTAGCATATGCTGGCCTGTTAGCTTAAAATGATGGCTGATCACTCATCACTGACTGTGTGGCTTTAATGAGCACTTCATGACTTTGCCCGTTTTGTGCTCTTTTCTCTTCCAGGTTTTGCACTGTTGTGTTAATGGCTCCAGTACCTATACTCAGCAAAGCCATTACGTGCTGAGTCTCGCAGATCTCTCATCCAGTGATTATGATCCGTTCCTGCCGCTGGGGAATGTCAGGAATTCTGAGCCGGTCCAGTGCCATTCTGCCACAGATGTGGGCAACCTCCTCACTGTGGCTGAGGGTAAGAAACCACATATGGAGAACGGGCACGCTGACTAGCAAATCTAGCAAATAAAACTTTCTACGTGAAAATATGCTTGGCTTCATGCATCGATAAGAATTATGCCTTGAAAACTGGGGTGGGAGATTAAAGAAATAGTTGTTTTCTTGGTTGGAGTTTCAAGATATCTAAATTGATATACCAAGTTTAGATGAGAAGCCTGTAAGTTGCCTGAAGATTTAAATGGTTCTTGATACATTCAGTTTTTGTATAAAATAGGAGAAAAATAAGCTAAACAAGATTTTAATGAGTCTTTTGTGTTTTGTCAGTGAAATTTGCCACAAAAAGACTACTTGGAGGAGATTCTGCTATTGTGTGAGCTACAGAGAATATTGATGTACTGAATTGAGGGGGGAAGAAAGTGCTTATTCTTGTCTGTCCTCAGTTCGAAGAGCAAGAATGAACTGCTTTCCAGTTTGGAGCAGAAGCAGTCGTTGTTTCTACAGGGCTGGTTTAAATAAAACCCCCAAGAAGGTGTTGGTGAAATGAGGTTTCTAAGTGAGAGAGGTGTAGCTGCTGCTGCTATGCTTCAAAGTAAAAAGAGATTATTTAGATCTGGCTCCATCATGTTCTGAACTTTGAAATCAGCATGAAAGAATGCCTGCACAGATACAAGGCAATGGTGGCTTATCTTAGTGAATATCTTTATTTTGAATACTTTTTAAAAACCCTTCAGAATGTCACAATTATGGGTTCTATACATTCTAAATAATTTCATGTATTAATATGCATAAGCATATTTTTAAAGAAAATCAAAAATGTGCATGCAATATGAAGAAGTGCCAGCAATGCTGGACTTGCAGTGATGCTTTGAAATAGTATTTTCTGTGATACCACACCATTATTCAGTCCTACCTCTTTCTTATTTTTGTACATGTACTTTTAGCTTTAACAAAAAGATTAGAAACATAAAGACCTTTTCCACACAGATTTCTTGAGTGGGTACATTTTGTGAAAAGCAGGAAGATAAAGGTACGTGTCAGATACATTTGTCATTTTAGGGAGAACAGGTTGTTTCTCATCTTGGATAGATTAGTGCCCTACAAAGTCTTTGTTTTGCTTGTTTTCAAGATTAATTCAAATTGGAGCAGGCACAGAAGCACACTGCTAGAGAATTCAGGAAAAGCATATCTTTTTATATGAGAGTTAAAAACATTCGCCTCTTTGGTCCTAGCAAAATGAATCCTGAAAAAAGATATACCTGCTGTTCAAAAAGCATGTTAAAAGGTATAAATAGGAAGGAAAGAGCAAGAAAGTGTAAGCTGAATGGGTGTGTACTGAACGCAAACTGGCAATTCTAAGCATGTAGGTAAGCATGTATATAATATATATGCAAATATATAAAAGCAGTATAACATTCCAGGAGGAGAAGTGGAGGCAAAATGTAGTTGGGAGCACAATTAGTTTATGAAAGTAATATGAAGTGATATGAAGCATCTTTGGATCCAGAAAGCCTCTTCCTGCCTGTTAGAATTAATTTAACCATGGTACTGTTTTCAAATGGCTGTTAAAGGCAACTGAGAACTCGCATCTCTTGTTCTTACACTCTTCCATCTCTTGCTGTCTTTGCTATAGTTATATCTGTAAAAGACAATATGTATGTAAGACAATATGAGGTGAAAAATGAAACTCTAGTGACAACAGGCATTATATACAGAACTGTAAATAATACTGTATCCTTTTTTAATATTGCATTAAAAGGACAAAAAAAAACATAAAAATTATCTGAACCCATTACCTCACAAAACTAGTAACCCATTATTCAGAAACATCACCCAGAGTACAGGGTTGCACATGTATGGATGTTCAGTGGTTTCTAGGTTTGGTGATGCTTCTTAAAAAGTCATTAGGCAGAATTTGCAGCTTTTTCTTTTGTTAAGAGGTATAAAGCATGTTTTGAAAAGCCAGCTGTTCTCACAAACCTGGTGGTGAATTTACAGGCATTTGTATTATCATGTTCAGATTGAAGCTAAAGTATCTCAAACACTTATGCACCACCCAAGTAATAAGTCTTCAAGAATCTATTTATTTGTTTTATACTATAGATAATAAGAGAATACACAATCTTCTAGATTTATATGAAATGTGTCATATTTGTTAAATGTTTTAAATTAGAGAAGGCGACTCAAGTGAGTCCCAGAAAGCAGAACAACTGCAGAAATAAAATGTCATAGGAAGGGATGTCAGGGGTCTTTGGGAATAGCAGTTATATTGTGCCTGCTAGACCTCAAAATCTTAAAAAAAAAATAAAAAATAAATAAAAAATAAATAAATCTAAAAAAGGAGGCATCTTGCATGCAGATGCTTAGTGCTGGGCAGTAAGGAACAAAGCAGTCAAGGGCAGGAGCTGGCCCTGGATGTCACCACGTATGGTTTCTGCATACCTGGATGTCACCATAAGCTAAATTGCAAAGAACATATGGTAATATAAGATAAAAGTATGTGAAAGGTAAAAGATGTATTGGAAAGTTATCATACATTTTGTTTCTTGAAGAGGGATGCTTTGAAAGAAAATTAAGGCAAGGTTTCTAAAATCTAACAGAAACTTGCAGATGCTTTTTTTTACTTCCTGTTGCTGCTGTTTGTTTACTATCTTTTTATTGATTGTCTTAGAGAAAAGAAGAAGAAGCCTAGAACTGATACCTCTAACTGCACGGATGGTTATGACACATCTTGTGAACCACTTAAGCCACTATCCCCTCAGTGGAGGTCCTGCAATTCTTCACAGTCTTCTCAGTGAGAATCATGACAACTCATATGTGGAGTCTTCTGAGCTGTCTCCAGAAGTCTTCAGAAGTCCAAACCTGCAATTATTTGTGTTTAATGACAGTACTCTTCTATCCTACCTTCAGATTCCTGCAGAAAACAAAGTAGATACTGAGGCAGCAGTAGCCCACTCAGATGTAAGAGTAATTGTCAGAGATATCTCAGGGAAATACTCATGGGATGGCAAGATATTATATGGCCCTTTGGAGGGCTGTCTTCCACGGCAAAGTGGAACAAACTCATTTGTGATTGCAGGCCAACCTGAGCACCAGTATAACTCCCTAGAAGATCTTTCTCAAGTAGAGGAAGGAGAAGATGCTCTTGACATATTGCTGGAAAAGATTGGTAGCTCTAGTCCCGAGTGCCTCTTACATCCCCAGCGAAAGCTGAATGAGCCGTCGCCAGCACCATTTGGCATGAGCTGCGACCAAGAAAATGAAATCACTGAAGCTCTCATGAGGCAGAGTGCCCGGGAAAAAGAACATATGTTGAAATGCAGTTCTGACTTTGGTGTAAAGGTAGCCCATCAAGAAGAACCCTGCCCTGCTCGACCCCAGGCATCATTTTATTTTTGTAGGTTGTTGCTAAATGACTTGGGAATGAATTCCTGGGATAGAAGGTAAGAATGGAAGTTTCTGAAGGGCCGTTCACAGTATGTTTGCTACCTCTGACTTTGCGGGTGGCGGGAAGGAGCAGGATGTTTTTTCCATCCTGCTGTGTCACTGGTCTTGGCAAGGCTTGTTAGTCTGAAATCCTCCATGAAGTGTTCATGGGTCTAGAATACCCTCAATCTGATTATTTTCAGAGGAAACTGCAAAACTTCTCTCACTTGACTCATCCCTACCACCCCCAACAAACACACTTAAGAAAGAGCAAGAATTAGGTAGCTGCTTAGTAGTCAGAATATAGTTTTGACCCTTAACAGTAGCTGTTTCAGTGATTAGTATATTTGCAGAATATTTATAATAAAAGTAAAATTTTGTATTTGCGTTTATGATTTCCTTAAGTATTTGGACAGTAAGATACCATATACTGTGGTGCATTGACCTTTATACCTTTTTTTTCTTAATAGAAAGAGTTTCCATCTTCTGAAGAAAAATTCAAAATTATTAAGAGAACTGAAAAATCTGGATTCCCGTCAGTGGTAGGCAATGTTTTCTAAGCACACTATTGGTAAGGTCAGCTTTTCTAAAGAAGGACCTAGTTCATCACCAAACCAAAATTAATAGAAATTGCATGTGACAGCAGTACAAGTATTTCTATGTAAATGGCTATTTATTTCGAAACGGTTCTGGAACTAGAAGAGACGAGCTATTTTTGTTGGTACTGTAACAGAAAACAATACACAGTGTCTTTCCTTCTAGTGTCTGTAGTTGAGAGGGGAGGGAAGAAGTTGCAAAAATGTTGATTACCTTGCCTAGATTCAAATAAATGAATATATTCTTCAAATTGGTCCCTGTGCCAAGAGCAATATTTTAAAGAACAATTTTAAATCCATTTCTTTACAACTGTCTGGTGGCAAAATAGAGTTCTGAATATTGTGTTTTATTTTTTATTTCTTAGCTTATAGCTACTTGAAAACTGTCTGCAACGTTGCAAAGACCTGTTTGTCTTATACCTCAACAATCTTCATATCAAATCCTCTCAGTTTTTATTCAAACAAGCCCACTTGTAAAACTCAATTTAAGTTCTCAAAGTCAAAATTATTTTTTTCTTTTACATCATCACCCCATAACTAAAATTCTGTAGGTCAAATTATATTCTCATTAACACCTGTGCCATCCTGTCTTCAGTGAGCTTGCACATAGGTAGGTGATGAATCTTGTAACTGGAACTGGGTAATCAATTCCTGTGCTGATTCCTAGGAAGACAGGATGTTCACCTCCCTGAGCTGTGGTGCCTCTGAAGTGTGATCATGATGGGGGAAAAATGGTGAAAACTCTATTTCTGTGCCTGAAGTTGAACTCTGTATTTGCATTCCTAAAAGAAACTGATACTTACATGGTTCCTTGTTCATATTCTTCCAAGTGCAGATGATTTAAAAAATAATTTGGAGCTAAAATGTCTTGTTAATTTTCATTTCCTGTTATATCCAATTGCAGCCGTGAGACTCACAAGATTGCAGTGTTTTACATTGCAGAAGGGCAGGAAGACAAGTGCTCCATACTGTCCAATGCCAGGGGAAGCCAGGCCTACGAGGATTTTGTTGCTGGACTGGGCTGGGAGGTAATGGTCATAGATCTAGGCAAGCTTCAATGTATGAATTTGAAAACCTATGAAAATCGACAAAAGTCAGTTAAAGGAGGTACCCAGAAAACAAATTGCATCTATAACTACCTATATTTTTAATTTTCAAATAAAACATAAATTTTAATACATACTAATTAATATTTTGTAGTACTGTTCTTAAGACCACTTTATTTAGCAGAATTCTGTACATTCAGTGAAGTATTTAGAAAATTGCGTATAAGGAAGGTGAAAGCCTCTTTAAAGGAAGTTTAATTCACATGTGTGCCATCAGAGGAATCCATTGGCATTTCAGTGTTTTAGTGAAGAAACTGCATTTTTGTTTTTCATGATAACATGAAAAAAGAACCAGGGAATTTTGGATTATTACTAAATCAATTACTGTAAATAGAGGGTGTTAAAATTAGCAGGTAGCAAAACCTTGCAACTTTTCACCTGGTAGTATGTGGTAGGTTGTATTAGGTTTCTTTTAGGAAAGGGAAGGAAAAAAATCAGTTCATTTCATCCCAGCTACCAAGCAGCACCTTCCTGCTTGTTTTAGCCAGAGTTTTCCTTGCTGCCTGGCAGCCTCGGTCCTGGTTTTCCAGCATGACCTTCAGAAGAAGTCAGGGGTTTGGTTTAGGTTTCTTTTTAAAGTCACCTACAGTGGAGGACAGTAGTGGAAAATGAGATGATTGTGGTCACAGACATAAGCAATTCTGGAGTAGAAACTTGAAAAATCAAGAGTAGTTTAACCTTTTCTTCTGTAGAAAGAGAAAAATTGTAATCCGCTCTTTTGAGTGATGTCCTAGGACTATAGGATTTTAAACAAGTGAAGATTCCTGTTTTTCTTTTGCTATCTCGATATCCCTGAAGCCATTACTGATCTTACATGCTCCATACGTTTTCTCCTTAAGTCTTTAAGATCATTTGCTTTTTGGTCTGTTTTTTCCCTAGCCAACATTGGTCTTCAAGAGAAAAAGAAAGTTTGAGAGCTTTTGTTGAGCTTTTCATCAGACTGCTGTGATGACCAAGTTGTCCCCTGGCAAAGGTCTTGAATCTTTGCCAGACTGAGTGAAGAAGGAATTCTTCCATTTTTGTATTCCTTTAAGTAGTGGAGACTGCATCTTTGACGTAAGGAGGAAGATGTGAGTCAGGTTTTAAAGATCCCCTGTCTAGAAGGGGGTTAGACTGTTTGTTCATCAAGCAGTAGCCAAGCAGTGTGAAGTAGTTAAATTATACAGAGTTGTTTTTTGATGGAGATTTTTTGTTTTATTTTGTTTTTCCTTTTTTTTAAGTGCCTATCACTTGTTGGAAATATTGGTGTCTTCTACAGCACCATAAGATGGTACTGCAAAGGCACTACCTCAGGCACCTGCCAGACAGGAAAGATATGCAGGAAGATATGCACTGTGGTGTTCCTCATTTGCTTGTTTGCTGTCACTAGCCTGGCATGCACAAAATACAGTCCTCTATAATAGAATTTATCAGTATTGTTGCATATCCTTCCTGTTCTGATGCTTGAGGATGCTACGGTTGATATTTCTGCTTTCTGGATTGCTGGAAGCTGTAGAAGACAGATTTTCAGCCACTATGCTGAATGCTCTTACCTCTTCATGTGCTCAAACCACAAACCCTTGATGCAGTGTCACAAGAAAACTTGTGCAGTTTCTTTTCTTTGCATTGTTGAGATGTGAGGCTTTTTTTTTTTTTTAAATGCGTGATCGTTCTGTTTCACTTGCTATATCTGTGGATGCAAGTGAAGCAGGTTTTCAGAGAGCTTCTAGCTCAAGGTAGGCTGAGATAGTTGGGAAAACAAATGAACTTTTGGACACAGGTTCTTCAGAGAGGCATTTCTTCTCAATAATATTTTACAATGATTCCTTCCATGTTTTTCTTTCTGTTTAAATTTTCAATTCCTTCTGCAGTTTTTGTTTATATTTTCTCCGTATATTTCCCCTTATGTAAAGATCACAAAAACTGTATATAGGAAGACTTCTCTGAGAGGATTACAGAATTCTGCAGTGGTAACTTCACAATTAAAGCCTTGATGCATAAATAAATGTATAAATAATTTATTTTAATTACACCTTTTAATCTATTAGGTTGACCTTTCAACACACGGTGGCTTTATGGGCGGCCTGCAACGTAATGGCAGCACAGGACAAACAGCACCATATTATGCTACCTCTACTGTAGAAATCATTTTTCATGTGTCCACAAGAATGCCATCAGACTCGGATGATTCACTGACCAAAAAGGTAAATGACCTACTGTGTATTTCAAAGCAATTTATGTAGCCTTCACATGCTTAGATTAAAGCCTGAACTGAAAACAGAATGTACCAAATGGTCCTAGCAGGTCATCTTAGCTCTGTGGCACACGGAGCTCTGCTGCTAGATTATCTGAATTAATTGGCATATAAATTCTGGATTCTAGAATATGATTAACATTTCCATGGTAGCCTCAAATACCATCATTAGTAATAATATTAGCAATAATTTCATTTGTATGTTGTCTGCCTGCCAAAACTGTTGTAGTTTGGTACAACAACAACAAAAAAGCAAATGCAGCATGATAAAACCTTGCAGACGAATTGTCCAGAGGATAAGAGGAAAAAAAAGAAGTGAAAGAGAAGTGACAAGCATAGTACCACAAAGCAGCCAGCTGATATTTAAAACTCTTATCCAGTTAGTCACAAATCTGAAAAACAGAGTCTGCTTCAAAGATGGTCAGAACCCAGCCCAAAATGTTGGTTACTCTACTTAATCTCTTGTCTTCCCTAATAAGAGATTATGGTGCTTGCCAGCTACTGTTTTACAGTCAAAGAAGATTTTAGGTGCGTACCAAATCCTTCCCTTTTTAATTAGGATTGGCAACTTGTCCTGTGTGTATTGTTAATATGCATGAATAATGCTACTACAACCATCCAGTCTGCTACGTGGTGTAGTTGTGCTGTGAAAAGTATGTGTAGAAAATACACACACACATATATATATATATATATATATAGATAGATAGATAGATAGATAGATATATACATACAATATATTGCCAGGTATTTTTATTTTGTTTTATTTTTTAAAAACAGAGCTTTTCTTGTAAGTTAAAGGGGCAGATTCCAGATTACCTGTCCTGAGAACTTGCATAACCTTTTAGTAGTAAAGCTAAACCCTTTTTCCCCTTGTGCTGTCATAGAAAAAAAAGTATATTAGCAAAGTTAACTTTCTCTGTACACGTGCAACTCATCTGTGTATTTGCGTATTTCCACTCTTTATCCAAGAGTGGAAAAGAGTGTGATCTGAGCACTTTAAGACAGAGAAATAAGGCTGTACTGCACACTGAAGGCTGTATAGTTCATGCTGTACCAAGGTAGGTAGGTTTTTCTGTGCTTCTGTTGTTCCTGGCAGATATTTGTCCAGCTTCTGGTTAAAAACTTCAGTTATGAATGCTTTACAGTTTCTCTAGGCAACATAGTCCAAGGCTTCACTCCCTGTACTATGAGCAAATTTCTTCTTTTGTTTATTTGGGTTCATTTTAAGCCCATTTGTTCTTACCCTATTCCACAGCCATACGGAGAACAGAATATTCCCTTCCTTGTTCAGCAGACTTACTCGTCTTTTGAGACCTGCTGTCCTGCTTTCCCAGACAGTGGAATACCAGCTAGCTGAGAATGGAAGGAACAGTCTGACAGAGAACTTGAGGAAAACAAAACTGGATTTTGTTTGCAAACAGTCTGTTTTACTTAGCCGTAGTGCCTACCCATGTTAGTGATTGATATAGCTATTGAGAGAGTAGGTATTTATTGTATTTAACTGTGTTTTCTAAATTTGCTTTAGCTTTTAGGAAATGTGGATGGCTTAAGAAACAAAAAGCAAAACCATTTAAAAACTGGCAGTTTCCAAGTCCTGAAGGGATAGGGAACAAGACCAGTTCCAGCATGTACTATCCACAGAAAATACCACAGATTAATTGGTTTAAAACTTAGATCTTCTCCTGGAATGGGAGTGCTGCATGGATTGAACCGTGTTCAAGTAAAAAAGGGCAAATCTCTGAGCTACCTAATGTATTTTCAGAGTGGGACTTTGGTTTGATTGGGTGGATGGACCGGGGTCCTTTTTAATATGCAATGTTCTATGCATCTGTACAGTTTTGTTTATTTTGCTGACAACTCTTTTGTAAACTAGGATATATCTTTATACAAATCAGTGTGTACTACTTAATAAGCTGTACAAACTTGCAGCTGAGACTTGAGACGAGATGCTTTTCAAAAGCACTGTAGTTTTCTAATTCTTTGGTAATGATGGTGGCGAAAGGGGATCTTGCTTTGAAGCTGGTGTTTTTGGCATGAATGCGTATCCAAAACATTTCTAAAAACAGTGCTAAATACACTGTAATCTATTGAAGAGCTGAAGTGTCCCTTTCTGGAAATTTACTTCTGAATCTTAGCTGCAGGAAGGTCATATGCTTGGAGACAAATACATTGGTGCTTCAGCATCAGAATTCCTCGTCTCTCTCTGAATCCTGCCTTGATTTTGGCAGCCTTTCTGTGTGCAGACCACAACTGGCATAAATGCTCAAAAAGAAGCACGTGCCTGACTTCTTTGTAGTGTTAAGCAGGAGGAGAACATGCCCCCTTTCTCCACCCATTTTTTTTTTAAGGACCAAAGTATGCAACACCTGAGTCCTGCTCAAGTGGAACTTTGCAGATGGTTCATGGGTGAAGGTGCTTCCCAGACCTTGGCACCACTTTACATTATTAGGAGTATTTTAATAATTCCACGTGTTCGCAGAGAAATTGGTGAATATGGCCCTGAGCTCTCATTTCAGATTTATGGAGTGGCGTATCAAGATGTGAGTCTTCTGTGATTAAAAAGTTGATATTTACTCATTTCAGTAGCGCTTCTATTTCCTAACAGTATGTAGGGGGAAGGTAGAGTGCTATGTTGTCACTTAGCATCTGCTTTATTTTATTTTTTTGCTGCAAAACAAATGTAGCATGATCAAAAATTGGTGATCTAAGCTACCCTTTATCTGGGGAATCTCTGTTTCATTTCTGTGGCTTCTTCTCTGCTTATTTTGCCAACAGAAAGGAAAAAAGAATTCAATACCAGTTTGCTGGGCTAGCAAGCTCCGGAGCTGAACAGAAGGTCTTACCACCTGCTGGCCAAGGAAGCCGTGCAGCAGGCCATAAATTCTGTGGGCTGCGGAATTAAGCAGATGCAGTAATTCTCCTTAAATATGTTGTTATGGTTTCTTACTTTTACAGAGCACAGGAGGATAAATTCATTTCTGGTATAAATTCCCCCACAATACGTGCACTTCCATTGAGGCTCAATTAGGCCCATTTATTTTTGCACGTTATAGTTGTAATTTACAGTTTTTCTTCCTTTAAATGCTGAGGCATATTATGCTGCTCATTCAAATAAAACAATCACCAGATACTTCTTAGCACTGGAAAAAATAATAAAAAAAATGTGTTCTAGTGAAATATTCACAGTTCAGCTGATATTTTTGTTGCTGTAAGAATCAGCATCATTAGTTCCCAACTCTCTTTATCCGGATGTCTTGTAGCAAAAATGAAAATCAATCATAGTAACAGCATTCTCCACTCTGCCGCCTTGTTCCAGCCAAATTGTCCCTGACTGCTTAAAAATGAGCTGCGGGATTTTTTTAAGTGATTTATTCCATCTTCTGCCGTTGTCCTAGCAGAACTTTTTAAATTCAGAAATCTGCTTGCAACCCCATCCTGAACTCTTGCTCCTTCACCGCCGAAATTTGTTAGCTGGAGCTAGATTTGATTTTTAGCGGCTAATCTAACTGCTGTAGGGGGTTGCCGAGTGGGGCCAGGGCTGTGCTATTGGATTTGTCCAATTCATTTGACTCCAGGACTATAATTGCACTTATGTCTTACAAGGCTTTTATAGCCTAAGGCTGGCGAGCAGCAGAAAAACAAATTGGCAGTGATACAGTAAGAGTGAAAGGGAATGAAAGGCGCACATTATCAGTCTCCAGGCAGCGCGGCTCTGGCAGGAAGTTTCTCGCTTAATTTACAAATAAAACCGGGATTTGAGGATGGCCGCACTGTCAGGCCCACAATGGCCATGTCAGGCCTCGCTGTTACTTAGGCAAAGTAGCAGCCAGGCCTGCCCGAAAGCAGGAATTCTTCCATCAAACAGACGACTCCCTTCTGGAGCCAGCTGGCTGCCTAATGCAATTAGCGGGGAAAGGAGGTCAGGCCATTAGGTGTGGGCTGTGGCAGGCAGCCGGCGGCCCCGGCAGCGCGCGCGGCCGGAGGCGAGCGGCGGCGCGCGCCCCGGCACCCCGCGCTTGCCTTCCCTGCCGAGCGCAGGAGCAGGGGGGCTGCTCCCACGGCCCTCGCACACGATGGGCAGGCGAGAGCCGTCGCCCTGGGCAGCTCGGCCCTCATCCAGCCTCGGATATTTACTTCGCCGGGGAGACGCGGAGGAAGCGCCGCACTTCAGTACCTGCACACGCCTGTAGCCTCTTCATTACTTTTTTTTAATGGTTTATTCTCTGGCTGTTCTGCAATTTCCACAATTTTTTTTTTCCCCCACTCATAAACTATATGGAGAATATCACATAAATCTGCTGCTCCATGTGCGTTGTGTTTGCTGCTTTGTACCCCTGACCAAAACTTGCTCGTTTTATGTTCTCTGACCTATTGTCTGCCGTGTAACTTGTGCTTGAATGAGTGATAAGGAACCTGGCCTCTGGCATGTTGTCACTTATAATTATACTGTGTTTTATCAAAAACAGGATCTTTCCAAAGCAAATATTTCTGATTACGTTTATATTACAACGCCTTGTAACCGCAATGATTAAGAATGCACTTCGAGGTTTGCGAGGTTTTGAGCACTTGGCCATCATTTGTTGTCAAAAACAAGTATAATGTCTTATCTTACCGAATTCAGTCTTCGTATTCATTAAGTTTCTTAAATGAGAGGTGGTTAAATACAGCCTTTGGGTTTTTTTATGGGTTGTCCTAGAACTCGCCTAACTCAGCAATGAGTTGGGTGCCTACATGGGATGTCATAAATTCAGTGCTCTGCTTATGGGTGCAGTGCTGCTGACTTGCTCTGAATACAGCTGGTGTGAGCTGGGCCCTCGTTTCAGTTGGCTTTTCTAGTAAATTATAGCTTTGCTTTGGCTGCATTTGAGCTGACCTTGCCAAATGCCAGGATTCTCACTTTGCGTGACCTGTTGTGCACCAAGTATTGTAGCCAGACCGATTTGATTTTTTTAAAAACTAGATTTTGCATCTCACTTTTGATAATTTCTACGATCATTTCTGCAATCACCTAGCTGCATCCCGTAATTCAGATGCAAATCTAGATATACCAAAACAAGGGCTTTTGCTNTTGCGTGACCTGTTGTGCACCAAGTATTATAGCCAGACCAATTTGATTTTTTTTTAAAAACTAGACTTTGCATCTCACTTTTGATCATTTCTACGATCATTTCTACAATCACCTAGCTGCATCCCTTAATTCAGATGCAAATCTAGATACACCAAAGCAAGGGCTTTTGCCATCAAATGCAGCAAAATCTGAATTCTGGTATCAACTTAAATGAGTAATTAGTTTTGCATGTATTGGTCTGCAATGTGATATCATTGATGTAAATATTTTCTTGGGTGCTTTTTACTTTCACTGGATAATTATTAAAAAAAAAAAAAGAGCAATCACAAATGGGTGATTGTGAGGACAGTAATGCACACATACTTGTATGCACCGAAGAAGTTTCAGGAGTGACATGGTTAATGTTTTTCTTTTTCTTTTCTTTTTATAAAATACCTCAGGAAATGTTATATTTGCTTCAAACAGAATTAAAACTATCTTTCTTTTATAGCTGTAAACAAAATGCAAATCTTCTGTATTTCATTAAAGTAGAGGATTTGAGTCATTCCGTGAACTTGGTTATATTTTATTTTGTTGGAGTTGGCAGACTGTTGGCCAAGTTGGTGCTTTTTAACATTCTCATGATTTTTTTTCCGTAGTTGTTTGTCTTGTAACCTGTGTACCTTTTGTCATCCAGTCTTGCAGACGTGCAATTTTTTAAAGGTGTCATCTGGAATTCCCCTGGAGGGAAAATTCTGTGATCAGTACAGACGAATACAAGGCCTGCAGAGATTATTTAATTGTTTTTATCTGATGATTTTGTTCTCCTCTGTGGACATAATGAACAAAGCAGGTCTGTGATATGGCTACTTTGTTAGGTCCGTGGTGTACATTTTTCAGGAGGCCAACACCAAGTTGGAGATGATGATTTTTCAAGTTTAAGTGGGGCTTAACTTCACTTTGTTTGGGGCTGGCACTTTTAGTGTGGGTTAAATTTTACCTTTAAGGCTTACAGTGGAAGCTGCTGTGCATTGCTTGCTTGTCATCTTCAAATACTTTCTGCCATCTGTTAGGTCACCTCCAGTTCCCCCCTCCAAAGCAAACATGCAGATCTGCAGAGGGACTTTCTATGCAAGTCGTATTGAGACCGAGTTTTATGCAACTCTGCTCAAAATAAAAAAGTAATTACCTAAATATTTTGTATTCTGCTGTGACTTGCTTTATTCCAAAGAGTTTTGCTTCAGTTTTCAAACAAAAAATATTTCCAGACTCTGAATCCACAAAGAAATACTCTTTTTATGATAAACAGAGTAATAGGTTCGTAGTGGCAATTTCTCTACTATCCTTAATTGTGGCATTTCTTATTTCTGTGACAGCTGTGGTATTTGAACTGCAGTGCGATGTTCTGTTGTTCATGTTTTGCTCTGGTAATTCAGATTACCATCTTTAAATTATTATAGGTAATGTACGTCTACATATCGTGCTAATGGGTAATTTGCTAATTACTTAATTAAGCCATCAGATAACAATGCCTTCTGAATGAAACAAATTATTTAACTGATCTTTTCATGAGCAACGAGGGAAAAACAATATTTTAACTTTTTCCGTAATGAAATATTTCTACTATTGAGCATTGTAATTCAATTTGCAAGCCATGACCCCTCATAAACTGTTGTTATCACTCTGATTAATAAAGAGCCAATTTGCCGTTGCAGCTTCGTCACTTGGGAAATGATGAGGTTCACATCGTCTGGTCGGAGCACACCAGGAACTACCGCAGGGGCATTATACCCACGGATTTTGGAGATGTTTTAATTGTTATTTATCCGATGAAGAATCACATGTTTTTCATAGAGATAATGAAGAAACCAGAGGTATGTTTTGACTGCTTTATTGGATCTGTCATATGTGTTGTTCATGTGACCAACAGCTTTGTTGCTCAAATAAAACTGCTTTAGCATCCCTCTCCTTTCTGCAACAAATACTAAATGCAGTTTAGCCATTTCAGTTTAAAAGTACATTGAGCAGCAAGACTTAATTCCTACACGTGAAAAGAAAACAATTTGTGTTATATTATTGCTGAAGGGAAGTATTTCAAAAGTCAATCTTGTACAGTGAACAGTGTTTAAAATGATTTCCAATGTAAGCCAATCGATACAAAATAATCAAGATTTAGGTTCCTCTTTTGCTATTAATTCACCCCATACGGCTTAGCTACTGTTGTACATATGGCACTGTGCATTACCTCACATGTTTTTGAGACCCTCATGATAATCTGACTTGCTGGAATGATGGAGTCACTGGACAGGCTGACATCAAAGTACTTTGATGCTAATGTTTTGTAACTGCATTTTAGACTTTTTTTTTTTTTTTTTTTGAAATAATGGATTTTTTTGATTGTAGAATGCCGAGGTGTCTATGTATGTGTATGTATATAAAAGGACTAGCTTAATAAATGCTTCTCTGGCATTGTAAATGTGTATATACACATTATAAATGCGTATAAAATATGCTTTGTGCAAATAACCAATGTGATAAATGTTTTTCCTTATATGAAAAGCAATATTTGTCCAAGAGAACAACCAGTTCTGGAAAATGTATAAATCTGACACATTTATCACTGGATGGAATACTTTTTGAGTATGGAGATCCAGCTATTATATATTAACGGCTAGATTTTGCCAGTGGTCATTTTCAAGAAGAAACATGATTTTTTTAAAATAAATTGAAATGCTTTTGTATTTATCTCTAAACTTGATTTTTCAGCTCTACAATTTACTTATCAGAAATTTTAGTAAAAATTACCTTAAAATACCAAACAGCTTTTAATGCATCTCGAGCTCAGAGTTCCATAAGAAAATCCAAATTTATATGCCGACTTAATCCAAAAATGAAGATGCTTAAAAATTCTATGAATCAATCAAGGAAAAAAAAAAAAAAGCCATGCCGTTGTATATGTTAGCCAAAAAGTGCCCAACAGACTGAAGGAATAATAGCTAACTGGAAATTTAGTGTTATCCTTGCATTTAAAGTACAAACCATTACAATGTAATAAAATTAATCCAGACATTTCCAGGGCAAGTGTGGCTGACCTTTTGTTCACCAGCTACTGACCCCAGGGTGAATGAAAGAGGCTTGCAGAGAGAAATGTCTGTTGTTTGGCTTCAGTCCCTGGTATTTAAATTGCATTCCCTAATCAAATGAAAAGGCTGTCCTCTCTATCAGGTTACAGAATCCATGGCAACATTTGGCCTTTTATATACATAATGTTAGCCTTTTTGTTTGCGTCTAAGTAGAGACACCTGGAGCAATGTTAACATTAACCGATTTAGCATTAATAGCTTCATTATATAAGAATTTCTGATCAGATAGCTGTTACTTTTGTTATATTGCCTCAGCTTGTATTGTTTTCATTTTTTATCTCCCTGCTTGGCAACCAGGCAATGATTTGCAAATTTTTTTTGTCTTGATTAATTAAGCAATATAATTATCAGGAACCGTGATGCAGTCTTTGCTCAACAAAGCTTCGGAGCGAAAACAATAGTAAGTCTGTTAGGATGAATGCATTCCACGCGTCACAGATGCATGAGGATATTCTAAACAATGAGACGAAAAGCTGCCTGCAAAAGAGGACAAAGAATGCCAAGCAGACTCTACACACTGCACATACCGCCAGGGACACGCCGTGGGTTCCCTGGGACACAGATGCCTCGTTAGATTGCAGCTAGTCATCAGAGATTAATTCTCAGCCATTTGGTACAATAATTTACCCATTCCCCAGTCTTTTAACTAGTGCTGCTTGCTATAGAAGTGAAGCCTTTGTACTCCGAAGGTTTATTTAACCTTGCCTATTTTTGCTGTTTGCAACAAAAAATATATTTTTTTCTTTTTGGAAATTGTAAGGAAGCAAGTGTTTGTAGTGTGGGGAATATTAATTTCTGCTTTGTGAGTAACCTGCGTTGACATTCGGAGTGGTTAAGCAGGGGACTTTTCCCCTTCCCTCTTCAATATTTTTAATTGATTCCTATTTAAGTCTCTCATCAAATACCAACTTACAACAAGTCCCGAGCAGAAGATGCTGCCGTTTGCCTGCGGTTCATTTATTGCCTCGGCCGAGCACAGGCTCTGTGCAGATGGACGCGGTTGCTCTGCTGCCTTACATTGACTCTAATGACCTGCAGCCGGGCTGCTGAATCTGAGGGGAACTCAAATTTGGGGAAGTATTAATCTGCCTTCGTTTGCATTATGTTTGTTTTTCTCTGATAATATACAATTATTCACTTCCATACAAAGTCCATTCCATCCTGTACTGCGATGTGTTCTTTTTCCATCTGATGGTGTGCGCTACCTTTGCAGTATGACAAAATAAGTAATTTCTGGCCAAGTGTATCCCTAGGACATATTTCTAGAAATAATCTCTCTTGAGGAAAAAAGCACCCGTGCTTTCCTCCTTTTGAAAGTCCCGTACTTAACATGTGCCGAGGAGATGAGCTAAGTGATAAATATCATTTTATTGTATTGGGTTTTGTAGTTTCATTCCTTCCTTTGCTGCTTGGTGGCAGCAGCCTGGTTAAGGCTGGGCCAGGCTGGACCTTAGTCTCCCTTTTAGTTTAGAAAGATTTTTTTTTTTTTGGTAGATAAAAATATATCTTAATGGAGCATGGATGTTAAGCTCTCAGAGAAAACAATAATGAAACTTCTAAATTTAAAACAACAGTTGATGATGACAGTTTAGAGATATTTTTGATAAATTTACTGGATAGCACCCTTCAAAATACACACATGCACCTATTGCATGACAAGCAATGCTGAACAGTACCAAATGATGAAGAATTCATGAGAGGAACCCAGGAATAGTTTAAACAAGAAAATAAAAACAAACACCTCCACACTAGGGAAACATTTTACACTGATGTATTTTTATGGTTTTGGTGATTATTTAAGTAAAGGAATGAGGGAAAATCTCTGTGAAAAGACAGCTGTCACTTGCAGATGTTATATTAAAACCAAATTTTTCCTGTAATTCATTGCCACTTCTAATTAGAAGAATTCCCTAGATGCAAGGGATTTATATTATTCCCTTTGTCCGTTTATTGAATGACTGTCACAGTCACCCACGAGCAGTTGCAGAAGAATAATAGAGGGTATTTATTTATGCGATAAGCCTCTATATGGGTAGAAAAAAATCCATAGCTTAAATATTGATAATTGCTGCCAGCTTCTGTGTGGGGTTTTTGGTCCATTTTAAATTGGTGTTAGGAAAATGAGTACTTGTAAATATTTGACTACTTTAAATATTAACATTTACTATACATTTTAATGTAAGATTTTCTTGTTTGACATTGCAAAATCTGTTACACATGTAATTGCAGATGTTTTTCACTTTAAGTATTTGGGCTTTTTACTTGATACAGGTATTTTTTTCTGAAGAATCATAGGTCATCAACTTCCATCCTATTATTATTTCCTCTGAAGGAAACCTTGAAGTAACAGAGTTTTAATATTGTAGCTCATACACTGGTGTTAGACTTGTTGGCATCTGTCCCAATTTTGTTACGTGCTACTGACTTGGAGAGTTCCTATTTTTCTGCCATCTTTACTTTCCATAGATCTGATTTTCTTGGATCAGTTCAGTTGGTTTATTTTTGGGTTTTTTTTTGTTGTTTTTTTTTTTTGTTTGTTTTTTCCTGGAGCGATGTCCAGGGAAAGAGTTCATAGAGGAATATTTGATACAGATACTTTCTTGCAAAAACTCCTATCAATGCTGTGTTACTCAGCCAGTGAATCGGGATCTCCTGTGGAGAGATGCAAGACAGAAAACATTTCTTAGTATCTACTCAGTGGAAAATCAATTTCAAATTCATAGGTGAATTTTGTTAATATGCATCACAAATTATCATATACAGAGTTGAGTTTTGTATAAAACAGCCTTACACATATATAGTAATTTTGCAACTCCAGTTGGCCTTAATTTGTGTGTGTTGTTTTTATTTTGGGCTCTGCAGGTGCCATTTTTTGGTCCTCTCTTTGATGGAGCAATAGTGACTGCGAAACTGCTGCCAAGCCTTGTATGTGCCACGTGCATCAATGCCAGCAGAGCTGTGAAGTCCCTCATCCCACTCTACCAGAGCTTGTATCCTTTCTTCTTACTGATGTGGTGCACCTAGGTAGAGTCTTTTATTCCTGATATTCTTCTGTTAGAGGTAAGTGTTCATGAGAGTCCTTCTAATTTATTTTTATTAAAAAAATGTAAAAATTTTCCTTCTATCGAGCTCCATGTTTTTAGGATCATCCATACCCAGCTATACCTAGGGTTTTAAAAATAAGGTCATAACATCAGCAGAATGATCTCACCGGCAGTTTTGGAGAATCTTGCTCAGGGTAGGTTTGGGCTTAACATTTATTCTTTGAACGGTAAGTGATGATAATCTTTATCCTTCCATGCTAATAAAGTAGTTACCTGCAGTCTGTATTAGACTAATACACAGAGCAAACTGTATTCTCCCCTTCTTATTCAAGGAAGTAGTTCCACTGCCTTTACTGGGGCTTTACTAACACATTATGCGTTAGTGCATTAGCAACACAGATAAGGTTTGACCTATGATTTGGATGTTTCAGTTGCCTAGTTTGATTTTTATTCCAGCGTGTCTGTATATAAGGAGTTTCAAGACATATTTTATACCTGTTGCTGGAAGATAACTAGATGACATGCTTTTCTCTTACCAAACACATAGTATTGACTTTTATTCTTACATGATATGCAGACTAAGAGCATAAAATCACTTGCTGCTCGACTTCTGGGATTCTTTTCTCATAATGCCGTCATTGCACTAGGAACGTTTTACAGAACATTTTGTTAATCGCATCTCAGGACCAACACTCACTGCACTTCACTTTCTTTGGATGCTTTTCATATAGTGATTTTTCTAATCATATGAGTTGGAGAGTTTGGAAACTGAATGTTTTGGTCTTTGAAGCAATGGGGTAAATTAGTTTGAGACATTTTTAATACATGTAATACCTTCTAAATACTTTTCTTAAGGAGTCTGTATTATCTAATATACTTGGCAACTTTGAACATATAAGCCAATGGATTAATCTGTGCATAACAAAACTAGTGTAGTAGAATGACTGTAAGTAACGGTACTTATAGAAGGAAGAGAGGCTGTTGCCCCTTACTGTTACCCTATCAACAAACTCCCAGTAGGAGTCCTCAGTTCCTTAGTTCCTGTTCATCTTGCAGCTTTCACATTTTGTGCCAGTAATTTGCACCAGTCTGCTGTGCTTCAGCTTTCTAGCTGGGTTTCTTTCTAAGTCCTTGTATGGTCCTTATTTATCCTATAGTGAAACATGAGGGGCACACACATGACAGTATACATGACTTTCTAACGTAGGCTTTAGTCAGTAGTTGTCCCAGAATTCAGTTTCCTTTTTGGCATGTGTGTTTGCACCACCAATTTCTGTTGTGCTTCAAAGGCTACTTCTCCTTATGACAAAGGGAAAATGACTGTTGACTGAGAGACTTCTGAAACTGAAAGATGTTGGGGTGGGGGGATCCCATCAGAATGACCTGGGATAGATGAGAAAGCTTTACATAACTTGGATTACAGTTCAGAGGCTGCTGGGAGAGAAGGATTGAGATGCAGCTGGACAGTAAAGTGACTTCAAAACAGACGCATTTGATATGAATAAGGTAGAAATCCTTTTCTAACTCCCATGCTCCCATTTGGGCTTTCCCAAAACCATAGTGGCCTAAGTGGGACTTTTTAACTTCGGCAGTTACAAGTAAGTAATATCGTCTTGTTGCCTATGCTGAGAATTTTGGAAGGAAGTATTTAAACATGTCCCAGGTGGTGATGCTGGTCTGTAGCTCTTCCACAGTGTGCAGACTCCATGGGTCATCTTGCTCTCAGGGGTTTGCTGTAGTATAACATATGTTATATGTTGCATATATAACATAATTTTGCAGTTTGGATGTATGCAGGAAAGTTTTGATAGCCTGTTAAGGCAGAGCTGAAGAATTATTTTCCAGTTTTTGTTGCAGAGCAGACATTCATAGGAAGAGTTAATAGTTAAAAATGTTCTCGAATCAAGTGTGGTTAGAAATTGGTAATTGGTAATTGCACAGAATAACTGCAAGGACAGCAGTGCAGATTGCTCTGTGGCTGCTTAGGTCAGGTCTTAAACACTCCGTTTGGTTGTAAATGGTTCGATAGTAATAAAATATTGACTAATCTGAGGGAAATCAAGGGATGATTGTAAAAGGAGACTTGAGGGATTGTTTTATTAAGTAATGTTGGAAGCTTAAAAAAATAAAACAAAATGTTCCCATTTCCCCTTCATTTTCTGCCGCTGAAGCTGGCAGTGTAAAACATTTATCAGGACAGTTTAACCGGGCGTCTTGCACATGGCAGAGCTCTTGTTTGAACCTTCCTATTTAAGGATGGGAAGTGAATAAATGTTTGCGGTGCCTGAAGGGAAGTGATCTGCATCTACCGTGCAGAGGGCTGCTGAGCTCTGGCAGCCGCATGCAAATAGTGACAGCTGAAGTCACTTGTTGGAAAGTCTGTAAACTCTGGTTACAGCTGCACTTGTCAGTGGCTTTAAGGGAAGTGTAATCAGCCACAGAGATTAATTTGCATCTCAATTAGGAAAGAGTCAGGAGGAAGCAGTAGGGTCTGTTGCTAGAAGGTTGTGGAAGAAATCTCCCGGGCACAAAAGCCTCCCAACTCTCAGTGCTCCAGCTGAGTGGAGGACAATATCTGAGCTTTAGTTACCATGGGGACCAGAAGCCTGCGGAGCCACCGGAGAATCTGCAGTTTGCACTGTAATCATTTGGTCATGATGACACAAATTCCACTGTTGTACCCAAATACATTTTTTTTTTTGAAATCTCTTTGTTAAATAAAAAAGGTAACTGTGGCAGACCATAAAAGTTTGGGTTTTTTTTTAATCTCCTTTTTGCATTGATGTAATTATTTCTGTTTTAAAGCATTCATTGGGACAAGAGGAATATGCATTAACAAGTAACTAATTTAAACTTTAGTCTAAAGCGGTTCTGCCTCCAAGTTTCTTTGTATAAGTCAAATGGCGTGTGATGGCATTGCACCCAAGCAAGCGCCCAGCAGGGTCAAGTTCTCCCCTTAAAACTCAATGTTTCTTTGCCAGGGCTGTGGTGTTTGTGTGTTAGTAGTTGGTTATACATTAGTATATCTTTAAAATAATCCCGATTTTTTTTTTTTCAGAAGTGCATTCATTGTTGGTGCATTGAAGTACTGAGACTGAGCAGCTGCAGACCATGCTGCTCTTGCAAACCTTAAGTGCTCAGTGCTAAGTAACGTATTTCCAGAGAAAGCCTCCCCGTTCTGCTTTTTTTTCGGGCAGTGATTTTTCTTGGAAATATGATTGTATATTTAATTGTAATAGACGAGGTTAAAATGATGTTTAAAAAAAAAAAACAGAAAAAAGTTAAAATTTAAAGCTAAAGTTTTGTAAAAAAACAAATACCATTTAAAATCACTAAAATTGTTGTATAAAAATGTATGTTCTTAGGGAAGTCTTTCAGTGTATTATAGCCACGCATTTATTTGCCGGGAGAAGGAAGGAACAACTAGTGTCAGACAGAAATAATCATCCGTGTTGAAACTAAAGTTCCTTTTAATGAGACCAGTTAAAGCAGAGGTTGCTTGTGGTCAATACTGTCTTTAAGAGTAATGCAAGTCTATAAACGGAATGCCTTGGGAGTCAGAGTATTCTTGGTTCATTTCATAGTCTTTAAATTATTTTCTTAAGCACATAAGCTGCATCTGTCTTCCTGTGAAAGAGTAAATAGGAAGTTCCTGTTGGTGTTTAATAAGAATTAATATTTCTTGTAGAAGGCATTTTTAGCATCCTCACTTTAGAACAGATTGGTTTCGGCAAAAGCTTTTTTTCTTTCTTTCCTATTGATCCATTTGATGCTTGCATCTTTTTCATTCTCTTTATAGTATATTGATTAGAGTACAATGCTGAATTACTCTTTAGGGAAAGAAGAAATAACTAAAATTTGCGGGGGAGGAGACACATGCAATTCTTCTCTTCACTCAGCTGCTCTCTTTGCCCTCCAGCCAAGCTACTTCAGCAAGCATTCTTGGACGTGAAATCCCATCAGAAGTGTCTTACATCAGACGTGCTGTTGCTTCATTTTCTTCATTAATATGCAGAGAATTATATATGTAATTATACATATACAGAGAAATAATGGTGTTACCTGGTGAGAAGAAAAACTCACCGCAGTAATAAGCTTTGATATTTTTTCCAAAGTTGCTTGCATTACTTGTTCCTCCAGAGAAACCCTGAAAACAGATAAATTTTAAGTTCTTCCCAAGTCTGTCTTGGATGTTCACAGCACTTAGCTGCCACTTAATGTGTCTGTGCATTATGAAAATGCCAATGCTTGGCATAATAGCCAAGCATTGATGTCCCCATTTCTGTGGTTAAGCTTTGCAGTCCTGAGGGCCAGGAGGAATCAGCGCTGACTTTAGAGGAGTAGTTTGGTACCTGGTTCTTAAAGGTTTATGTGCTGTAATGAACAGGATGTACCTCCTTAGCTAATCAGGATGAATTCAAAAGATATTCCCAACTTTAATTAGATTGCATCCAAATATTAACATTTGTATCATACTCATATGTCAGGAATCAGAAAGATTCGGCAAAGAGCATCAACTCCTAATTGCAGCGTAGCTCCTTTTGTCAGTTTAACGCCAATTCATGATTAACTTAGCAGAGTGATTGATTTGCTCATTTGTTTTATCAGATTTAAACATTGAAAATATTTTCAATGTTTAAGTGATGTGACTGACATGCGTGTTTTGTAGGGGCATGCAACATCAGGTGGCTGAAAACCCCTTTTGTGCACCTTTCAAAGTGCATTTTGCTGAGCTTTCATGAAGAATGCACTTTTAATTATAGAGGTACGTGAGACTGTGCCATGAAAATGAAATAGAAATAGAAAGTCTATTCCTCTATTTAGACAAGAGTTCATGATTTCTTTGCTTTGTTTCCTCTGAGGAGACTGTGCCTCCAAGCTCTGTAGATCCCATTAGAAATGGGAGTGAAATCCCAGTGCGTCCGGGTGGCAGTTGACAGGACGTGGCGTCTGACAGGCTGCTGCTGCTGAAGCGATGGGTGTTGACCCGCAGGAGCAGCCCGAGTCGCTCTCTGTTATTTTGTCTCCAGAAAGCAGCAGATTGAACTTGCCATCCTTAGCTTTTCTGTCACTTGCTGTAACCAGCCAGCGCAAGACGGGTTCGAGTTTTAGACAGAAGTATTTGGTCCAGTCGCGCCGATTTCCCGAGGCTCCTGATAGCTGTTCCAGCAGCTGCACTAGGTGGTGTAGAGAAGCCCTGACCTTCATTTGGAAGCGCAGCTTCCCTGCTGGAGCAGATCGATAGCGGAGCTGCCTGTCTGTGCCGCTCACCTTCCGCTCGCGCAGCGAGAACCTTCTCCGGGCGGCAATCGATAGCTCTAATCTGTTCCAGCCCACACTAAGTCATGCGAGGCAAAGCTTTTAGGTGGCATTACACGGGATTGTGGAGGCAGCTCTTCAGCTTTATTCATAGAGCTCTTCATAGACTTGCAGGGAAATCTACTGCCTTCCCTTCATGTATATAGAAAGAGCTATATGATGCTTAGGCAGATTTAGTCGTTAGATGTTTCTGAATGATGTACAGACACAATGCCCTTTAAATTCCTATATTTCTGTGTGCAAAATCCATCACTGTGCATATTCATCACTGTTCATAGTCTCTTGTAACATCCTTTGGATGTACACGACTCATAACTGCTTGTGGTCTTCACAGGCTGGTAAACTTCACTGCTGTCCGTCTTCCTTTCTGCATTGCATATAAATGGGTTTTGAAAAAAAATAGATGAGAGCTAGTGAGTCTGAGTGCACCCCATTATTTATTCACAGAATTATTTATATAGCAACCAGAAGTCCTACCTTCTCTGCTTGCCTAATGTCCCTCCTTCCTGTTTTTGGAGATGGCTCATACAAGAATAGCTGGGTTAATTCCCTGCCCTGTTTCCTTTGGAATTCTCTCCTGCTTCTTTGTTGCTCTCAGTGAGGCCGTTTCTAAGCAAGGTTGGCTATTTTGTGAGATAGGAGACAGCTTGCACCTTCAAAAACAGTATTAGTTCAGTGACCCTTCATTTTTCCATCTTTTAGGATCTCTTCATATGATTTCTTGCTTAAGAATGCACTTCTCTTCTGTGGTATGTCAGAGCATCATTATTCTTTTCCACAGTTGGAAACTATAAAGATCATTGAGGGTAATTGGTGAAGTCCCAAGCTAATTCTGTAGCAGAGTTTGAAATGGCCCTTTCCACTGCTCTTCCCAGAAATGACAAATGCTCCTCAGAAAAAGTAGATAACATTCTTGAAAGCTGCTGGGATTTCTTGACTAGTGTAAAAGCAGTTCTCAAGAAGAACTTGTTATTTAGTGACATCTTGAATTAAATATTTGTTTGTTATTGAAATGAGAATTCACCGTGTCATATAAGATAGAAATAGAAGAAAAGTCGCCTTTGGATTTAATTAACGATACGCATGTACAATAATTGAAAACAAGCTTCTTAAAATACATATGACATGACAATGTCTTTTTAGCCCCCATCAAAAACTGTAAAGTCATGATCTTTCTGGAAAGAGTATAGTCTATGTAATTTTAAAAGCAGATACAGTTGTGAATTTGAAGTTCAGGTCTCTGCTATGGAAAAGCTGCTACTTTGTGTGAAACTTTTGTTTCTTCATCAAGAATATTTAGCTTGTAAGTGAAAACTTTTGCAGGAAGCTGGGGGCTTTGGTTGTTGCTTTAAACTCTTATGCCCTGGACTTTGAGTCAAGCTGAGGTGTACACAAGTACTGATAGAGCACTGCCTATGGGAAGTAATGTTGATCCAGTTTAAGTCTATAGAAGTACAATATAGTTCTTTATATATTTGTAAACAAAAATCAGCAGATTTCTCTGGGAGAAAGAGAACAGAGGTCTAGGGAGAACACTATGAATAACAGTTGAAGAGGAAAATAAGATTTGGTACTGACTGGCTAATATCTAAGAGGTTAGATATAGCCCCTAATATTTGGGTGCTTAAAGCAATCTGAAATTGCCCACATTTTCCTAAATTAATCCACTATCCCTCTCTTATACTTTGGCTGCAAAAAGAGGAGCAATCTCTATTTACTATTCGGGCAAGTTTAAGATCCGTTTTCTCCATCTTGATACAAATTCATGATAAGCTGTAGGAATATTGGGTAGTAATGCAAAATTTCAGAGCAGCTGAAGGGATGAAGCCCGGGGCACTGCAAGGGGCACCTTCCCCATCCAGAGCCATTGGGTGAAGGTTTCTGCAGCGGGTGATCCCCCTGGCTCTCATTGAACTGTTCAAGAGTAGCTTTGACAAGTGGGTCAAGCCGACAACCCTCAAAGTGCCTCTATTATTCTCCATAAAAATAAAACAATTTCATTAAAGCGCAGTTCTCCTTGGTATAATTTGGCCCTACCCCAAGGGTTTTCAGGAAGCTGGTGATGTAGGTCTGGTTTTAATTTAAGTTACAATAACAAAATCAAAGTAGTGAGGGTTGGTTTTATTTGTAAGGAAGCTGGCAAACATACCTTAAATAGCCTGAATCCGCCCTCGTGCTCTCCTAAAATAAAAGCATCTAGAGGCCAAACACCCGTTGCTTGCTCTAGTGCTCTCTCTAGTGCACGAGACCTCCTCTGACCTCCTCTGGGTTGTTTTCTTCAATCAAACTCCAGACAAAGGTCTTTGTAATCCTAATATTTTTGCTATAAGTTTGGGTGCTTTTTACTGTTCAGCCCCTGCTAACTTCAGAGGGATTATTGCAGCAAAAAAACTGCCTTGTATCTTTTAAAAGCTCCCTTCCAAACCCTGCTTTATACTTCAGGTTTTCCGGGGTTATTTTTGTTTGTTTCTCCTTTGTCATAAACATAGAGAGGGGAATAAAAAGAAAAGCGAAGTTTTCTCCCTTTTAAATTTAATTCAGGCGGGTTAATCCCTCCGCAGACAAAACAGGCCTTTGGCTCTAGCGGGAGCTCGGCCTGCCCGGCGCTCGCCGCCTTGGCCCATGTGCCAGGGACCGCGGAGCAGCCTCGCTGGCGCGCGGGGCTCCTGGCGCCGTCCGTCCATCCGTGCGTCCGTCCGCCCGTGCGTCCGCGCGCGCCGCGGGCCCGGCATTGTGCGCGCCCGGCGCTCATTAGCATGCGGGCTCGGCAGCCCGCGCGGCGCTGGCTCACCAGCTGTTCCTGCTGCTCCCGACAATGTCTGCTGTGTTCACATCACTGCCTTCCCGCGCGCGCCGCAGCGAGGAGACAGCCTTTCCGCTGGGGATACCCACGTGTCGGCCTGTCAGCCGCGGCCCCCAATAAAGTAATAGGCCCTCGCATGGCATATGGTGTCTGGATTCATACAAGATGCAAAACTATTCTGCCACTAATGCACAATGACTCATAGCATTGCTAATTTTTCTAACAAAAGCCCACTTCCACACCCACACTTTTAACCCCTCGGGCTAAAAAGCCTCTTCTTTACTTTCAAAGCCTTGGAAATGTAAGGAGGTGGCTCTGGCATGGATACGGGGAAACCTTTAGATTTATTTCAAGCGTCTGCAAGTTCTAGTTCTTATTTTAAAATGAAGTAGAGTGTGGTTTTCAGATCACTTCCCTGAATATGAATTCTGAATTAAAAAAAAAAAAGAAACTATTTGTAGTCAAATGTTCATAGTTACATCTTAGAAAAGCAGTCAGAAATCAACCTGAGTAATAAAAAGCCATTTTTATTTTTGGAACGAGCGGGTGATGCAACTAATGCGTCTACAAGCAACCGCTCATTGCAGTAGACATTATTTATCATGTAGCACTTTGTAAACGATGCTTGTAATATCTGGCTGTCTTTCCTCTGTGCAAGCTTGGCAGGGGTGAAAAATAACACTCTTTCCAACTAGAGGGAGCTGCTGCTATCGCTGATCCTAATTCTTAACGTTCCAGCCTAATTCCTTTGTCCGGACCAGGCAGTGGTCACTTCTGTGTTTTGGTAAAACGCAGGCAAATTGCCCTGAGTAGTTTTAGCTTAAGGATTTGCCCGAGTGCTGACGATGCAATAGTGGAATTCAACTGTAAAATCAGAGGAGAAAAAAATAACAGCCAAAGCGCGTTTTGCATGGAGCGCGAGATGCTCTGCCTGGGTATAAAATTATATAGGCCCCAAAGAGCTGCTTTGGTGGGAGGCTGGAAGGACACAAAGGGCAGCGCGGCGTTGCTGAGGGAAGGTGCGGGAGGCAGCCCCTGCTCGCCCTGTGCTGTCGAACAAAGGCCGGGCTGGGCTGCCAAAGTGACCGATCCCCCCGGGCACCTCTTTGCAGAGGCCCTCCAAGGGCGGCCTTTCACCACGTTTAATATTTGGGGGGAAAAAAGAAGCCTGTCTTAAAGGGAAATTGAAGTCATGGTTTAACTCACCCTTTCCTAGACAATGGCAGCAGAGCGTTTTGGAGGAGCAGGTAACACCGTGTTGACCTGCTGTGCCATTTTCAGTCTGACTCGAGAGACACCTCATTTCCTACCTCTTCTGGAGGCTGAGATGCGAAATTTTGGAGGCTCCGGTGTCCGGCCCCTATGGCAGCTCCTGAAACTGCTGCTCGTGTCTCCCCAGCTTGTAGGTGCATGGATGCAGAGCACCAACTAGATGTGCGAAACAGGTGTTTTCATGGGCACATGCCCAAGTATACAGCAAACACCTAAATACATGCGTTAGTATAAGCACGCATCCCTGATCTATTTTATACCAGCTTTTCCAACTTTCTTTTTTAAGGAAATTAAACTGAAGTGCGTGAACTGTGCATGCTGCAGTCACTTCATTCGAAAGTTTCAAAAATTATTTGCTGCATCAAGGGAAATGTTTTTAGGTTTAGCTTTGATTTTTTTCATAGTTGTTTAATTTATAGTGAAAATTAACTTGCCAATTCAGCACTGACCATGCTTTGAGGGGGTGATGCTAAATCACCTCACACTGTCCCTTTCAACCTCACTGGCTCTGATCCTAAGAGGTACATAATTTCTTACGGCTCTTACAGAAAAAAATGATTTCCTGAGTTCGCTAAGGTAGCCAAGTTGATAATCTTAGAAAATCTTTCTATTTTTCAGTTTCTTGATATCCTAAAGTGGCTCCCGAGCGATTCTCCACGCTGAGTAACGGCGTATCTTATCAGTGTGTTTTTCCTTTCTTGCAACCCAGCCCAGACATGTCCGAAAGCCCGAGGGCAGAGTCCTGTATCCTAGCAAAGACAGGGGCAAAGATCCCCTTCCAGCAAGTGTTGGTGAAAGGGGTGCACTGTCACATCCAAACAAAAGTGTCTTAAACTTCATTTCTATGTGCATAGCCCTATGCATTATAAACATTTCAAACTAATGTTTCTCTCACCTAGTATGTTGAAATTAACTGCATATTAATATTTCATTTTTATTAGGTAAATCAGATAATTCAGATTTTACAAAGATTTTGAAATATTTAAGTAGGTTTTCAAGTTTTCGAATTCCAGTTTTATAACATTGCCATCATCAATTAAGGACAAGAGTGTGTAAAATATTTCCCACAACTGTGACTAATCTAGGGCATATTATAATCCCTTCTTATTTGCTTGATTCAGCTTCTTTTAAGCTTGTTGTCATGATTTCAAAGCGAGGAAATGTTAACTGTTTGCATTAATGAGATATAGGCCTGTACTGCTGCTAGGTGAAAACATAAGTAAAGATCTCACTAGATGATTTTACTATATTTTAATGAATTTAGTAATTTCTCACTCGCAGGAAAAACTGTCTCCTCTGTGCCACACGAGAACAAAATAAAAAGCTCTGGAAATACAAGATTAAAGACTTTTTACACTTACATAAATAAACGCCTAATTAGAACAACTGAAAAAAATAACACATTTTAATACCTTAATAGTCTCATTTTCTAGATGGGAGTATTTACTAATTGTACTGGTTATAAATAGCATCGATACCTGACATTTTATACCTCCTTTTTGCTGTTAAGCTTTAAAAAGAAAGAAAGAAAACACCCAAACTTTTTGTGTTTTTATTTTCAGTAATATGTTTAATGTATATCCAAACATCCCTGTTCTCTTCGTTTATGTAGCTAGTTACTTTGCAGATCAGTGCCTTTTTTTTCTGCTTAGTTAACTCCTTAGGTTCTGTGCTTCCCAGTGCTTTCCTAGGACGAATCAGTTCTTGAGGATCTAAGGCATCATGCAGTTAAATTGCGGTGAGATTTGGATGCAGGATGTCAATAGGGGGAATTGTTTTCCAAGTTAAAACAATTCTTTTAGATGAAACGTTTTCTTGATTAGCTTCTGCAGAGCCTGTTGGTTTTTGTGTTCGCATGTTTTATGACTTGTTGCCATGATAATTCGGCTCATCTTACAGGTTTCTCTAATTGTGATTGATGTGTAATCATTCATTTTATTGAACCTCATTAAGGTCTGCAAACCTCGGTACCAACTTAGAGTAATTAGAGCCCAGATAGCCATTCCATCTGTTCACAAGCACTGTTTAATTAATGAACTTTTAACGTGTTCTTTGCCTTGTAAAAGCTCCTAGCATTCTCAAGTTGTTGAATAGGATTTGCATGCCAACGTTTCCGGTGTTTTCTTAAATACCGCAGCAACGGGCGCTGGGCATGTCCCAAGCCAATGCACAAAGTGCTCGGCTCTCTTAACGCAAATTAGAGAGGTTTTTCTTTCAGTGTGATTTTTTTTTCGTATCTAATGTGGTATCTGCAAAAGTGGGGCTACAAATAAACACTTCGTATGGATCTTACGGCTTTCAGTGCCTAAACCAACAGGTTTTTAGTCTTCCTGATTTCTTCTTGCTTTGTATCATTGAAGAAGATACGCAGAGAACAGTAATCAAGGTGACTTGTTTCTCCTGCCTTTAATATTAATTAAAGGAACATTGGTGTTATGGTGTTGTATTACATACACGTACGTACACACGTGGGCACATACGTATATTTTCTTCCCTTATCTTTCATCTTTTGGTTGCATTTAGAGCCTCGTGACCAGGGCCAACTTGGTATTTTTTTGTAGTCATCTGTCCTGGAGTTACTGTTGTATTGATTATAATAATGATATCAAATCAGGAAGAATGAGAAGGAAGAAGAAATTTATTCCTGAGCACTCTGAGTGTTTTTGCTGCTTCATATTTATGCCTCCTGAATTCACAGGGAATTAATGATTTATTCAGAATGAATAACTAGAGTATTTTTTTAAGTGAACGAAAATCACTGTCCTCGGATCAGACAGAAGAGACAATGTTTTGTGAGCATCAGGACTTTTAAGAAAAGCAGCTTTGTAGTAATTTCTCTGCTCTAAGAATGCGGAGTCAAATAGTTGTACTGAATTTCAATGTCACATCATGATCACTGGTGTCACTTCAGAGCTAGAGAGGTTAGTAAAAGAGAAAAGATGATTTTGCATTCATGATTGTTGCTGATTTTGATGTATGGCACAGTGCTGTGGCCCTGCAGTTGTGGTCTAGCTAATTTGGATGCATCTGTCATTTACTTAAATACCCAGCACTTAATTAATAATAACCACTCGACTCTCTCGAAACCCTTTTCAGCATGAAAAGGCAAAACATTTATCTGGTCCAGCTATATTTTTTTCTCTTCTAGTATGTATTTTGGCCAGTGACTTGAATAAGACCCTCTCCTGGAGAAGTGACATATGCCGCAGGGATGGAGCTGGAGGCAGCGTGTGTTTTCTGGGCAAGTGACCCGTGTTGCCTTCTACGTTTCATGAGTTGTTTGTGAAATGCTGAACAGATGTCTCTTGTTTTACCTCCAGTATGCAAGTCCCTGGCACCAGAATTATCTAAGGCCTGGGCAAACTTTTCTGTCTTTAGGATCTCACAACTATGGTAATTTTTATCATGGGGTTTCCTCCCATCCCTGTGCTCTTTTGGACCGGTTCTAATAAGAGTGTTAAATGCTTTTATTGTCCTAAAATAGAACTTTTCCGAATGATTATTTTCACTTAATTTTCTCTTATCTTTTCTAAGCTAACTCTCTTCCTTAACATCAACTCTGACGTTTAAGAGCCATTTTAGGCCAGTCTAAAGGCCTAAAGTTTTATAAGTCAAACGCGTGTATCCTTAGTTGAATAGTATGGGTTTAAGTTCTTCTGAGATGTCATTCCAGGTACTGCGATTGAGGTACATGCAAATCAGTTCTTTTGAAACAAATTTATGCAGCATGTGCATTTCATAAGGTTTGTCCATAACATGGGGACATGCCTTCAGTAGCTGTGAGAACGTGTCCCCATCTGCGTGAAGAAGACACTCAGACACCGTTTCATCCAGTGCCTCTCCTGCTCTAGGCAAGCAGGTGGGCTCGTGGTTTAATCTGTTATCACCCAAAAAAAACATGCAGGAGGCCTTGCTAAAAACTTGACAGGAGAGAGAATATCCTAAGGAACGAAGAAGGGGAGAAAAATCTGCTCCTTCATGCTTTTTCTTTTCCCTTCTGCAGCCGTTCCCTTTGGCTTTCTTTTCCAGAGCTGCGATGCAGCCTCGGGCCGTCCGCAGCAGGCAAGCGCGAGCTCGTCTGCACGTGTGGCCAGTAATTGCTCTGCCAGAGCGATCCTCCAAAGGTGCTGTATCATGTTTGGGGTGTGTAGCTGCTGACAAAATAGGCTTAATATATTCTAATTATCAATACTCCTTTCCTAGCCTGTCCTTTTAAAAAAAATAAATAGAACAAAACGAAGTTTCATTTTAGAGGAAAATCTGAGTTGACAGGGATGAAGTGTTGTGCTGAAAGAGTAATTATTTGGTGGAGAGGATGCCCAGACGAGCGCTGGTGCCGTGTCCCCGTGGTGCTCTTGAGTGTCACCTCGTTTCCTGGGGCTGGTTCCCTGCGCGCTCCCTGGAGCCGGGAGCTGCGGAGCAGGATCAGCAGCGCTCCGAAATGCGCGTTTCTCAGCACTGACGGACATAAGTCTTCTGCAATGCCAGATTTTTTTTTTTTAATACTGTATTTATTCTATTTACTAGTAATGTCTCCATTTTTTTTTCATTTTAGAATAAAAATACTTTACAGTTTTTAATAGCTGTATTCGTTTCAGTTTATGTATCTTCACATCATTTGGATTTATTAAGAGAACGAAGGTGCCACTCTAAATGTTACTGCGTGTTAATCCATATTTTGAAAGTTCAAAGACGGCACTAGGGTATCTTTCTGTGCTCTTCTTTTGCCGTCAGTAAAGATGTCCTTGTATCAAGCATTCACATTTGCGTGAAAAATGGAATTCGGTTCAAACCATGCATAGATTGTCAGAAAGATTAAAGTGTGCATCATGCAATTTTTCTTCTTTCAGAAAGGGGCCTTTGATGTGCTAATGTTCACTTTCTCTCTTTTCATTCAGAAGTGCTGGTCATTGTTTTGAACTGCAGAAGAGGCTCTGCCTCATATAGGCAGCCTCTAATACCCTTGTAGTTAAACCTTGTTCAAGGTAGCATAATATAAATATGCGATAATATTAATGGTGTTCTGCATGAGGATCAGCTAGCAGCGTGCCTTGGCTGGTAAATACCAAGGCAAAGCCAAGGCAGCTATTGAAAGTAGATGTTAAAACAAACAAACAAACAGATGTTTAATTTTAAAGAATCGAGTTACGTGTTACTGCGTCTGCTGTTGTACCAAGCAGTGTAATTCAGTTTTAGAATAAAAAGAAAGCTTGGTGGTACAATAGACACTGTAGTCTGTTACGGTAACTCTTGAAGACAGGGTTCTAATGTATTGCGAAAGTTAATTAGCAAGTGAAATTATTTGGATAGGCTCATCTTTTGCTGCCGTGGATGTTTTCCAGCAAATGGATGAAATTTTGCAGGCTGCTCACAGAGACACCTTGGGGCTCAGATAGCAGGGATTGATGCAGATCGTGATACAGTCGCATTTTAAAAAATTGCACGTGTAAGGATTTGGGTTTTTTTTTTTGTTTTCTGAGCAGGGGTAAAACCATTGGTTCTTAATTTTGCCTGAGATCCTACTTCTGTTAATAATTTCTAAGTAATAGTTCATTGAATTCATAAAAATAAATATGGAAGATATTAGTGTATAATTGTGCAGGAGCTTTTTTCAGTGGAAATTATGGACAACGTAGTAGCTGCTGGTTAATTTAGCAATACAAATGCTCCCTTAATGGGACCTACTTTGGCTGGTGAGTTTGGAGGGTAGCTGTGCACTACCCTGCAATGAGGGATATTGTAGGAAAGTGTTTCTTAACACACCGAACAGCTTTCTGCTCAAAATTGGAAAATTTGCCTATTATATTTCTGGAGCAGTAGAAAACTACGCTTTCAAAAAAGTGCAATTTAAGAAAGGTAAAGTTGCAAATTAAACAGTGAACTAAATGCTTAAAACTCTGCTCTTACATAAATGCAAAATTAAATTTTAATTGAAAAGATGGTATTGTTGCTTATAACTTGACAAGTATTTCCTTACTTAACAAAAACCTGTAGAAATCCAAGGTAAATTAAGAAAGAAATCTTGCAGAAGCTGCCCCCAAAATTCTTTTTAAGGAGGTGCAGTGGCAGCAGCGCAGAGCCTCACTGCTGTGCAGCTCCCTCCGTAGACCCCTTCATCTCCATCTTTTTCCTATTTCCTTCCATCAACTTTGATGCTTCATTAAATATTCAACTTCTGTGCTCCCGCTTTCTCTTTGGGATCTCCATTATCTCCTTTTATATCCGAAATGACTCAGCAGTGGAGGACTTCAAAGAACTTCAGATACTCAACCAGAAGGGCACTGTCTTCAAGAAATGGTGTTAATAAGAAGAAATTGGTGCATTTTAATGAAAACCGAGAACAAAAAGAATGAAAACTTCCCAGCTTTTTGTTCGGTCTGTGTCTTGATGACGGCTGTCAAACCCCAACCCCTTTTTCTTTTATATCCAGTGGATTTATGTTTAACAGCAGATCTCCTGGGCCCCCAGTGGACGAGTATCTTGTGTACCAGGTATTTAGGTTTTCAGCATCGGCATCTGGAGATTGTTGGGAGCAGGAATATTCCTTGTGGGGAAGTACCAGCCGGTTTGGTATCAGTGATCACTGCGGAGGGCGGCTGCAGCTGTGCCTGAAGAATGAGGGGTGTCGAAAAGGTCTGGCCGCCAGCAGATGGGACAGGCTGTATAGAGCAGCGCAGCAGTGCCGAGGAGCACTCAGGGCTCCTGCACAGTTTTGGTAGCCGTAAGGAAAGGGACTGAAACCACACAGTTGTCTCAAGTTCTTTTTATCCACCTCTCCTGTCTCGTATCAGCTCACAGGCCGTCTGAGCAGAACTTGCCTTCTGCTTCTCCGGCAGCATCCCCACTCTCTTAGCTCCCCTGCAGCAATACAAGGTCATTCATTTGCCTTCTCAAAGCAGATTAATTTTCAGTTTTAACAAACTGCTTCTATTCTGTGCATCAGCTGCTGAGACTCATCTTGGAGGAAATATATGCTCCATAACACAGGCATTTTGGGCAGGGCAGGGAAGCCTTTGCCAGCCTTCCCTGTGTATTTCTGCGACCTCGTTTGTCTGCATGTTCAAGTGACCTTTCCTTGAGGGCTTGAGGATTCCTCTGTGGTTCATAGGTCTTTCACACCCCAACTGCAGGCTGCGTGTTGTGCCGAAGGATGCTTTAATACCTTTGAACGTAAAAATGCAGCCTCACAGCCCTGCTCTTCAGAGCTCTTATTGCATTTCATCTGCTTTTCTGTCCAGCCTGCTGGGTTTTCAATGCCCTTTTGTATGTAATTGAATTTCTTCCTATATGTACAAGTAGTTGGAATTATACAGCTCTTTCTTTAACTCATTTCTTGCCCCACCATTACAACTCTATGACCTACTTGTGTTACTCAAAACCCAATGAAAGGATTTATTTTTACTTTTAGAAATAGCAGAACATTTCAGAGCACCTCATGGTGGTGAAGTGATCCTATTTCCTTACCTCTTCCTGAAGGAACCACTCACGTTTTCAGCTTTGCTCCTTTTCCTTTTTCTCCTTCCCCCCGGCTTTGTAAGTAAAAAAGAACCACCCCGATTTCCTAAGCACGCAGCAGCGTTTCAGTTTACTGCTTCGAGGAACCCCAGAGGCATCCCTGCATCTACCCTGGCCCAACTGGGAAGCCAAAGGGGAATCAAGGCACTTCAAGGGCGAAAGAAAAAGCCCTGCTTTAAAGGCTGTGCGGGTGCTGGGACGCAGGACATGGGTCTCGCTGCGCGCGTAAGGCGCCTTCCTGCCCTACCTGTTGCGATGGGGGCGCGTGAGCAGAGTATTTTAATTTAATGGATTTTAAGCGACTTTGTTCGGCGCCCCACAAAAGGCGCAGTGTGCTGCCTGAATGACAGATTTGCACGGACTCCTTGTTAACCCTACAATGAGGAGCTCGTGGCATTGAGGAGCCGCCACCTGGCACGGCGGCCGCTGTCAGCTGCCAAGGAGGGCGCAGGGCTGAGAGCACCAGGTGTCGGGCCGTGGCCATCACAGCCCTCCAGCTCCTACTCACTTAAAGCGGGCCCTTCCCTCTGGTTTGGGGGTGACAGTCTTTTAACTTGATCTTCCTCCGCGGCCTCCGGTGCGGAGCAATTCCCTCGAGCACTTAATTAACGCAACAAGTGCGCTCGGTGCTGAGCGTCGCCCGAGCGGTGGCACCGCTAATGGAAGTGATAATGAGCCCTGCCGTTACCTATCCCTGATTGTAATGAATGTGAATTATCAAGGATAATAGGCCTAAAGCTGAGCTATTTAGTGTTAGTCCAAGGAATAATGAAAAGATCCCTAATAAACTGCAAGGGGCAAAATTATTTGGTGTAATTATATTTTGTTCTGGTGACAGCTGCCTAGTCCTTATACTCTTATCAAAGTGGCAGTGATGGTTTATAAACCTTTAGCAGGGAGAAAACATGTGATTATAAACTCATCTGAAAAATGCTTTCCTTGACCAAAGAGAGTTTTTTTGAAAGAGAAATCACGAGCCCATGAGGTGCGGGTGAGGCACAAGGTGCCCTTAGTGCGTGTGTATAAATGAACACTTGCAATTTACAGCACAGATTCTCCTGTCAGGGTGATGGTTGTGTCATGTACATGGCTGTAACAGACAGCTCACTACTCTCTTAGTGGGGGAAAATGCTGCCTTTAACCAAATTACAAATTTTGTTTCTATTTATTAAAAATAAGGAAAGGCGTTTTCATTTTGCTCATGTTAAAAGTTTGGTATGGCTGTTTTCGTTCTTAAAATTCAAGCAAATCAAGACTTAAAAAAAAATGGTGTTTTAACATTGCTGTTACATCTATTCTTAACAACAAAAAAAAAAAAAAAGAAAGAAAAAGCCCAAGTGAGAGCTGCATATGTTTTCCCCCCATCTTCCCCACGTCACAAATGGGGCAATAGGAACGTTAAGAGCGTGCAAATTTCTGCTGACCATCCTGCTGCACGGCTCCCCGGTGCCTCTGCGGTGCCAGGGAGTACTCGGGTGTAGAAACGGGTGGAATGTGTTTAATGGGTAAGGTCAAAGTAGAACAAGGCATTTTTACATATTATAGTGATGTTTTTATTTCTTTATTGAGCATGCAGCCAGTTGCTCCCCATCCCTTTGTCATCCCAGCTGGCAGCACTTCTGCAGCAGGACCGTGTCCTTGCAGGGCTGCTTTAAGGAAACCCACGGTTGCAGTGCAGCTTTAAGGAAACCCAGGATTGCAGTGCTGCTTTAAGGAAAAGCAGACGAAGTTTCCAGGGGCTGGGGAAGGGAGAGGCTTTGGAGCAGCTGCCGGGAGGGAGCTGTCCTCAGCACCGCGCCGGCCTCCGCGCCAGCCCCTTCCCACCGCCGCGCTCCCACACCTGCAGCGTCACAGCCAGAGGACTTGTGCTTGCACAGCCAGGATCCTCTGGGCAGGTATCAAAATGCTTTTGTAAGGTTTTCCTGTGCTTTGAGCCTTTCAGTCATGTTTGACCTGTCAGTTATTATCCCATTTTGGACTTGCAAAACAATAAATTTTCCAGATCTCTGATGCAAAGTGTGGGAGAAAATATTTCGATAACTTTGCTTGCTTTCCCTTAGGATTCAGATGTAATCTTGAGACAAACCCTGACTGCCAATTTACTGAGGCCTAAGTATCTCGCAAGGTTTTTAGTTACCTTGCCAGTCTGCTGAGTAGTTCTCAAGAGAGTGCTGGTGAATTACGGAGCTGTGATTGTCTGTGCTTCCCCTGTCCCCGCTTGATTCATTTTCAAAGGACAACGCAGGTTATTACTGGTAAGCTTTTTTTTTTTATGATTTTGAGCAAGTCATTATCCAGGAGGATCCCTAACTCCAGATTTGCTTTGATATTAATGTGGTAGAGCTTGAAATACAGACTCTAAGGAACGGCTGCAAGACCTTTCTCTGCTTTCAAGCCATGTTACCTACATAGAGCTGAGGAGGTATTTGAATTCAGGCACTGTAGTGATTTGCTGAAGTTTCAGACTTTAGGAGAATATGCTTGCATTTGGAGGTGATGATTTTAGCTTAGTAATGGTAAAATAAACTGAAAAGGATACATGCACACGGGTCTACCTGGAGAGAAGTGTTTGTGTGTGTGTATGTCTTTGTGTGTGCACGCTCATATGTGTAAAGACCAGAATAGAAAAACAAATTTATAGCGATATTTGGAAGCCTCTTTCTTATGATCTAGGTTATTTTATTTATTTATATTGCAATTACAAAATTATAACATGCAAGTAGCTGCCTGACAGCTTCTTGTCATCAGCTGAGGTCATTAATTAAATAAACTCACAGACCCTGCCATCAAGTCTGCTCCTTTCCTGAAAGTCCTAGTGAAAGCCGGGAATGTCAGCTCCAGCAAACCAGGGGGAATGCGTTTTATATTTTTTTCCCTGCTGGTAACTGCTCCAGGTGAGGGAACTGCAGCCCAGCCTGGCTTCCCTGCAGCAGATACCCCAGGAGGCTCCCGAGGCTGCTCGGGATCCGCGCGCCGTCGCCTTTCCAGCTCGGCGTTGTCTGTCCACGTCCCACCTGGAGTTTCACTGTTGGAAGCCAGCGCCGATGCCGAGTGAGCAGCTAAATGTGCTCCCAGCAGAGGTTGTTGCTTAATAAGCAGACAGCTGCACTGTGTGTCAGCTTTAGTTCCTGAGTGCCCTCAGGGTAAACGCGCATGGATAGCACATTGCAGCCATCTAACCGGGAGGTGATGGAGGCACAAGCCTCTGGAAAAGGGCTGTAGGAGGGAGGAAAGCGTCGCCTGTTCCCTTGTGTGTAGATCACAAAGTAAGCGGCGCTGCTGCCGAAGTCCCTGGGAGCAGCGCTCAGCGCGACGCTTTGGCCCACGCTGGGATGTACTGCTGCGGCTCTGCTCCGCGCGCGCCTCCATGCAGACATTCCTCTGTGTCTGCTGAGGGTTTCCTATGGCCAAATTGTATTATCTGACTTGTCCAGGGGAAGTTGCAGGCATATAGAGCCCTGTGATAAACAGCACTTCTCATTCCTGCCTCCCTGGCTCACTTATCTCCATCAAGACTATTAATATTTCCAGCATGTAAGCAGTTTCCAACAGCTGTCAGGCACAAACAATAAGCTGCCAGAAAAACTGTTTCTGCTGCTCCTCCTCAACCTGCTTTCCCAGTTAACACATGTATGTGGCCCAAAGCGAAGACCGTTGAGGTCCAAGATTAATCAAAGGCTTTGGGCGTTTTGCAGTCTTGTTACTGCTGCCAGAAATGATGCTTTGTTTTATGAGGAAGAGACCATTCCTAGCTTTGCAAAAAAGGTTGCAAGTGTTGCACTTTAATAGCATGAAGTTCCTACTAAGAGAAAAAAAAATAATAATTTAACTTTTTTTATGTTTCTAAAATACATCACTTAATGGAAGTATTTTTAAAATGTATCATTCATACTTGAAAAATTCTCCAAAAATGTCCTTCTCTACCTCAAAATCATCCTGTATAAATTTGCAGTCTTTCTGTATATTTTTCATCTGTAAAACAGTAGTGATAATACTCCCCATCTGCATCAGACTTTCTATACCCTCCTAAAAAGTACAATATTTTGGACTAGTGAATCAGATGCACCCAGGAGATGCTGTCAGGCCCCTGAGGTCTGTCCTGGCACTTGAAATGTTCCTTGGCACCCTTGCCCTGAGCCAAGTCTGGATGTAGCTGTCCTGTTTGGAAAACTCAGGAAGTTTAATAGTATAATAGTAATGTGTCTGTGTGGATATGGTGTTCATGTTTGTCACTGAGCATTTACTGATCCCGTTTCTCCTCGTTAGAACATGCAATCCAACCATTAAAGTCACACTGGGACTGATTAAGGCTCGCGGGGCTGTTGGTAAGCAGTGAATTCCTTGTGCACATCAGTGCACAAGGTCTCCGTTCTGCACCTTCACATACGCTGTGCACTGGGACAGCACACACCACATTTGAGTTTAGTTATTTGGTCTGTATGTACCCAGCCTCGTTTTGTGAAGGCTTTTAGTGCAGTGCACTGTCCTCCTTCATAAGTTGCTGTTTCTGCAACCATTTGAAATGAGTGGTACCTCTGAAATGATTATCCCATTGGGAAGTTCGTAGATTCACAGTCCTGCATGAGAGTTGTCAAGATTTGCTTGATAAAAACTAGGGGGAATTTTACCGTCCCACTGTGAGGACAGTGTGGGCAACTTGTAACCTAGCTGCTGATCTTTATGAACCAAAAATACTATTGTACTGGCTTTCAAAAGGAACCTTTATTCCCTATTGCGTATGTATGTTGTGGCAAAGATGACACTAAAATTGGGAGGGCAGGTAGTCTCACTGGTATGTGGTTCACAGGAGTAGCCTGAGGAAAGAAGATTATTCTGTGTGTTCAGGCAGCCAATTTGAAGGAACTGGTAGGCATAAGAAAATGACAAATAATTGAACCTTTGTAACTTCGCCCTTTTTTTCGAGGCTGCCCAAAAGTAACAGCTCATTAGCGGAGTTACTGAAATAGGTGCATTTTGTTAGTGCTTGAATAAAACGAACGCAGCCGCCAAGCACGGGGGCAGCATTGCTGGGAAACGGGCGACCTTTCCTGCAGCTATTTCACTCCTGATGATCCCTCGGGTTGTGGCGCAAGGCAGATAATTGCTGAGCACAAGCATGGGCAGCTGCACCCACCCTGATAAAACAGGGTGCTCGCAGTGGCAGAGCGATCGCCGTGAAAAATACGACCCAGGCATCGCCTTCCACTCCTGAAGAGCCCCTCCAGAGAGGCCCTGTGCTGCCTGTGTCCCCAGCAAGGCCAAGGCATCTCTACCCTCAGCTGCCGAGGCCCTGGAGGCATCTGTGGGTGGCTGGGGTATACAGCAAGTTCTATGGCGTGTTAGTATTGGGGGGAAGCAGCCAGGACGCCAGAGCAAGGATGCCCCATGGAATCCAGGAGCAAAAATGTGTAACCAAGTCAGCAGGAGTAGCTGCAGCTGGTAGGAGTAGCTTCTCGGTGCTTCAGTTTTCCAGAAAGCTTTACCACGTAGGCCTTCTGCGGCCCTAACCAGTAATACACAATGATGCCATCACTTTAATCTGTTTCAATATTTTATGGTGCAACAAAAAAGCTGAAATCTGGATAAACATGAATGCTATTAAAATACTGAATTGTAATATATCAGGACAGTAAGTCAGTGTGCTCTTGCTTCTACTCTTAGCTAATTGTTTTCTAATGGTATGATATATCTGCTCCCCGGGGTTTCTTTCCTCCAAGGAAGAATAGTAGTGAATTAAGATGAAATCTTGTTTTCTGCCTTACTCGTGATAAATGCAAAGTTCTTCCCTGAAGCGCTAAGCAGGCTAACATGCTGCCTGTTCCTGCCGTCCCAGGGCAGCTCACTGAGCCCTGCTGCCAGGCTGGCAGTTCACAGCACACATTGGGCTCCTCCTGCCTGCAGACCGGCCAGCGCCAGGGACAAATGCTGGAGAGCATGTCAGCACGTGAGAGCATAGGCTTTTTATGGGGCTTTTTGTCTCAGGGCACTTTCTGTATGATTATGCTGTTCATCTGCTCTGGTAAGTTCCAAGGAGTTGGTTTCAAACCGTGTGAAATGCAAAGACTTTGTGAAATAGTTTGCTCTATTACTTTTAGGCAAATCCCAGTCATTTTTGTTATATATTATGGTAGCATCTGAAGCTGAGTTGTCATCAGTCATGACTGAGGTTCTGTTATAAACCTGCAAAAATTTACAATCCTGCTTGGCATGGGGAGAAAAAAAGGGCAAAGACTGAACATGTGATGCTGATGCAGAAGGCAAATGCTCCCTAAATTAGCAATCTGTTTGGAAATCTCTCAAAAACTCACAGGTTTCATCAAGGGGCAGGTCTATTGTGAACATGTCCCGGCCTTCGTGCACTCCCTACAACTGGAAAACCTCCCCTTGAGTCCCTCTAGTATAGTATGTAAGAGTAGAAAAAGGCGGTTGGTGCCTGTAAGTCCATACTGAAAAAGAAAGCTGCACTCCAGAGAGGCTGATCCCTTGATTTTGGCAGCTCAGGATCATCTGCTCATTGCGGATGAGGAAGAGGAACAGCAGCACTGGCACTAACCAGCCTGGATCCCACCAGGGAGGGCATCAAGCATGAAATCCCCCAGGCTGGGAGACAAACAGATGGCATCGAGGCCACGGGGCAGGGACGTGAGCTGTGTTCTCGTCTCACGCAGAGATCTGGGAGTCAGAGAATTACAACCTCATCTCATATTCTTAAAGGTTACATTAATGAGCCCAAGGCATGTTTCACTTTCTGAAGTTCTGGTCTCGCATGCTTTAGGTTAAGAAACAAGCACGTGGTCGTTGCCGGGCATAGCGTAATTGCACCTGTTGGGGGAAGGATATATGTTACTAGAATTCCCCCAAAAGTTTCCAGTTAAATTTATGCAGCGATGGCAGTCACTAGACCATAAATGATGGCAAGCCCTATTGAGCATATTGAGTTTCACACTGAAACTACTTACCGCAAAGTGAGTGCAGTATGTGTGGGTGTTCAGGGCTGTAGGGAGGCCGCCCAGGTGTTTAGGAGTTATCTATCACCACATTTATGTTAACCTCAATTTTACGATCCCTGCTTTACCTTACTCTGGTAAGTCCCGAGCATTTGTGTTCATATTGATTTTCAAAACTGCTAACTTGGTGGCAGGAGCAAAACCTTTTTGTAGAACAGTCTTTGTCATGTGTGCTACAAATAAAGGGGATGTTGAAAGGCCAATGTGGCTAAAAATGGCACTTCTTTAAGTGAAGAATCTACTACATTTATGGGCCAAGAATGAGGCAGGCAATTGACGTGCGTGTCTTAATAGTCTGAACTGGACCTGCTAAATGTTGCTTCTCTAGTTCGCCTTCATAGTTGGCTGTAGGAAGAAGAAACAAGGCTACTTTTCAGTGTGTATTACATAGGGCTTCACAGTATACAAGGAAAAAGTGATTTGAATTATGCATCTGTGTGATCACATTGGGACGGAGCTCGATCTGCCATCCCAGGCGAAAGGAGCTACGTGGTTCCCCGCTTGTCGTGACACCCAGAGGCTGTTGCTGAACTCCCCAGAGCAACGGAGGGTTGTGGAGCTTCATTCCTCCCTATTCGAATTAACTGGAGGTTTCCAGTTGGTGGTCTTTAAAACCAGGATTGGGATCCTAAGGCTTTGGAATAAGTCTGGAACAGGGTGACAGCAATTCAGCAAGTGCTTCTGAGCCAAGCAGGGATGTTTCACCACCTAGCCAACTAACTGCTATCTGTGTTATTTTTGCCACTTCGCTGTAAACTGATACATCCAAAGATAAAGCCGCAGGCCGTCTTACGCAGCTTGGAGACTAAATGTATGTTAACAATACGATGACTAATGCAGACTGCTGCCAGAAGTTGCCTACCAGGAGCAATTTGGCACTGAACTCTTGATAGGACAATCAGTAATTTAAAGCTTACCGCAACCTTGTATTTCCTCTGCCTTACAATCAGTTAAGATGGCCTAAGAAAAGGCTGTAACTACAAAATTGGGTTTCCTTCCCTGATCTACAGAATAAGGGTGTAGGCACCTGCGTGAGCACCTCTGAAGCTGGAAACCCACAGTGTGGGTCGGTGAAATGGGCTCTCTTGCCTCTGGCACCAAGGTTAAAGAATTTGTCCTTCCTTCAAGTAGACCTGCTTACTGGAAGCTCACAAATCCACAGATAATTTTGTCTTGTGCCTGTGCAATCAACGAAATACATAGCAGGGTCCGTGTATTGCTGAGAGTGTATCAGTGTTGCCAGAATGGTTTCATTTTCTGAAAGTGATATTGAGGAGGAATGCTGACCGTCACAGTCAGCATCTGGTATTTCTGCTTATGCCTATCACAGAGTTAATAAGTAAAAAATTTCAGGCTCAGTTTGAGAAATTGCTTTCTCCATTCTCCCCTTCCCTAAATACATCATCATTTCTGGTATGTCCAGAGAGGACAATTGGGGCACATCTCATCCCTAGGTTGACTTCTTTCAGCTAGAGAGCCCAGGCAGGGAAGACCTTTGAGGGTTCTTCCACATATTTATGATTTAAGCTGTAGTTGTAGATATTAAATGTGGGGTTGGTGCTTGTCAGCCATGATCCTTTCATCTATCCAACATGTAGGATGTGCATTGAAATCCCTCAGAGTTGGATCCCTCTTCTCTGCCCTGCTCTTCTCTGCTCTTCTCGTTTTTTCTTGGGTTTTCTTTGTTTGTTTCTTCTTTTCTTCTTTTTTTTCTTTTTTTTCGTAGGCTCACTGCATTTGAGCTATCCTTCTTGTGAGCTGTTTGTTAATCAGCAGTCTAGTTCTGCAGAATAAGAACCTGAAGAGTCTCCGCATACAGCTCTGCCGTATTTTCAGAAACTACTTTTCTCCATTTGATTTTGCTATTCACAGCAGTCTCTTAAGAAGATCCTCCTTTCTTTTAGAATATGAATCTAGAGAAATAGCAGGAATAGTCTTTGCTGCGCACAGGTGGACTCCGTGCAAGGGAGGCTCTGCCAGCGGAGCTGGGCTGATTTCTAGCAGCTGAGGTCTCTGCTCATTGCTCTGTGCCTGCTGATACACAGCATAGTTTCTCATTCTACCTTGGGCCTTATTTTAGTTTTTCAGTCTAGAAGAATGTCTTCAATGTGTTTTATAGCAGTGCTTCACGGATCATCCTGCAGACTGCAGCAAGGCAGAGAGGTTTGTTCTGGATAGTTCATCTCAATGTTTTAGAGATACATTTACATTGTATGGCTGAACTGTGAGAATAATAGATGAAGTGATAAAACAGTTGTAAGAAGTCATAATTTTCAGCTACTGGGGTTTGCTTATCATATCCTAACTTGAGCTGAATTCTTCATGTTGCACGTTCATGCGTGTTCCTGGCCAGTAGCTCATGCCTTGCTGCTTCCTGCGGATCACCAACTAAATAAAAATGTTTGCGCCTTCCAAAAACGTTTTGTTTTGTCCAGAGTTTTGTCTTGCCAGAAACCAAACGTAAAATAACCCAGCCATTCAAGAGGGGAGTCAAATTGCCATACATATTAAAAGCGGTTGCTTTTGATCGGCTCCTTTGAATGTCCAGCATAACTCCATTTATGCGCCGCTCTCGGGGGACACGCGAACCCTGCGGCTAAGCGGGGCTTAGTTAATCAGGGCCGCCAGCTGTCCGGCTGCTGCGCAGGCAGCAGCCCCCAGCCGGCCCCGGCAGCCAGCGTGCGGCGTCGGGGCTTCTCCGCGCAGGACACGGGCACGGAGCGTGGCCAGGGCTGAGCCCCGCGTTCCCTCACGCGATGCTGCCAGCGCCGCTTGCAGCTGCTCCTCACGCCGCCCCGGGCAGCGCGGGTCCAGCCGGTCACGGGACGGAGAAGGAAAATGCAAGGAAAAAAGGAAAAATAAAATAAAAAGGGGGGAAGCCAATAGCGGGCAGGTGCAAGTGCTGTGATGCTCAGTATCGATTTTCCTTCCTGAGATGTCCACAGGAAGTTTGTAGGAAGATTTACCACATATCTGTCTGCCTCTCCTAACGTTAAAACCTTATTTTTATTATTATGTTTGTGTTTATTTATTTATTTATTTATTTTTAACACAGCGGCCGTAGGAACTTGCAAACCAAAGACCAAAATGCTCTGTTTATCCCCTTATTTAGGCTCCTAGAAACACCGTGTGGCATTTGTAAGCATCGTTATGCACTGAAATTAAAACGTATGTATATACATACTGTTTGAAAGTGTTCTGGGGGTGCAAGAGAAGCCACAAACGGCACCGCAGGGTTAGCCCAAGAGCAGTTGTCAGTGGGTCACGATCGCTGTGCAGCCTCTCCTGCATGGGGTTTGCACCGGCGCTGCTCCAGCTCTCCTGCTGTCCAAGGGAAAACGGGCATTTCCCCCATGTTCGGTCACACTCCCATGGAGCAAATGCAGATCTACAGCTTGAAAAGTTTTTTTTCCTTTTTTTTTTTTTTCTTTAAATGAGGGAAATGAGATGTCATAGGGGCTCCCAAGCGCCTTGATTCATAAAGTCATACATGGGGCTCTCCAGTCTATTGGAGATTTGTTTCAGGCGTTATCCTGTTATTGGAAGTGTCTGATTCACCTTCTGAGAAAACAGAAGCTGTGGACAAAGGGAAAAGCTTGGCTTTCTCCGCGCTGAAAAGCTGCCGCAAGCAGGGGTCCTATTAAGACAGCTGGAAAGTTGCTTCAGCTTGTTACGCTTGTAAGTTTTATTGGTGACTGGTTTTTGATTACACATTTGAATGCTGTGTGTTCCAGGTTGCCGCGTTTTAATTAAAAGGCAATAGTCTTGATTGTGGAGGGCTTTGTTGCCTGCATTATGCAGACAACACTGCACCCAAGTTCTTTTTTTTTCTTCTTTTTTTTTCCCTTCCCCCCCGCTCCAATTTGTATCAGTTATTTAGGATTCAGAAGACAACACCTTCTAGCATCTGCCTTAACTGAAACTTTACACTTCCAGGAATTATTGCTCTCCATACATATATGTATTTTTAAGCACAGTGATAATTAAATATGTGTTTTCTTCTTTCCTGTAGTATTTGCCTCTAATTATTTTTTTCCAGTATTAAAGGTTATAGTGATACAGATCTTGTGGACAAGGATTACTCCAAAGTGCATCGGTTTTTGTGGTAAGTTTGGTGTAGGGGTTGAATAAGCTGACAGTCGCCAGGCTTAGCCTTTACCAGCAGTGACATTGCCAGTGTGCTGGATCTCCTGAGTCAGTCCCTTTTGGTGATATAGACATTATTCATAATTTCAAGCAATTAAGTGTTTTCACTGGTCATGTCCAGAAGTGTTAAGCAATATTATGAAATGTTGGGGGGCTCTTTTCCCTGCGTGGGGTGTGTTTTCAGTGTGTGTTTCTGTGCTGTCCTCGGACACGTGTAACTCCCCTGTGTTTTGTATGCATTTCCTTAACCTGCTCTTGCAGTTATGAAGAAAGAGCACTGTATCTTGAAGCAATAATCCAGAACCATAAAGAAGTGATGACATTTGAAGATTTTGCCGCTCAGGTCTTTTCTCCCTCTCCTAGCTACTCCCTCGGTGGAACTGGTGAGTCTCTGTTCGTTTTTCTTCTCCTTCGCGCTAAGAAGCACTTGAGCAGCAGATGTACACCTGTTTTTTGTAGATAAATGCTTGCAAATTTAAGACAACCATTCTTCCCCTGAATCAACTAATGAATATCAAAAGGAATGATGACATTCATTTTAATTTGTTTTGCATCAGAGCCATTCACTCAGTTCCTTTCTTCAGCTATCCTGTTAACCCCCGAATCTAGCAAGGTTAATGAACTTTCCCGCAGTAATGTGCTCCGGCTCATTCAGGAGCGCGGGCTTCTTGCTGAGCTGGGAATACGCTGCTCAAAAGCTGCGCCTGAATCGGTGCTTACTTATCGAAAAATAGTTCCTCGCAGTAGAAGCCGTTGCTACTAATGCTAAATGGGGATTATGCTGCTGAGATACGAGGGTCAGGGATTAATGCAAAAGAAATGTAAGAAGAGCGTTCGCCTCGAAAACCACGGCAGCAGCATGGTCTGCTGATGCTTCCTGCAAATTTCAGACTTCCCTCCAGCCCTGCATTTGGAACCTGGTTTGTTTTTTCTGGATGTGTGTGTGTGGTCGTGTGTGTGTGTGTGTGTGTTTTTATTTATGCATACACATACGTGTCTGTGCACCCACTTATGCTAATGGTCATTCACCGGCCCTATTGAAAGAGGGAAATTGAATGTGAAAGCCTGTGAGTTTATTCCCCACGCGTCTTACCACGTTTTTAAATCGTCACTGAGGTATCAACTGGGCTGTTTTGATTAAGCTCAAATAAATATGTTCTGAAATGAAGCGCTTGCTCTGAAATGCAGGTTTCTAGTACCCTCCAGATTTGTTGTTGCCGTCTTCCAAAGAAGTGGCGGGCTGCTGTACGCTGGCTTCTTGCATAAAGAGCCCCTAATCCCCTTTTTACACTCATTGGGTGAAACTGGCCCTTTCTAATTATTTCCTGATACTCCTTTTGGATTGTTTAATAGATTCTTCCAAACCTGTATAGATGCTGCAGGACATCTGCTCGCTTTCTCTTTAGCCCCACTAGCAAATATCTCCCATCTAAACTGCAACAATAAAAAAAAAAAAGGGGGGGGGGAGGAGTGGGGGGCAAAATTAAATTTACAAAAATAAATCACTTCAGAAATAAAATCCGCGCCGCGTCATTGTTTGCTGGGGCTGGCCGCGAGCCCCAAGCTCCGCGCGCTTTGTTCCGAGATAAGAGGTATCCGCGCGCCGGAGCCGGCCGCGGGCAGGAGGCTTTGGAGATAAGCAGGAGGCGGGAGGAGAGCGGAGCCAGCGGCATTTACATAATCGCGGCCCCGCTTCCTGGAGAGGTGTCAAGAAACGCAGGGATGGCCCCTATTGATCTGTGCTGAACTGGAATACCGAACAACGGGAGAAGAGCTTATAACTTAAAGCTTTGATTAATGTTTTCTACATTAAAAAGTAGAACAGCTGTGAATTAAATTCTTTTATACACGCTGCCAAAAGTCGGAGACAAAAAAAAAAAAAAAGAAAAGAAAATTATCAATTTCAATAGAAATGGAGATTTCCTGCCCAGTGTTGCTAGCACTTGAATTAATTTATCCATCAGCAAATAAAAATATAGATATGGTGGTATATTCTAAAGATTTTGCTTGACGCGTATTTTTTTTTCATTTCTTGTTTGCGCACTCTTACCACAGCCCATAGTGATCTTGTTCTAATCAAACTCTATGTAGCCACAAAAGACACATCCACAAAAGATGGATTTGGTAACGCAGGGGTCTTACTTTCCAAATTTAGATCGTGCTTTCCAAATTGTGCAGTATATTTTGTATACAAAAAAAAAAAAACTAAGTTCACTGTTAGCTGCTTAAGTTATGCAGAACACTATCAAACAATACATATTTTAATATGATTTTTATGGATTTTTTTTTTCCGTAGAGGAAAACTTTTCACAACCAGATCGTGGGCTTTTTTTTGCACTTCCAAACATCTGAGGTTAGGAGTTTTGGCTCAAAACAAAACTAAAGTTTTGGAGGCCAAATTGTATCATATGTGTTGTCTCCAAGCTATCAATCCATAATTCCTTTCTGAACAAACATACGCAAAAACAAAAAGCTCAGCTGTGGGTTTGGGAATTTAGAAACATCCCCCTGTCTAAACATCTCCCCGCATCTCCCGCACCCGTCTGCTCCCAGCTTCGTGCTGAAGCTCTGCTGAGGGCCGTCCCAAGCAGAGACTTTTGTAAAAGCAATTTATGACCGTGGGATGCGCTGCAAGTCAAACACAGTGAGCGGAGCATTTTCCTTCTGCGTTTTAGAAGGTAACCACACCATGAACGAGGCAAGAGTAACTTCAGCACCGCAGCCCCTGCTTCTGCCCCCAGCCTGGTCCTAACCGGCGTCTGAAAAACCCCCCACCACCGTCCCCGCGACGCTCGTCCTGCAGCATGAGCTGAACTCGCAGCGCAAGCGCCTGCGCCCCGGTAGAGACGAGGCACGTTTTGATCTTTGCTTCAGCCGTAAGATCTTCAATCTAAAAGAAAGAACCACCTCGTACGGAACTCGCACGAATCAATTTGCCTAGATGCAGATCTTTGTAGATAGATACTCATTCCTATTAATGATGGGAAGGGGATCAAAAACTGCTTTTCAGTTCTCAAGTTGTATCTGCCCTGTATTTTTCAGCCAATGGGCTGTTTTCCCATGTGTCTCAGGTAGTCAATCTTCCTCATGCCGAGGAGTCGGAATACTTCTTATTAAAATTAACCTTGGTTTTAGCGATTCATGAAAAGCCAATCGAGGCTGTGAGGTGCTGTGAATATACAGCTGCTTATGACATACCTGATTGCCGTATTATTAACAAGGATCCATTTATTTAAATTAAGTGTGTTTTTATTCTTCCTCTTCCTGCCTCTAGGGAGGTTTCCCCCAGATTCGGCTGCGACGCAGGCGTTTGGGAGCGCGCTCCGGCCCAGCCTCGCGAACGCCGCCGCGGTGCCCGGCCTCCTGCCCGGGAACGGCGCCGTGGCCCAGGCGGAGCCGCGCTCCTCCCGCCTGGCCCCGCTGCCGTGGGCAGTGCAGATGCAGGCTGGCAGGCAGAGCGGGCGTCCCCGAACGCATTTAGGGGATGTGCAGATTAGGAACAAAAGATGCGAGCGCGGAGCTTTGTTGCTAACCGGTACATTACATGCTGTATTTTAATTAGGCTGCCTATGAGAGTCAACCCAGGAAATCCTCGGTAATCCAACACTATTGAATTATTCTTATCCTTTCCCTCTGCAGATTTCTCTCGTTTTAAGGTTGAGGGCGGGGGGGGGTTTAGTCTTTCCCCATTCTTGCTCCCTTGGCCTAAAAAATAAAAGCAATTCTTCCGCAAAACAAACTGTGCACCAACTTTAGAAGGTAATTAGGTGATACGTTCTCTCAAAAAATCATTACTGTTAAACGCGCTCAAACAGCAAAACGATCCAACTTTAATTAGCTCTGTGGACTGGAGTATTACACTTGCAATTTAAGAACAGGAGCCAGAATGGTCTCAACTCGGAGAAGAGGGAAATGTTAGGCAGTGCTAGGAAGGAGAGAAGGAGTAACTATTCCGTCAGAGGAGGCTTGAGATTTGACAAGTTTACGCTTACGAGAGCAGATTTCGGCTTTGAGGAGAAGCTGCAGAGCTGGTTTTCAGTGCTGCAGCCCCGCGGTTAGTGCTTCAAAGGGTTAATTGAAATGGGCACACTTGACTGCTGAGAGGACTGATCTAATCACTGCCATATCCAAGTGCATCTGTTCACCATGAGGTCATTCTTGTGCATGCTAATGATTTGGAAAATAAAGCATCATGCTTCACGTTATTGGAAAGGATATAATGTCAATCTTTACTTTTTTTTCTTTTTCTGGTTGCCGATGGGATGAAAAGGAAGGCAAAAGTGTCTCAGGTTATTGCTTCAATTCCTAATTTTTGGGGGAGCTTTGTTTTCGGGGGAGCTGCGCTGCGAAACTCCAACATGTGCTGTGTGCTGAGAAATGGCTTCTTTAATGAGTATTATCGCATTGCCCAGGAGCAACACTTGAGTAGAGGAACTGTGGACATTTTCAGCATTCCCAGGTTTTTAAAGCTTTGGAAGCCTTGCCTGCTTGTTTACAGAAAGCTGAAAATCTGCAGGCTTTTTTTGTTGAAAAGGTGACATGGGATTTCCTTCTGTTTCCAGAATTTTATATGCATGAATTTGTTATGGGAAATACGTGAATATGCAACAAACAAGATTTGGTGTATTTTTAAAACACTTTTGGCAAGGTGATGAGCCTTTATGTTTTCCTGCTTAAAGGAAAAGGAATATTTCAAATGGCTGTATGATTTTTAAAAATTTTGGTAGGACAAAATGGAAACTCAGAGTAGCCAGTGTCTTAAACATCCTATTTTCTTATTTTTCAGGCTATTTGAACTGTGGTCTCCTTTAGGTTTTGTTTTGTTCTGCTGGGGGTTTTTTGGTTGTTTTTTTCTTTTCTTTACTTTCTTGTCTGTGCGTTTTCCTTGAAAATCTGCAGAATATCAGCAGGATGTTCTGTCACTTGTGTGCTCCTGGTGGAATAAAATTGTCTCCAGGTCCTGCATAGTGATTTTAAATATTTGTTTAGGGAAGCTCAATGGAGCTGAATATTAGGGAAAAAATGGGAAAAAAAA